>ML675649.1:20125238-20316562 GCA_007922155.1 Mesoclemmys tuberculata | reverse complement strand
CCCACAGGGGCGGAGTACCTTACCCTCCCCTGCCCCACCTTGCCACAGTATTTATGGAAATTGATGTGGCTTACTGTTTAGCGCAGTGGGCTGAGAAGCAGGGGTCCTACTGGTATGTTTTATTCCTGACACTGCTGCTGCGTCCCTGTTTCACCTTGGACAAGTCATTTAGGCCAAAGTTTTCCAGAGGGGCCACTTAACTTTCAGTTTCTTAGATTTTTGGGTGCCCATCTTGAGACACGTGGGATTTGATTTATTGTGGTGCTGAGCTCCTACTATTCTATTTGATGTGCTTGGGAGTGGTGCCGCTAAAAATCAGTGCTAGGTAGCTCAAATTGGGCACCCAGAAGTAGTGGACACTTTAAAGAAATGTTAGCCTTAACTGCCTATTGTTTCAATTTACTCATCTATAAAATGGGGGTACTGATGATTATGAGAATATAGAGTACCACATACAGTTCTCTGAGGTGTAATTCATGTTTGTAAATTTCTTTGAGGTTCTCAGATGAAGAACCTGTGCAAATTATTATTTACCTTTTGTGTAAGAGCTTTTTCTTATTTTCTCCTATTTTTTCCCATTGTCACCTTGTATGGGTTGAAGATAATGAAGAATTTATTCATGATGCTAACCTAATTATTGTCTTCAGAAGCAAATGATGTTTCTACAGTGAATATCCTTTTGAAATCCATCATGTGAATAATGCCTAATTAAGTTAGTAAATGGACTCAAAATGAACCAAATTGACTTGATGTCTTGTCTAGCAAAGAATGTGCTTCCTTTCCAGTGGCAAAATAAGCTTTAAATCTCCTATCCATTGCTTTTATATGGACTAATAATTTGTGTTTTTCTCTCCCAAGATAATTGTTTTGGGTTTAAGGTAATGCAACACTTACAAAGCTCAGTGAATCTACATTAAAACTGCCTTTCCTATGAAATGGGCAGTTTACTGAGAAAAATCTTTTAAGTCCATCTTGAGTAGATCAGCTAAGATATTTATCATCAGTAACCAAAATGAGTGCTTAGAGTTGCAAGGCCATAAGGTATGAATGAAAGAGCCTTCATAAATTTTATATGCCTGACACAAAGGTGATAGTTTCCATATAAGATATTCTCCTTAGAGTAACGTATGCCCTGTAGAGTTAATTAAGGAAAATCAATATATACTGGTGGACCGTGATTTGACTTAAGAACACATTCCTCATAGCCTTAGCAATGCATTTATATTGGGTTGATTCCTACTTCTTATGGCTAACATAAACATTCTCTGGATTTTTGATAATGGCTCAGTGTTGTCTAAATATCTGTGAATCTGTGTCTTATCCTATGTTGGGGATTATGACCCAACACTCCTACTATTAGTGGTTTGAAACACGATCTTACTAATTAGCTTGTTGGGACTACAGGGATGCCTACATTGTTTTCCATTCTAAGGGCCACTCTGCACTTCTATGGCTCACTGAATATTCAAAAGTTCATCTGGGGTGAGCTCTGACTCACTAAGGACCTGATCCAAAGCCCATCAAAGTTCACTGAAAGACTCTCATTGACTTCAGTGGGTTCAGAAACTGACTCAAAGTTCATCTCTGAAACCTGATGATAGCACACTGTTGCATAATTTGCATCTTGATCAGTGTTATCAAACTCTCATGTGACTGCTAATTAGTAAAACATGGCATAAAAGTCAGTCAGTGTTTCACTTGGGTCCTGTTGTGGGATTTGCCTGAACACAAATGTTTCATACCCCACGTTTTTTTTCCATTTAGGAGAAGTGTTCAGTAAAAACATGAATGACTTTTTCCAGAGGATCTCCTTCTCTACCACCTGCATTTTTGGATAGTGAATCCTAAATGTCATTTATCTTCCCTCACACACAATACAGAAGAAATGCGACTGTCTTTCTAGAATTCCAATGCAAATGCACCCAATAGATTACTGAATCTGCTTGTTCATTTCTTCCATTGCTGAACAATTGTTCCATCCTGGTGGGTGTGAAATTGTAGGACTTTAAACAGTGTGTCTGCCAAATGGCTGTGTTTGGTGTTGGTTTTTTATTTTTTTAAATTAGTTTTATAAATATGCTAAAATGATTATACCATATAACTTTGTATCTTTGGGGGGGATATTGTTTTAAGAAAAACACAAGAAAAAGTACTTGGAAATAATACCATTTTTCCATTGAGTGCAAAATCTGAATTCAGGTATAATCTGTATTAAATGTACAGAAGAGGAAAATCATTATTCTGGTTACTTTTTAAATAGTTTACTGGGTTTGGAAAGAGTGTATTAATAGTAGATTGGGCATCATTACATATTAATGGGGTCCATCTGATTTAGTGGCATTATTTCTGCAATAAGCTGCTCAGCACAATATATTCTGTCTGATCCTATGCTTTTCCCACTGTTGAGTAGAAGAATGTGGATTAGTACCAGTGAGAGAGTCTGCATGTCAACATAATCGGATCTTGCATCATCTTAATGGTGAGTTGTGGACCATCAGAAGGATATTTGGATACACTTAATAACTTGGATGACAACTGTAAGGGACATAAATGAAAGTACATGGTGTTGTCATTAAGCTGCTAGAGAAGCAGGCCTCACAGTCCCCAGATGCCATTATGAGCATGACTCTTTCTCTGTGAATTTTTTTGTAATTACAATTTTTTTCTAGCTTCAATAGCACTTCTATAGAAAATTAATATTCAGTGTTACTGTTCAGTTGGATCACAGTTAATATTTACTTGCAAGAGTCACTTTGGGTGCTTAATTTGTCTTCAAGAACAAGGTTTTCTGCTCACACTGCAAAATGTTGCAATAACAATCTGATGTTTTATTTTCAGATTGAATGGTTTAGCTATGTGGACCCAAGTTATAAATTACAGCAATCCCTGGTTGTTTCTGGCCACAAGCGATCTTTCTAAGTGCTAGCAGTTTTTAATAAAATCACATCTTTTAAAGTTCTTTACACTATCAACTTTTGAGGTTTATTGAAACAGTGTTTTAAGATAACAACCCACCAGGTGTAAGATATATTGGATGTGTTCTGGAATTGCTTGGCCAAACATCTGAAAGAGAAAACTTTGAAATGTTCTAGAGTTAGAAATCGTGTGTGTAAATGTGTTTTATTAAACAGATTGCATATTCGGAAGCTGAAAGTGTCACTTAAGCCAACCCCAAAGGCATGAAGTCAGTGAAACAGTGACAACAATTTACAAAAAAGGAAAAATGCCTAAAAAGGGTGTGTTCTTATAATTTCATGGACGTATGCAGAAAGGTATATAACTCTGAAGTGAGCACTCCTCAAACACACCTTCTGCTACCCTGCCCAATGAGAGAGCTGCCACAGACAAGTGAGAAGACTCAAGAAAAAACACCCAAGGAAAAGCTCCTCAATAATCAACATGGATTGGTGAGAGGAAATTAACGCACATTCTGCCAAAGGAGTATATTTAAAACTCTTGGAATGATATTGTTAAAATATTGAAATGGTGTTGGTAATTAACACGAGAAACTTATTCTTTTAAGTTACGAGTACTTAGACCATGTATTCCTGAAGAGGGCATAATAAACCGAGAAATAGTTGGATTAAATTGGATTTAGAATTCTTAGTGTTTGTAGTTGGTCTCTTAAAATAGCTCTTTAAATACCATTTTCTAAAAAACTAATTAAAACATTTTATTCAATGTCATGGGATTCAGTTAAGATTGCTTACTTTCTCCAATTATAAACTGTCTTGTTATTTATTAATAACTGGATCCACTTGTTTAAGTATTTAATAAGATACCAAACTCAATTCTCAATTTTGGGAAATAATATATTTTGGTCTTAATTTTACGAAAAGAGAAGCACCTGCCAGAGATGGTTCATTCCCAATGGTGTAAACTGTGTTCAAGCTCTCCACATAGAGACATACAGAAGAGATCGTAATGGAACTTATCAGTTTATCAGTTGTATTCTGCCATTTGTGTTTTGTTCAGTATTTTCTTTTCCTTTCTTTTACTAAATTAGCCATGGTTAATAGTAGTGCTTATTTTGCTTGGTCTTGTTATGGTGTGCCCCAAGATATGTAAAGAGCCCCTGTGACTAAAAAGTGGGAGCCGTACCCTTAAGATGTCAGTAAGAGAAACAAGTAGTAAAGACTGACCTTATTTCTCTAAACTAAATATTTTAGTTTTTTAAAATAAAAATGACTTGGAATCCAACCATTTAAAACTATCCCTTTCAGCCCCAGAGGAACCAGTGTTTCAGGCCTGTTATATGCCAGTGTTAGGGCCAGATTCTGATCATGGGTAATGTTGGAAAAATGTAAATGCAGTAATATATTTGCGTTTCATTAATTATGATGTGCCTTTTAAAGTATCTGGATACATCTTTAAGTGATAAACATCACAGAAAAGGAATGCTGAACATTATCTTGCATACAGATTTAAAAAATGACTTTATTTTCAAATGAAGAGGTTTAGACCAATCAAAGAATATCTAAGGTTCAATAGCATTCAGTATCCCATTAGGTAAAATAGGATGACAATTGCATTTAGTTACTTGCTATGGGAATTATAATTTCAGTAAAATCTTAACTGTGTGACCATTAATCCCAAATACTGTTTTTTAGCATCAAAACCAAACCGTTGTCTTTTTGTCTCCAGGCTTTTCTTTGTATTTAAAAAACCATTTGCTTCATTCAAAGCAGATTTTTTTTTTTAATACAAAAAAAGAAGTTAGTCTTTTAGTTTTATCCTTACAGCTCTACTTAGTCTTCTGACAAAGCTGTTCAATTCAAAAGAATTTATACTGCATAGTCATTTTAGAAAAAATAATTAGGACTACTGATGCCAGTATTCCAGTCAATTACTGCTGCACGGTTGGAGGGCAGTTTTAGTGCTTAGCATACACCCCTCTCATTGGCATCTTCCATTGGCTAGCTGAGGCAGCTCCATATGTACATGCTGGCTTTCGTAGATTGCATGTTAAGGCTCCTATCTCTCCCTATTCATTGTATGAGGCATGTAGGTGCCTACCTGGGCTCTGTAGATCACAGTATTGTTCCTGTGATTTTCTATGTGCCTAAAAGTTAGGTGCTGTGACACTGTGTTGCAATGCCTAAGACCCTCTGTGTATCTCACCATTTGCTCCAACACCCCCACCATCCTGACTAGATGTGCATTCCTTTCAGTCCTAGTGAAACACATGCATTCTCAGAATGGCTTGATCTCCTTGTGGTGGCTGGATCACATAGAAGTTTGAATCTGCTACAGCCCTGAGTTAACAGACAGAGGTCCTGAGATTGGTCTCTGCTGCTGACTACCCATTCATAGCTGCAAGGAAAAGGGCTAGAAATTTCCCCTTGGGGTAAAAAGAAGCTGAGATTCGACTTCACATTTCTAGTTTCCCCATATTCCCCAAACATTTCTAGTTTCTCCATGGGGAAGAGGTGCTGGTGGCAGCTAGAGAGTGGCTCTGAATGAGAGGGAAAGTAAGACCTACTGAACTATTTTCTCTAACTAAAAGTATGGTCCAAGAACCTCCTCCAAGTCCCACTGATGTCAACATGAATATTTCCATTTCCTTACTGTGCTTTGGATGGTGCTTTCAGAATCTTTGTCTGTGTATAGCCCTCTCCTGAGCTTGCTGTGCTGTGGGTTTTTAGCAGTCTCTGACTAGATGAGACAGCTTTGTCTATGATAGACAACATTGTGGGCTGCATTTTGTAAGGAAGTTGCAGATTTTTAAACAATTGCCACAGGCTTTGCATTCTGAACAGCTGTACTGAATAACCTCAAAAATACTTCATGTGGGCATTCCAAAAGTAACATAAACCTTCTTTAAGGTTACATCAGAATGAAATAAAATACTGAAATTATCCTAAATATAGTAATTGCGGCTGCTAGCATGCAACAAATTAAATGAGATTAATTTAACAGGCTTTAAATATGAATACATTAGAAACATTTATGCATTAGGAATTGCATTCTGCTTAATTCTGAATGAATATTAGCTGCCTCACATACACCTACTCTTAAATAGAGCAAAAACAGATCCATGTGGAGAAAGCAGGAAGTTAACAAACATAGTAAGTGGTATTCTAGAACTCAATTGAATATTTTGCCCATTATTAATAGTTGCATCAGTATGCCATAAAAATCAATGGCATGACTCCCACTGCTTCACCAGGACAAGATCCAGACCCTTGGTTGGTACCTGTACTGGTGCATCTGATATCCAGTGTTTACTATGTTCACTGGGAAGTTTGCATTGCTGATTTATTGCTCGTCCAGCTATGTTAGAAAACAAGCATCTAGTGGTCTATTAGAACATGATTGGAACCTCTACAAAGAAAGGATGGAGAGAAAATTATAGCCCTTATTTTGCCATTTGAATCATCAACTGAACAAGCAGAACACTTCATTAATATCACGCAATTGTACAGAAGGTTCTCCATGCAACATGTCTATTTATTTAGTGGAGAATATTTGTCATACTCCTTTTGAGCATAATATCTCTTTTATAATCTCAACCTCTGAGAGATCTGTCAGAGCAGAATCTTTTCCTCATTTGGAGGGGACATTTATGGCAATAGCGCTCAAATCTTGTTCTTTGCATGGGAGCTTAGAACATACAGAGAGATTCCCACTGGATTTACACAGTAAAAGGTGCAATGCAAGAAACAGGGAAGGGCTAAATTATTTTGCCATATTTTGAATTCACTTGAAATATTGGTGGTTTGAAAGTGCAACTCACATTCTAACATTATTTGGTTTGCCTTCAGGTAAGAAGGGACTGTGGGAAAAGGATTGGAGGAGAGCAGAAGAAAATACAATGGAGAAAATGGAGTAGAGTTTGGGCAGAGTGTCAAAAATAGACAGATGATGATGATGGTAAAAGGATCAGAATAGGGGGAGAAAAATTCAGTTGAAAAAAACAATGCACCTGATTCTCCACAGCCTTGCATCTTCTATGTCACTGCAGGAAGGCGCTGTGGCCTCCCTCGGAGTCAGGACCCAAGGACAGGCCACAGTGACCCGGCTGGACTGCCCCAGCCCATGCAGGCAAGTCTGCCTGGCAACAGAGAGGTCGGGCTGTGATAGGGCTGGCAGGCCAGTCTGCCCGGCAACCGCCAGGCCGGGCAGTGATGGGCCGCCCCGCCAGCCCAACCAGCAGCAGAGGGGCAGAGCCCCTGCAGGAAAAGGCACTATAAAGGCCAGGCCCCAGAGCTCAGTAAGAAACAGACAGCCGCTGGAGGCAGATGTGCTGCCCTGCTGGCAGAGGCCTCGGCTGGACTGGAGCTGAGCTGAGGCCCGGGACGCTCGCCTCCCAGGGCGGAACCCCCGACCGTTCCCCGACCTACCTGAGCGCAGGGACTGGGTTGGGCCTCCGGGCCCTGGTGACTGGACCTGGGAGCAAGACCCTGGTGACTAGACTGGGTCCCCCGACCAGCCTGGATGGGAACCAGCCCCAGAGGGTGGATGGGACCTGGACGAACTGCCTGATGCGAAGGCCCCCAGGAACCCTGCAACCTCAAGGAGCTGCCCCTTGCCAAGGAGCTTCCTGTCTTGCCGCCCATGGATAAGGAGGGACTAGTGAGCCAGCCATGGGCCGAGTACCCCATGACCCGGTGGAGACAGGTACCTGGGGAGGAAGGGGTCCAGGGACAGCCAGAACCAGTGGCTGAGTTCGGGGCACAGCCCCGTTGGCGTCTTGCGGTGGGAGCCCTGCCGACTTGGTGGCAACGCCTTTGCCACTATTAGGGCCCTGGGCTGGGACACAGTAGAGAAGGGTGGGCCTGCGTCCCCCTCCCCCATTTCCCTAGTGACCCCGGGAAGACGTGCTCTTCCCTCCTGCTACATTCAGTGGATCCACTGCTTGCCTCACCCTGCTGGAGAGTGCCATGGCGCTAGACTGCTCACTCGCCTCACCTTGCTTGAGAAGGCTGAGGCCATAGACGGCTCACTCGCCTCACCCTGCTTGAGAGTGCTAGGGTGCTAGACTGCTCACTCGCCTCACCCTGCTTGAGAAGGAGAGGCCATAGACTGCTCACTCGCCTCACCCTGCTTGAGGGGGCCGGGGCGCTAGACCGCTTGGCTGCCCGCCCAGTCCGAGAACCTGGCCCGCGACCCGCACCCAGACGCTAACTGTTCCCCATTTAGGAAGGTGCTGTGGCCTCCCCTGGAGTGGGGACCCGAAGACAGGCCACAGCGACCCGGCCGGATCAAGCAGCCCTGTAACAGTCACTTACACCTGTGGAAAGTGGGTGCATAATGTTACCAAATTTTAACAGAGATAAAACTGGAGTCATGCTTTAGTGGTGGGTGAAACTATTTGCAGAAGTCTGCACCATCTGTTAAAGGATGTTATACTCTACTTTAAGTAACATGGTTTGCAGCCTTTAGATCCTACTGAATCCATTGTTGTAACTGTCTGTCTTTCACCACCTATTTTAGCCAGTACTTCCAGAAATCCAGTTTGGATAAGTCATCCATGCTTTTGCTACCCTCAGGCCTGTAACATATTATGCCTAATAATACATTCTTCTGGAATCTCCCACTGTTGCAGAATGCATATTCCTCTCTTCGAAGTGGTATGGATTGGGTGATTGCACAAGTTTCTGCATTGGCTTTTGGTTTGCTTCAGGGTGCAATTAATGGAATTGGGGAGGATCTTTAAATCCCTGTAAGAGGTTGCCTCTTACTCTTTACTCCATGACTGAATGTAAGATGGCTGGAAAAGGCTTTCTTTGTACCAATTTAATACCCCTGTCTATTCTCAGGGCTTTCTCAGGTGAGGGTTACCATCAGTGTGAATCACTCCTTTTTGCAGTCTGAATATGGGAACCTTCATGGAAAGATGCAAAACACATGTATTATGTGTGTTTGATTTTTTTTTCTGTGTGGTAAACCACCTAGGATATGCCACTGTCTTATGTTACAGGTAGTAAAATAATAAATATAGTTATTGTTATGGCACTCACTGAGGCAATACTGAAGGGATGGGCTGGGAGATAATTGCGGTGTTAAAGATAAAGCTTCCTACTGAAGTTCAGCTTGGTGAAAGGCAAGAGATTCTGATTGTGATAGGGGACTTTTTAATAGTAAAAGTGAAACACTTTTTTGTGGAAACTTGGTGGATAAAACTGGAAGACTCTGCAGGTGTATATGCTGTGAAGAAAGTCCAGGCCAGGCAATATTACAAATAGTTTCTCTCAGACCTCATTGAAGAAATACCATCTCATGTTAAATAGGAAAACCTTATAGAAAGTTAAATGAAGGTCACACACTGTAGAAAGCAAAAGTTGACCAAACCTGTTAAGCAGTGTCACAAAATAATCTGTGTATGACTGAGAAAAATCTAGAGTAACAGCTGCTGAAGGCCTTTGGCCTCTGTTTTAAAGCTTACATTATCTTTTAACATAGGTGATTTTTCAACCAGTATAGGGTGCCTGAGATCTGTAGATAGTATACTTTAAGGTATTTAAGGCTGCTGGTATCTCTACCCTAACGGAGATTTCTTCAGGGTTTAAAGAGCAAGAAAGAGAAGAAATGTCTCACTATTCTTTACTGCATCAGTGCAATTGCTTATCTCAAACTAAATATTAGTGAGAAGACTGTTCCTAAATGAAATTATGAGAAATGGGAATTTATTTGTAACATTCACACACAAAGAAGAGAGGCTGAAATGAAAGACTGAGAAACATAAGGGAAGATATTATTCATCTTTTTGTGGTCTGCTTGCTTGCAGACTTGGGGAATGATATTTATATTGATCCAGTGAAGTGGTTAGGAGGAAAAAATAAACTGTTTCTGTGTAGTGAATAAAACAGCTCATTTTGTGAGAGTATTTTCCATATAGAAAGCAGATTTATTCAGTATTTTAAGAATGCTAATTTTTAAAAAATCCATAGTTAATATTTGTTTTTAGTTTTTAAAAAAAAAAAAGGAACTGGAAAATACCTTTGTACTTTTAGGTGCCGCACAAAGCATAACCACATCAAAGTAATACTGTAAAAATGATAAAATTGACCTATAATATCCTAAAGTGTTCCAGGCACTCTGCATAAATGTTCCCACTCTGGAGAGTTTCTCAATATCTTATATCAGCTTTCTGTTTTACTCACATATGTTTAACATTTCCAAATGTTTAATTCCTCTCAGGCTCTTCAAGATCAGGCACACTTTATAACTGTGACAAATAATCAGACAAATCGTAAAATTTTCCTGGGTAACTGAATTGTTGTTACATCAATATTTTTGGTTTACATTTGCTAGGCACAGTCATCCAAGCTACATTGCTTATTCCTCAGCATATCTGCTTGGTAGTGAGAACATCTGTCTAAATTGACTTGACTCCTATTTATCTGCCACAAAATGCTAAAATCATACAATTTAGGGGCACAGCCCTGTATGCAATGTGCCTGATTCATTCCATGGATTCCAGTGGTGAAAACTAGGTGCAGGATCCTGTATGGGTTTTAATGGCTCAAACACTCCCCAACCACACTCCTCTGGGAATGGCATCTGCAGCCCCCAAAGTGAACATAGTTGGATGGAGAGGAAATGTGGCAGGGGCAGGGCAGGGACTGATCCTGTGCTCATTGAAGCTAACGACAAAGTTTCCATTGACATTATGGTGAACTCAAGGAAGGGAAACGTGACCGTGGATGGCAAAAGCAGTGCTATAAGGATGTTTTGAAAAAGAATTTGAAAAAAGCTAATATTAACATGAAGAAGATTGGGAAGAAGTTTCCAGAGACAGATGTAAATGGAGACCTGTAGTGTGTGATTCCATCCTGGCAGTTGACGTGCATGGAGAGGCAGCTTATCAACAGCACCATCTTCAATGGCATAATATCAAGCTGTTCTCCAGTTTCTCCTGCCCAAACTGTCTCAAAGGCTTTATTTCAAATGTTGAACTCCTCATTGCCGAGCTAGCACCTGCCAAATTTTCTCTCCTCCACAGACATCGTCGAGTACAACAGATAGTTGAAGAGAAGAGTGCAGCTCATGGGTGGCCTCTCTATGCTCCTGTGCGGCTACAACCAGAGATGAGACCTCCATTCCCCAGGCAGAAGCTTTGGACATATTATCATCCACCTTTAGAGGGGAATTTTGCCTTCGGTGCAGCTGTCCACCTGGGCACAGTGGGACTTTTCAGTGCCTTAAGAAATTGCTCAGTGACTTGAGTGGGACTTTTGGGAGCCTTAAGAATCCTACATCAGACCCTATGCTTGTTAACCTAAACAGGTTTAAATTATTCAGAATACCCATGAAAGCTAACGTGAATGATTGATTGGCAAATGCCTGCTGGTTTAATATATAACCAGTATTAAATTGATTGGAGGCTTGGGAAATGGGGGGAATGTGTGCTTGTGCAGAGCTTTCATGTTTCTATTTGCAATTTTTTTGTGAAAGGTAGTGAGCTCATGAGGAAACAATGGCCTGAACTCTAGCACCTTTACAAATCTATCTCCACAGCAACCACATGTTCCCTAAAGCTTTCTACATTGATGGCTATAAATATAAAAGCAATGAAGCGGAAGAGGCGGATTAAGATTTATTGGTCAACCCCCCCCCCCACACACACACCCTGGGGTGCTAGAACTGATGGGGGGGGCATGCCTGCCCACTTTTTAATATGGGGGTAGTAGGCTTGGGCATGTGTGGAGTGGTGGTGGCAAGGGCTATGCTTTGTGGCAGGGAAGTTGATAAGGTGATCAACTCCCTCACCACAAAATGCAGCCCCTGCCAGCGACGCCAGCCTCCTCCTGGTGGGGGGGAGGGGCTAAGGTGGGCCTTAGCGCTTCCCCCCCTGCCCTGCCTTAGGCTCTTCCCCCGCTCCTTCTTTTCCCCTAAGGCCCTGCCCTCCAGCCAGGCTGGAAGTTAGAGCCGGGCTGTGGAAAGAACCTCCCAGGGAGCCCAGACCCCTGTGGGGTGCTCTAGATTCTCTATCTACACTGGGTGGCATGCCCTGTGGGGTGCGGACACATGCCAGGGGCTACTTTTGGGCACCCTGGTCCCATGCCCAGGGCAAGTGGAGGGTCTAGGGCTCTTCACTGCAGCTTTGGCTCCCTGGACAGCTCTTACCATGTCCCAGCTCTAGCTTCTGACCTGGCCCGGTAGAAGAGAAGGGGCCAGTGCCAGCACCAGTGGCCCCACCACTTCTCTACAGGTTCTAGTGCTCCTGCAGTGACCCCCAAATTGGCTCGGTCCCTTGGGCATGGGCCCTGTGGGCCCATGCATTAATATGCCACTGGAAAGAAGGGAAAGACACAATGTTTGAGCCTGAAAATTGTGGTATTGTGTGTGTGTGTGTATGGTTGTGGTTTTTTTTTTTACAAGTCTCTCTAAAAGGGACTTCACTATGACTCAGCATTAGTTTAACAACATCTACATTTTTATTTAAAAAAAGAACATATTTGAATTTCAAACCTAGCTTCAGTTTGCAACGATAACACAGCATTTCAACTATTTAGAGCTTCCGTGATTTTGAAGTAAGCTACTCTAAACACAGAAACTCTAACTGGTAATGTTTAGAATTCATGGCACTTAACTCATTTTTATCCATGGTTTTCTGGAAATGCTCTCAATCTGATGTTTTACATAATACCTTTTCATGATATCAGGTCCACAAGTGTAACAGAAGTTTGCTAACTGCAGAACACTTTCCAGTGCTGACCATTCTCATAATGCAATTAAACAAATTAAGGCTACCAGGTCAGAAATCATACACTGGTGCTTTTTCTTTCCCAAAGCATAGCAGCAGCCCTGCCACTTTCTTTGGTGCATGGAGATCTAAGGATTTACTGCCAGTGGAGTTCATTTGTGAGTGCTTGAATCAAACTGCTGTGACTGAGGGCACTTGGTAGGATTCAGCATGTTGATTACTGAATTATCTCTCAGGAAAAAGCAATGAAATACAATCTGATTAGCTTGAATTTAACATCTACAAAAGATTATTCAAATGCCAGATAATCTACAAGTTGTCTGTGGGGTGGAAGAAATGAGAATGTAAGCAGCAGCATTCTGATTTAGCTGGACATTTTCATGGAGACATGTTACTAAAGATTTCAGGCAGGTACTTTATGCACTTCATTTTTTCTGTAAAGGGCACTAAACATTACAAGCCTGCCTCTCATGAGAAGGAGCTCCCTTGCTTTGGCCCTAGCAGAGAATGCAGCAAGTTCCTCTGCCACCCTTTTCTTGAAGGGTTGAACTTGGCCCACAGTTTGGTGTTGTTCCATCAGGCTTCAGTCGGAAAATCAAGGAAATTGCTTATTTGGAATCCAAAGTCAATGCTACTGCTGTTAATTGTGCTCTAATGTTTCTTAAGGAATGGATTGAAAAAGACCCATAGCGCCTGTTACCTGTGAACCATGTGACTTATATAACTAATCCACAACCAATATTCTTCAGCAACTTGCCTGCTTTCCTTAACTCTTCAAAGATGGGTGGCTTGGAGTTGGTCTCAAATCCAGATTTGCATTGGGCCGGTGATATGTTGGTCTTGTTACATCATCTGCATTATCATCTGACTGCACAATAGAACCTTGATCCAATGCCCTAGCAAATGGATTAAATGGAAATAAATGCAACCACTAAATGGGAATATAGTCTACGGGTATATTATGTGTGCAGGCAGAATTTAGGAAACAGGTAGCAGTTTGTTTAGGAAACAAGCATTGTACCTATTTATTCACTCTTTCTCTTGGAAAGCTGGGTAGTGCCCTTGGAGACTGTTTTGCATCACCTGAATGTTCTTTTAATCTTGGAAATTCTTCCTGTTAGGAAAATATATCTAAACCCTGGCCCTTGAAGGGAGAAGGCAGGTTGGGTGAAGGAGTACAGGTATTCTGCCTAAGCAGCTGTGGCCTGAGGCAGCTGTCTGCACAGGTAAACACAGGCAGAATGTGAAGTACTGGCAGGAAAGTGCTGGGTATTGACATTTGGCACCTAGGTTTTCTTTGGAAAGGTACCATGTGCACAGTGCTCAAGCCTGTTGCTGGCTGCCAGCAGCTGTGCAAGAGTAGGTGGAGTCCTGTCTTTGTCCTTCGTCTTCAGGTTGAAGAGAACCTCTTAGCACATTAGACCTAGCACTCCCTTGGCAATATTGCATAGGTGAGTCTATTGCTTTTGGTGGGAAGAGCCCTTTTTAAACCTTTTCCTCATCCTGATGCACATAGGTAACCTTTTGTGTCAAAAGCAATTTTTTGCACTGTAATGCTTTGTTCTACTAAGGATGTCATACTACTCTGGACTTCTGTGAATGCAGTGGCAATACTAGTGAGGTTACAACCCCTGAACACTCTCCTGTCTGTTTCTGGCTGCCATTTTTAGTAAATAAGCTTCCGTAAATGCTCAACAACTCTTCTACCATTCCAGGTCACTGACATGTAGATGAACAATAAATAACCAAATCTGGTTGGCTATTTGTCTAGTGCTTACCTTGACATGACAGAGAGGGCTTCCATTTTTCCTGCTTCTTTGAACTCTTGGATCATGTCCTTGATATGATTAATGTGCAGTCCATGTCAGAAAAAATAAAATCTCACCCCAGTGCCCTAGCAGAAGCAGATGATTTGTTGTGCTCTTAGCTAGTCCTACAATGTATACATTGTATGTTGACACTTCATGCTCCCTTTTTGGCTGCTTCAATTTTTTATGATTAAAAAAGTCCCCTAGGAAATGAGACCCTCTGTATTGCTTAAGTCTCTAACGATTTTGTTTCCTCCTAAATAGCCAAGAAAGCAACCCTTAGGCTTCAAGTATCTGGCATTCAGGATACCATATGATGGGCACAAAGCCCCAAACCTGCAGCTACTGGAGAATTCCCCTGCTCTGTGCCACCACTCTTTGGCTGAAGGTATAGGGGGCATGGAGAAAAGGAAATGTGGCCTAGGTGTGTTATGTCTGGCAGAGCTTCACTCTACTCTAATTTATGTTGGGGACAAGACCAGCCTCCCAATGTTTTCACCAGAGTCAGGGGGTCCACAAAGCTGGCCTCTCCAAACTGGCCAAGAGGATCTTCGCTCTCCTAGAGAATTGGACCCTTCGTTTCTATTTAGTTATTTTTCATTATTTTAAATACAGCAAAGCCTGTTTTATGATCCTTCAGAAGTGGGTTCAATAGGGCAGGACAAAAGCAGTAAGAACCCAGCCCAGGGATGCGTGCCACTGAATAAAGTGCACTTCCACCATTATGAGAAGTTCACCTCCATTACAAAATGAATTTGTCAGATCCCTAAGTTCTTCTCACCATTCAGGTGCGTTCACCATTGGGCAGAAAGCAAGCATGAAAGATTACAGGTAAAAAGCGAAAGTTAAAAAGTTATGAACAACAGCAAATAGAAACCACTGCAGCTCCAGCTGTAATGAAAGACTTTCACATGAGGGGTGGTGATATACTACAAAGCATTAACTGGGAAAATGTGTACATGCAGATGATAAATTCTAGTACCATTGTACTCTAAACTATTAACTGCTAAATTCATCATCTGAAAGAGTAGAAAAGTATATTTCTTTACAGCTTAATAGTATATATTTATACTTATTTCTTTACTTCTTAATAGTCTCCTGTGCTTACCAGATATAAGGGCTGCACGGGCAGCGCATGCAATTTGCATGTGATTTAATGCAGTATTTGATCCATGTATTTTTGTCAGCGTAAGTAAATTTAAGTGGTTCTTCCAGTCATTTTAGTTATAAATATAATGAGAAATAATGAAGACTTTGTCCGTCAGGTTGGAGGTTTTCAAGGGGAGAACACCTAGTTGATGAAATATTTTTGATCCTCATGCTTAGTGGGATGAATTCTGATGGCCCACCATATATATAAATTGCTTTTAGATTGTTATTCACAACCCCTGCTGTTTGATAATTTAATGGGCAGATTTATATTTTGCTTGTGAGTTTCGTTTATAACCATGGCTGTTAAACACTGTGATATTTTATCCTGAGGGAAATCATCATAGTGACATTGCATAGAAGTATAGTATGTACAGTATTTTAATCCAACTCTGTAGCAATTTGCAGGGCTTGCTAATAATCATCATCTTTGTCCACTTGTCTAGCTGTAGCTCTGTCCAGTAAAGTCCTTTAAAAGCAGTTTTCTGTATTCTGCACCATTCAGGCTCATCCCTCTCAAACTAGCATGCACAAATTTGACCCAAGGGAGTGGTTGACAATTTGCCAGCTGCCCAGGGGCTGAACCTAATTTGCATGAAATTGGGTGGATTGCAGCCAAAAGCATAACTACATCAAATAAATACTATAGGTCAATTTTATCACTTTACTGTATCCTAAAGTGTTTAGGAGCCCCCTTCCCGGTTCTGAAATCTAAAGCTTTGCAACCTTAACATTGCAAAGTTAAACACTAGAAAGTCAGGAAATTTGAAGTGGAAGGCTTCTGCAGCAACATTATCTCAGTCGTGTAATTCATTGTATATTCCTTTCTAACTATTTTTGTACCTTTTTATCACTGTTTTTGTCAAAAGCATATAATCACAGGTAACGTTGAAAAGCTTATAAAAATGCATGTTAATCTTTCCTCCACTGAGTTTCCTTTCCTATACTTTAAACACCATTTCAGAGTAAGAATGAAAGAATTTGAAAAGTCTAATGTATTTTTCACCACTAAAATGTATTGAAGTGAAAAGTGTAAATAAAGCCAAACCACATGTTCAGCAAGGAAAAACCAAAGGGTACTGGAAATTTCATGAGGTTCCAAGTAACTATCCCCATGTAGAACCAGCAGCGAGCGTGCATGATAGAGTTGGGGAGCTCACCACCACAAACTGATGCAGTTGCTAGTGAAGCAAAGGAGCAGCCTCAGGACTATTTCATAGCAATAGCTTATAAACTAGCAGAGTCAACATATGATATGGTAACCAACTCCACCTGTTCTTGAGAAACTTCCACAAGAGTGCAGGTTCCAGCAAAACAACGTTGGTGGGTACTGGCCACTGCTTCAATCAAAAATAATTATTTAAGAGGAAATGTTTTTGAGCATGATTAATTGTAGGACTAAGAGCCAGGACTGCTGGGATGAAATCCTGGCCATTTTGAAGGCAAGGGATGGTTTTCCCTTGACTTTATCATGGCCAGAATGTCATCCCGTATGGTGTTTTCTGGCTTTGGCATATATCGATCATAACTAGTCACTTAACTTTTCTGTACTTCAGTTTACTTGTAATAATGCCTGCTCTAGCTCCCAGGGGTGTTTAGTCCCAAATTTTAAGAATTGCTGTGTGCAGTCATGGTAACTGGGCATGCAAATGCTAAATTAAACGTTTAATTGATCATCTGCACTCTTAATTAGGCATACAAATTATGTACACCAGCAATACTAATAATATGGGTCCCAGTTTTATCACACTTAATGGGAACATTCAGATGGGTAAGTATTATTCACTGTGTAAAAGGGTGGCAGAATCAGGGCTTTAGTATTTGCAAAAGGCTTGAGATTGTCAGAAGAAAGAAGCAATATAAGTGCACTGTAGTATAACTGAGAAAAATACAAATATTCTCATTAGAGGTAACATAATCTAGTGGATTAGCATGGGACTTGGATCTTGGAATGCTTCAATTCTAATCCTTCCACTGCTCCTTATTCACTGTCTGACTTTTGGAAAGGCTCTTAACCGCTCTGTGTAAAATGCAGATAATGCTTAATGTAGCATATAGGGTTGTTAGGAGGATTAGTTAATGTTTGTGCGGCATTTGAGGACATATAGTAAAGTGCTACATAGACGCTAAGTATCATTCTGTGTCTCAGATTTGGCAGGGATTGTCTATAGATAATCTCAGCGCTGCTTATTATATGTGCAGTGGCACCAAACTGAGATCAGGTCCCAATTGTGCTAGGCACTGTACAAATACAAAGGTATGTCTACACTTCAAGCTGGGGGTGTGATTCCCAGCTCAAGGAGACATACCTGCTCAAGTATACATAAAGATCCAAGCCCCTAGGCTTGTGCCAGGGTGGTCAGCACATCCTCCTACTTATGCTTTCATGGATATATTTTTGCATGCTAGCTTGGTCAGAACTAGTGCAAGTATGTCTCCTCAAGTTGGGAATCACATGCTCAGCTTGAAGTGTAGACATACCCTAAGAGACAGTCTATGCCTCCAACAGCTTAGAATCTAAACGGACAAGAAAAAGTCCCTTTGTGTCTAAATCCTTTTTAAAACTGAATCAATTAGGCAATGCAATGCTGGGCACAACACCACCTAAATATCTTTAAAAGTCTGGGCACAAGTGGCTCGTTCAGTGTCATACAGGAAAGCTGTGGCAGTTCTAGGACCTGAATCCAGATTTCCCGAGTCCTATACTTGAACCACAAAACTATAATGCCTGCTCACTGCTTGTTTGTTTGGTTAAATGAATCTTATTATTTACAAAGTTCATTTTGTCCTTCATGCCATGCATGTGAGACAGTGATGAAGGAGTAAAAACAGAAGTAAAATAATTAATCTAACCTTCTCTGCAATGGCTTGAAGTAATATTGTACAATTATTTACATCATTCTAACCTAACAAATTTATCTGCTCTCTGTTCAATGGAGCTCTTCCTGGATCTATCTGATAATCAGGTCTTGGCAAAGATGCGGGGTTCTGTAGGTGCGAGGTTTGTGAACTGAGTCCTCTTGGTTTGTTTGAAGCACATGACAGCTAACCAATCCAGAAGGCTTACTTGCTGTGGAGGACCTTTGTTTTGTTGTGAGCCTTTTGGTAAGATTGGATCTGGTCCTATTTTAGTCTTAATCCATCTCTGCACACATTCATGAACACAAAACTCAAACTTTGTTTTCAGCGATGTTAGAGGAGCCCTGTAAACTGTTCATACAGACCTAACTGCAAATCTCTGCATTATTTGTTGGGGTGGGCGGGTGGGTGTAGTAGAGAGGAATTGGGAGAGATGAGAAGGAATTTTGGTGTGATTGTAAACATGTTGAGACCTTTCACTGTCCAAATCCATAACCTTCAGGTTCAAAGGTGCTGCCTAATGATATACAATGAGCACATGATACAGTTCAAAATGACAAAGGAAATCTCCACTACTGAATGTAACGGGATCTGCTATTAAGATGTCTGATGCTGTACCAATAACATTTCAAACACAGCAGGTAGTATATGAACTTGGAGCAATCTTCTGCATTACAGAACTGTGGTGCATTGATTCTGACTTCATTAATCATTAAAGCATAGTCAACTGCATTATACAAAGTGAGAGAGAGGTTTTTGTTCAGTAAGACCTTTGATTAGTTAAACTCCATGAACTTGGAAATAGGTGACGGTCTCACAGGTCTATGTTTAAATGGGGAATAATTTATATGTGATTTTGGCATGCAATTTCACCCCTGCTGATTCAGAAACTCATTATAAGGTAGCAGTGATTGCTAATCAAGATTTCTAGGTTCCATTTTCTTTCTGATAAGACTTCATACTACTATATCATAATCTTCAGCTGATATCCGCATGTATCATGTCTTGCCATAAGTGATAAAATATTAGACAATGTTCTATAGACATGTCAAATATAAATGCATAATAGTAAGTCATCCAAAACAATTTCACTTGTTTTGGATTCTTCTGTTACAGGATATTCTTTATGGCCCTGCAAGCATTTCAGCCTGGATCTGTCTTAAGTTCAAAAGTTGATAAAGTTAGTCATGTTTCCAGTGACTAAAAACATCAACGGTGCCTTCCTTGGCAGATGAACAACACCATACACAAAATTTCTGACCATCTATCCTTTAATAAATATCAGTACTTAACACAGCCTGCTAGAGTCCTCTTTGCCCTCTGAACCTGATTGTACCCCACCGCGTGAGGTCACTTCCAAATGGCTATACTCGGAAGTATAGCTTTTGAGAGTTGCTATTCTGTTGCATCCTCTTCTGCCTTACTAGTTATGTCATTTCCAGGCGAGTGGGTGGGGAGGAAGCAGCTGCCTAGCAAATCCTGCTGCTAGGATAACTAGATCAATCTTTTTGATCAACAATGAGCAAAGTTGTAAAGGAGAACTCAGATGTAGGTTATCTCTATAGGTCTTATCCTCCCCGTCAAACAAATCTAAGCTACCCACTGCACTTAGCTCCATCAGGGAAGGGAGTATATTTAATATATTGATATGATTGGAGCAAAGCAGTGGATCAGAACTTGATGCCATTTTACCTTTGATTAAAAAAATATTGTAACCTGTAATATAAATTGGGAAGTACGCTAAAGAATAAAGTGGAATTTAAATGGGTTTATAAGGTGTAGAGCCTTTTCTAATACAGTGACTCACAATAGTGTTGCTCTCAATACTGTGGTGTCAGACCAGGAAAACTTACCTAGAATTTTGTTTTATTGCATTTAAAGTAAGGGCCCAAAGAAATAAGCTTGTTGTTGCTCTAATTATTTTTGTCCCTATTCAGCACCGTATATTACTATGTGCATAACTTTGAAGCACGTGAGTAGCCCCTTTGATTTTAATGACTCTTCACATGCTTAAATTGATGTATAATTCTTAAATACCTTGCTAAATTGGGGTCTTTAACTATTAAATATAATAATGTGAAAATTGACCCTTTTAACTGTTTAAAAAACTCTGTTTACTGCCATCTATATACTGATTGAGAAAAGAAGGATTCACAGATGGAGTGGAGGGTTTTCTTTGAATGTTTGTTTCTCTGTTTATAAGAGACCATTCTTCTTCTTCTTCTTCTTCTTCTTTCTTTTTTAATTATTTGGGTCTGGCCAGGGAAATACAAGTTAGAAGACATGGATAGAGACTCCTTAAGGAAATCTTGCAAAACTGAGAGTGTTTTTCTCTGTCAAATAATGAGGAGTAATAGAGCATCAGCAATATATTTTTACTGATTTTGATAAGGCCAAACAGTTTCATGGTTCAAAGTGTGTTTTATTGGCATCTGTGGAATAAACTGATGGATGAGGTGAGAAATTAAATCTTACTAAATGTCTCATCTCCTTACATTGATTCTTGTATGGAACTGTATAGGGTCCAATACCTTTATGTCTGGACATTTAGTCGCTAAGACTTAATAGCTGTCTGGGTAATGTGGTGTCAATAACTTGGTTTGTTTTGTCAGTAATGTGAGTGTTTCCTGTGCTTCATGATGTCTGTTTGTTTGATTCATTGTGTGCTAGATTGTGAAGCTAATGCTCAAGGTGCTGGAAAATTGCTCAGAAAAATAGTTCCACTGAAGTCAGTGGGACTGCTCACGTGAGTAAGGATTTCACAATCTGTCCCTCTGTTTAATCCATTTAATTTTGAGTTAGTCTGCTAATCAATATATATAAATAAAATGCAAAGACAACATGCTGAACTGAATCATATATCTAAATGTCTGTGTACTTGTGCATTGCCGCTGATCTAAAATGGACTTTATTTACTAATATTCTTCTTAATGCTCTTTTATTCTTTATGCTTTGCTTTAGTGCACAGAAAATATATTTTTAATAGGCTTGTCCCTTAAATGGGTATTTTTTTTAGGACAGCTCCATTGTATAATATTTATTTATCATTCAGAATGGTTCTTTTATCCTGAATGCATTTCCTTTTTTCAGGTTCTTTAAACATTAGCAAAGCCTATCCAGGCAACACCACTGAAATAGAAATATATAGCTTAATATATATCCAAAATGGGGTTTAAATAGCCTGCAGAAAAAACATCCAAAGTGTGACTGCACTTACACTGACCTTGGATGAAATTACGTTTTGCAGTTATGAACCAGCTTCCATAAACATCCAGGCTATGTAGGCTATATCTGTTATTTTAACTTCTAATGAAATGGCTTATATATGATAAATATTCTGAGGTGAGTCTGTTCAGTCTGATTAAATATGAAAAATGGCATATAAATAATGATTCACTTGTTACGCAGACTGACACAAAAGCCAGAAAAGTTCAAGTAAGGTTTGGCACTTCAGCTCACATAAGAGAAAAATTTTGTTCTGGCCAGTAAGTACAAACTTCAAAGCTGTATATGACGGGCAGAAATAATACTTTGGATTTATACAGAGATCTCAGGCTATTTTACAGACCTTGATGAATTAGCTCTCACAACACCCTTGTAGGGTAGGTATAAATCTTATTTTATATAGAAAAACTAAAGAACTGAAAAACCAAGGGCCAGTCTTCTAGAGGAATAGAACCTAGATCTCCCATGCTCTAGTCCTGGCCTTTTGCTCAAAGTCTATCCTGTTTCTTGACAAAGAATGACCCTGGCTGCCATCCCTGTCCCTCACATCCCTACCCCATTACAGGAGCCTGCAAAAAAAAAATAGATGCATTATTTCTTCCTAACAAAGCTCCTGCCAGAAGAGCATGCACTATAAAGTCAACCCTGAGATTCTCTGAGACCAGTGTCCAATGCAAGAGGTAGGTGACAGGCAAGTGACAGCAAATAGGTAGTAGGAAAGTACTGTCTGCCTGGTGTTCTCAGCAATCATACTCGTAACTTTCTTAATTAGTCATTGAGAACAAATACTGTTTGTCAGTCTTGAAATAATGAAGTCTTAAAAATTAGAAATTTGCAAAATCTATGTGCCTGTGGGAAGACTGCAATTTTTATGGCATTGGTTTAAAGGGACATAAACTAAGGAAAAACAATCTGGGTACCAAGTATGCTGTCGACGTGCATTTTAATTTGCTGGGGGTTTTTTGGTTTATAGCAATAATTTCTTGCAATCAAAAATCACATTAAGAAGTTGCACTTTGTTTTCATTCTAAATCTGAGCAGAGAGACTATTCACTGACCATGTCTCATGAATTATATTGCAAAACCAAAGAGATGTTTGGAGATAGTTGTCACATTGAAAATAAGTTGTTGGTAGATACCATCTTTCATGCCTACGAGATACTTGTAGCACATCTTGTTCAAGGAGATAAACTCATCACTTGTTATATGCGGGTATGAGATGAACAAAACACAAAAAAGGTCTAGTTTATCTTTGCAAATTGTGTCTAATAGTGTTGTGCCAACAAAATTACTGTTTATGGAGAAAGAGTTTAAGGTTTTACAGATCCTGTTACATCTAAAACATTAAAAAATGGGGACAGCCTCTTAAGAGAGATCACCACACAATTTTTTTCTGCATAACTAACACTGGATTTGACATTCAGATGAGTGATCATGCTATCATAAAAGAGCTATGCACTCAATCTTAAACCATCCTTAGAATTCACTAACAACCCCCTCCCCCAACCACAGTGTTCTATCTCAGGCTTCTCAGAATCCTATTACAAATCCTAATCCTGCTTGGGGATCAGCTAGCATGGACCTCTACACTCATGTGGAGTTCTACTGAATTGAATAGGACTCCATACTGATGCAAGAGTATATGATAAAATGTGGGATTGGGGCTTCAGATTGTAATCTCTAGTTTCTGTACCAAGGCTTTTGATCAGTGGAAATGCTGGAATTGGTGAGTGAGGATGTGTCCACATTGGGTTTGGGCCCGCATCCATGCTCATGCACAAGTATCCACGTGTTAGCAAAGCCCGCCGTCCAGAGTTCCCACTGCCAAACCACATCTGTGCTACCCCATGTAACCATGCTGGTGCTGTAGCGACACATGTTTTATGCTTGGATTTCTGGGTGCATATCCCATGGTCCTAAGTGCCATCAACACCTCAAGCTGCTCCAGTAATTGGATTGTGGTATATTGTAGGAGAACTTGTCTTTCCTTCTCAGACTCCTGTGTAGATCTGCTTTCAGCCTGCTGCATCTTAAGTGCCTTTTTTTTTTAAGAGGTACTTACAACTGTGAACATTTCTCGCTTCTGTCCGTTCCAACCCAGGGATAAGTTGTGGATCTAATTGATCTGCTGCTCCTGTTTCTGGGAGAATGGTTTATGGGAAGGGCAGATGTTTGATGAGATGCTAGATGGCATTTTGAGAACACTTTCTGAAATGCAGAGGGCAGTGGGACTTGGGGGGGTACATTCACTGAAGACTAGACAGACTTAAGGAATGCTGCAACAGGTGCTTATTATCCATGTGCAGAGCAGCGCTTGTGGTGCAGGACAATTAGCACAGCATGGTAGGACCAAATCGTCCTGCAGAGCTGGAATGATGAGCAGTGGCATCAGAACTTCTGTGTGAGGAAGCAAACCTTCACGGAGCTGTGTAACAAGCTTGTCCTGACACTCCAGTGCGAGAACGTGCAATTGAGAGAGGCTATTCCATTAAATAAAGGTTGCAATTGCCTTGGAGAAACCGGCGACCCCAAACTGCAACATGACCATGACTAACCAGTCTGGTGTTGACAAGCCCATTGTCAGGGTTGTGGTGGTGGAGGTTTGAGAGGCAATTATTACTATGACTTTGCTGCAGGTGGTTGATATTAGAAATGTGCCTGAAATAATAGCTGGCTTTCAGACAATGGGATTCCCCAAATATGCTGGGGCCATTGATGACACACATGCTCATAGTTTGCTTGCCACAAAGAGCAAGCAAATATGTAAACTGCAAATGGTACTATTGTATCATTTTGCAGGCATGGTGGACCTAGCCATCCTACCCTGAACCTTTACAGAGAGACTTCGTCAGTGGTGAGAGTACTCTGGTCCCATTTACTTCCATGCTAATGATTCCCTAAACCTTTTCTAGTTTCTGAATGCCAAATGCCGTGAGGCATTGCACATCTTCAACTCCTGTTCAAGTCAATGACGCATAAGGACAATGAGAGCAAAGTGAGCTCTACACCTCGCAGGAGCAAACATTCAGAGATTACGAAAGGTTTAGGGAATTGTTTGTGTGGAAGTGAATGGAGCCAAAGTACGCTCACCACTGGAGAAGACGACCCTCAGTCTAGTTATCAACTAGGACCTGATTGCACATCTGTCGTAAGTGAGAGCAAGATACAAGTGTGGCCTGCCTCTTTTTGTGAATACAGCAAAAAAGCTGGAAGTAGCTGAGGTGGAGGAATTAACTCACCACACTTGGTCCTAAATAATCCAAATATTTGGCTTTAAACTGCCATATTTTTAAGCCAAGAACTTTTGGGAGAGGGTGATGTTAAATGCTGGCATTTAGCATCATGAAGAGGTTTTGTCAAGGTACCTTTTGACTTGTGTATCTGATAGACTATTTTCTGGTTTGGGTTAGCTGTTCATCTTTGTCATTGTATTTCTAAAAAAATGTCCAACGTGCCTAGAATCCCGACAGGTGATGTTCTTTTGTTCTATAAATCAAGTGTTTGTGCTTCAGTACTATACACAGCATATTCTATGTGTAATTTTATCACGGGGAGAACTAAAGTATGGAGGGATTTTCCCCATATCACACAAGAGGTCTGTGGCGAAACAGGAACTTGAACCTAACTCTTCCCAAGTCCTAGGTTAATGCCTTAACCACTAGACTATCAACAGGCTTCAGACCAGTATGTGGACTTGATCCTTCTCTCCTTTCTCCAGAGTGCACGAATCTGCCAACTGTCATTATAATCATGATGAACCAGCAGTTCACTGCATACCTGGAGCATTACTAATATTTCAAACACATGAGCCACAAAACTTGTTTTTCAGAAGTTTTTATTTTTATTTTATTTTGTGGAAGTTAGGAATGGTGTTTTTTTTAAAAAGCCAACCGAACAAAAAACCAACCAAACCCCCAAATCCAACAGAAGGAATTTTATTGCAAGTCCTAGCAAGCCGGTAATAAAATACAGTCAACAGATCGATCTGGGCATCAGTGAAAAAAGTGAGGAAAAACCCGAATGCAATGCCTGTTTCTAAATAGAAAATGTCAGTGGAAGAGTCATTAATTTCTTGGTACTCAGGGGTTTTAGTGCATCTGTTGCTAGAAATAGATTTGGTATCATGCTATAAAATGTTAAATCTCTGTATGGAAGGATTAATAGTGGATATTGGACTACAACCACAGTATTTGTGCTTTTAGAAGGACTGTGATTGAGAAAAGGACAGATATTCTGACTCATTGTCTATATTTTTAAAAAAAATGATGCTTCAGTCTCACATGTCAGAACAGAAAAAAGCACAGGAAGATACAGTAAGAGAACTGAACTGGTAAACTAAATATTTGCCTTGGCTGCTGTTTATGCTGGATATGTATATCTCTATGCAAATGTGGTATGTTATGTTCAGGCCTGACTCTAATTCCACTGATGTTGATGTCAAAATTCTCACTGATTGCAATGAGAACAGGATCAGGCCTTCATGTTTACCCTGGCCAAGAAACTATAAATGTATTAATAGGAAGTACTGTAAAGGAAAAGAAGGGCTTTGGTTCATACTAAAACCATATCCAGTAAGGTTAAAAAGAAAACCCTTATGTCTTGCAGTATGTATGTGTATTGTTGGCTTGCACTCACTAGGGGTCAAGTGATCTCTTTTACTTGCATAAATAAAATGGGGATCAGAAGCTGGTTCTAAACTAGTAAATAATTTTGGAATTATATACACTGCTCACACAATAAATTGCCATTAATCAGACTGACTGGCTAAAGTTGTGAATAGTTTAGGATAGGACTAAGATTTTTACATTTTTAATTCTGTACCTAATCTTAGGATCTGATTTTTTTTGGAATGCTTAGTCATGATGATGAGCCCTTACTCACATGAATAGTCCCATTGAGGCCAATGAGACTATTTACGTGAGTAAATGCTTACCAACAAAAATTATAAAATCCAGCCCTTAATATTTATGATTGGCATTTGAACCACATATGATCAAAATAAATGTTCAGTTTGCTTTTTCTTTGTATGGTGAAGGTAGGTGTCCTAAAACAGATAATAGCCAAGTCAAAATAACTAGCTAAAGATGAGAGGATACTTTTTTCTCTCTAATTTAACCTCGCTTTATTTATCTGTCTATGGTTATTGCAACAATGCAGATGAGAACATATGTTAAGTAAACTAAGTACACAAAAACTCCTAATGCACAATGAGATATCAAATCTCTTTGGTGTCTAAATGGATTATTTTTCTTCCTATTTTAAATCCTCCTCTGTACCTTTTTTGTGCTTATGAAAGGTGCCAGACTGACCTCTGTCTGAAGTCCCTTATATACTATGCAAAAAAACTGATATAGCACATTAAGGGTATGCCTAAAGTATAATCAGGACGTGTGATTGCAGTTTGTTTAGGCATACCCAAGCTACCTTTGATCTGGCTAAATCAAAGTTACCTCAAGTGCAGCGTAGCCATGGTAGCAGAGGCAGTGGCATGGGCTAGCTGCTCATACGTACACAGGGCCCTGGGTGAGATTGAATTTGGGAGGCTAACCTATACTGCCACCCTGGTTGCCTTTGTACATCTACCTGTGCTGCAATCGCACCACCCAATTGTGGTGTAAACATACTCTTAGTGACAGTATAAACAAGCTTTCCCACATCTTCTCACTAACCCTGATTCAGATGGTGTGTAATGGATAAGAGGGTAACTCAGTGCTTGATCTTGGCTGAGACTGGCAACTGGTCAATGTCTGTGTTTGTTACTAGATACAGGCATGTGTTACCTGTGATTTGGTGAATTTGTCTATATAAAGCTTATAAATTCTGATTGATACTAGGGACTTTTGTAGGTGTATAAATATCAAACTGCAAACTCCATTTTGAATATGGGATTTCTTTGCCTTGCTACTGACTTTTGCCTCCACATTGAACTGAAACCCACAAGAGGT
The DNA here is from genome assembly GCA_007922155.1 of Mesoclemmys tuberculata. Taxonomy (NCBI): domain Eukaryota; kingdom Metazoa; phylum Chordata; order Testudines; family Chelidae; genus Mesoclemmys; species Mesoclemmys tuberculata. The sequence continues at coordinate 20,288,924 of ML675649.1, read as the reverse complement.
AACAGAAGAAATTCTTGACCCTGGCACAGGACTAAAAATAGAGGGTCATTAAACATTGATGATCATTCATTTAACTGGTGCACCCTTGGACAAAGATAGTGTACACACAGGGCAAATCAGTGTTTAAAGTCTGAATTCCAGTCAGAGGTAAATAAGCAACAGATCACTTGATGAGGCTGATTGGGGGTCACCTGATGAAGGGAAATAGAGGTTATAAAATAAAGGGACTGTCACTGGCCATTTTAGAATGAAAGCAAGGGAGAACTGACCAGAAGCAGAAAGCTGGCTGGAGGAATGAGAGACTGCTTTGAAGGAAAAGCAATGTGCAGGAAGGAAGGAGGAGAACTATCCTGGACTCCTTAAAAAAATTCTGCCATAAGCCCAAAGAATTCTTAAGAATAGTGAGGAAGCTGAGCTAGGGAAGTGCGTACAGGTTTCTGATTGTTTTGTGTGTAGATCTGTGTATTTCTTGCAATCACTAAAGAGAAATTGTGTTAGAAATATTTGAGAAGGATTGCTTAAAATTCTGCTAGGTATACTTCTGCAATTTTCTGGAAAGAACATGATTTGTGTGTTCCCAAGATATGAGAGAGGTTTTATCAACCCTCTTTATGTTACATACATTTTCTTTTGTTCTCGATGCTGACTTTTCACTCACAATAAACACACACTACATACTGTCACAGTTTCAGGGTAACCGCACCTGTATTACTGTGTGACCACTAAAGGGTACCCACTTAAAGGTGTGACTCCCAGCTATCACCTGCCTTTGAGTGGATACTTGTGTGTCTTTCCCTCCTGATTGGAGGCTACACAGCTCAGTGACATGCACTATGATATCCCCAGCAAGCCAGTTTGCCTAATAGACAGCACTTGTGCATGACTTTCTCCCCAAGGGCTACAAACAACATACTGCCAGCAGTTTTAGGTAACCACACACATCTTTCTCAGCAGAGTACATTTTTTCATAGGGCAAAAAAAAGCATTATACAGAAAACATAAGTTCCTTACAAAAAGCTTACCAGAGGGCCTCCCCCCACTCTAAAACAGAACTCTGCTTGGTGTCAGGCTTTCCAGCCTTTCAGCAAGGGTTGGGGTCCCCCTAGTGTCACAGATTCTGTTGGTCATAAAGAAGGCCTCAGTCTGTTTTAACTTATACTTCATGTATCCCAAATTCTTTCTTTGTTACTCAGTCTTTTTGAAAACCAATTTAAAACAGTATGTGCACACCACCCCTGGGGTTGGTACTTCTCTGGAGTTGTTTACAGTCCCAGTAGTAACCAACCCTCAACAGTGTTTGGTTCCTGGAGAATCTGTGGTAACCCTCCCCCATGAAGTACAACAGTGATACCCAAACCATTCATAAATATAACACAATGGTCACCAAACATATGCATGGTGTTGCAACCTCTGTCCTGCACACCACTTTATTTTACTTTCTGCTGTTGTCTCTTTCTCTTTGTATGGACTGTGGATTTTTGACACCTGATTTTTTAAAAATTTTTATTATTTTTTGTAAACCCTTGACTTTCCGTGAGTCTAATATCAAACAAATAGATTTAAATCAGTCTAGATTGTCGCTATATCATAGAGCATATTGTCAGAACAGGGAGATGGATTTATCTGGCATGTTTCATTTGCCAGGTAAATCTTGTCAGAGGTCATTTGAATCTTATAGCTGTAGAAAAAATATGGTGTTTTTGTCTTAGAACCAACTGATAACTGATATTTGCCTGCTGCAAAATGCCCTCACCACCCATATGCATCCATGCTTGGCCATGTGCAATCTGGTTCTTCATCTCTTGTGCCAGATCTTTCCCTGCTGTCTCTTGGGCATGAAAACCTCCTGGCTCGTGCATGCTTCATGTACTGTTTAATCCTGGTGGATAGTTACTGAATATTTTGCATAACCTGCATGGAAATTGGCTGTATGCAAGATGCACTATAAATTGATTTAGAAAATAGCCCTTAGCAGTATTGTAACACTTGCAAAACTAGTGTGATTAGTGAAATCCTGGTAATTGACACACAGCTTGAGCAGCAAAATTGGGACCAAGAAAGAGACTTTCTGCCCCTATCCTGTGCTACATGGCATACATTCAGTACAAGGCTGCTACTAGAAATTATGAAGAAAGAAGCCAATATGGCCTACCTAATTATTTTTCCATCACCCTCTTCCAGTCTATTCTGGAACAAATTGTCTTACACCAGTGTGTCTGAGCACTTTGTGGGCCTACTGTGTGTCCCTGTCACTCCAACTCTTGCACAACTCCCCCACCCCATGTTTGTTTAGGAGACAGCTGCTGCAAAGCTAAACATAACAATGTGTAAGGAGTACATACCCCCCCCCATTTGATGACAGTCTTGTAGTTTGTGTTAATTGAATTTCTACTTGTGGTCCCTTTCAGGGTGGACAGTTGTCCAAGCAGCCTCACAGAAGAGATCTTGTAGCCCTAGTGGAAATTCAAGTTGCTCAGCTAGGTTTTGGAAGAGAGTAGATCTAATAATTTATTGGTTCCTTTTGGTCTTCTGTCCAAACCAAGAGAGGCCAATACAGAGAAGTAAATCAGATGACAGTTCTAATGGAGTCCACTGGAATTCCATCTCTCATTTGTCTACTTCTGCCTGTTGGGACAGAGTTACAAAATGGAGGTGAAGGAAAAACAAACAAACAAATCTGTGGATAGCATGGCCCAAAGATGACGAAAAACAATGCCCCAGTGCTAGGCTATCAAGAAGCCCTCTCTTTTCATTACTGTCAGGCGCCAGGATAGCTCCGTCATGGAGTGTTAGTGATGAGCAGTCATCGCTTACTGTCATTTGAGCTAAAAGACCCCAGCCTTCTGAGCAGGTCTTTCTGCAGTCCCTGTGAGTGCTACAAGTTAAACATGCCAGTGTCAGCCAGTCTCTAATAAGATGCTGATTGACTTTGTGTTTCAGTGTGGAAACGTGTACATTATTAATTTACGTAATGCTGGCAAAGAAAAAACAGGGTTCTTCCCAAAGACATTACAACATACATTTGAACACAGTTCAGACGTAGCAGAAGTTCTTACATCCTTCGTTGTCTGTACTAAAGAATATCTATCAGAGGACATAAAACTGTCTTACAGCTTCCAACACAACGTGAGGGGTCTCCATTTCAAAAATAAATTCAGCAAAAGACTCCTCCCTAACTTGGTAGAAGGCAGTCAGGAATCCACAGGCCTTATAAGGGGAACAATAGGAAGAAATAGAAAGTGTGTGTGTGTGTGTGTGTGTGTTTGTTTCAACAAACAAACCTCCCATTTTGAAATCTCAAAATCCCAAATATTTGAACAAAAGGGCAAACATTCTGAATGTACAGTCTAAAAGGACAATACGTCCCTTGTTTTTGCTCATGTAAATGTAAACTTCTACTGATCCTCTTCCATTTCAGGAAGAAGAAGACCTCAGGAGCAAGATTTTAAAAAATAAGAGTCTAACTTTAGGTTCTTAAATAAGTGGGTCGGGTTTTTGTTTTGTTTTGTTTTGTTTTGTTTTGTTTTGTTTTTTTGAAGCGTAGTGCACTCAGCAGCTTATACTGAAAATCTTCGCCAGGAAAGCTAAGGAAAATGAAGTCTCGCCCTACATAAGTTCCAATAGCTGTTGGCTTCAGTGAGACTTTACAAGAGCCTCCTGATGCAAAACTGTGGCCATCCGCCTTAGCTGGTCCTAAATGGATGTTGGCTACTTTTAGACTTCAGTTTGGATTTGAGAGGCTTTAAACTCTCAATCTGCATAATGCCAACAATTTGGTAGGTATTTTATGGACAAATATGAAGACGTGGGGCCTGATTCTTCTCTCACTTAACACCTGCTTTTCACTATTGTAACACTAAAATTCATTGGACTTTATTTATGTCCGTGGAAAGAGAGTCAGACACCTAGTCCTCACTTCACGGGCAAAGTTCAAGGGTCTCTAGATCCAGAATTGTAATCTAGATTGATCTCTGGTTTGCTCTTAATTGAAGCTCTTCATGTTATTGGAAGATGGTATGTGTCAGGTTTACAGTGCCTCTTATTACAGCTGCTGTATAAGGACCAGATTTTGCCATTCACCCATAAACGGCACTTTCCTCCATAAAGTGTCCCATTCATTTCAATGGGAATACTTGTTGAGTAAAATACCACTTAACATGAATGAAGTAGTCTGAATCCAAGCCTTGTTATATTTAGTCAAAACTTGTAGGAGCCTGCTCCACTGAAGCCATAGGAAGTTTTGCCATTTACTTCAGTGAGTGCAGGATTGAGCCCATGGTATACAGCAAACTCAAAATGGTTTTTAATATGAAATTTTCAGTAAAATGTCTTTAGTAACTCTGATTTCGCTCCCATGCTCACCAGACTTCATAAAGTTTCAGAATCTTCGGGTAGTACCATTACATTAAAAACAAAACAAAAAAACCCTAAATCATGTTGCATTTAAAATCCCAGGGTTTGGATTATTTTAAATTTATTTGTAATGTAACAAAATCAGACTACTGCACACCATTCAGAGCTAGATATTAAGGAATATATTAGTTATGGCATACTTATTTTTGCAAGATGTTAAACAAAGTGTCTGAAAGTCTCTCGCATCAAAAACAGATGACATAAAAATAATAAAATATCTAATTACAAAAGATGTGAAAGGAAATTAGAAATTCCTGTATTTGCAACATTTTGTCACTAAAGTGTTCATAAGCATTATTACATTGTTGAGTTAATTATTTTATGAAGGGTAAGAGATTAGAATGCCAAAAAATAGCTTACATTTGCAGTTTATCTAAACCTGATTCTGCCCTCTGTTACATGCATGCAAAGTCCCAGAAGTTGATGTGGTCACGTATGTGTACTTGAGAGCACAATTTCACAGTTCGCTGGCCTCATGTTCCCATGAAGTAAATAGGAGGTTTCCTAGTTGTTTCAGTGAAAGCAAGATTGGACCTTTAGGACTGGATTCATAAAAGAACTTAGGCCCCGAACTGCCCCTTTAGGTACCTAAGTCCCATAATCAGGACCCACTGGGATTCACACAACCCCTGCTCAGTGGCCCCCAAATGTGTGAGTGTCTCAAAAAACTTTGCAGTAAAGTTCCCTAAGCACACATGTTTCTGCCTTTGAGCATGAGCAGTGCAGCCCCACACCAGATTTCTTGACACCCACACACGAAAAGGGAGAAGATTGGTGATCCTTCACCTAACTTGCCTCTGGGGCCCAATCCAGTAAACATGCTCCGACTTTACCTACTGAATCGGATACCTAGACAAGCTTTCATAAAATGGGGGTGGGAGGAAAGGGTCATGGATAAATTAATGAAAGAATCAATAGGCCAGAGAGAGAGAAAACAAGCTTGAGAATGATGCTGTAGCCTTGTAGTTAGAGCACTCATCTGAGAGATGGGTGACCTAGAATCCAGTTCTTCTACTTCAATGATCCTTTAATTACTTATCCACAATAGAACAGCCTGAATAGGAGATACTGAGAGATCCCCCCTCTCCCTCCACATCAGCATATGCAGTAGCTCAGTAGCTAGAGCACTCACTTGAGAGGTGGTAGATCTCTGTGCAAATTCCTGCCCTGACTCCAGTGGTAGAGGGGACTGGAACTGGGGGGGTCTCCCACATTCCAGGTTAATACAGTAACCATAGGGCTAAAAATTATGAGAGGGAAAACTGTTGCCAAAAACAGCATAGCTGCCTAACGCCAAAAGAGGGTTTGTAGCTGAGATTCCCAAGCAGAGGGAAGGTGCCTCCCTGTGTCCTTAATTTAAGCTCTAACTCAGAGAGGGATGGGGCTTAGTGCACACATGCGTAGGCTTGGCACCTCCAACTGGCTGTCTCGGATGAGCAGCCTCCTAGCATACTGGCTTTCTAAGGTGTTTCTCTCTTCCCTTTCATTGTCCAGGGAACCAAAGTGTCTAAGATTTGTGAATCCCAGTGATTTTTCTAGGCAGTTCAAAGTTAGGTGTGATGGTACTCAGCATCACTATACCTAAATTTCTTTATTTAATCTAGCTTTACATTTTAAAGATAATCTGCCCAGACCAATAACGTATTGACGTTACGCTATTAAAACAGTGTCAAGTGGTGCTGGGTATTTGTAGTGCCTAGAGCTCTTACCTGTGATTGGTGCCCCAGCATACAAAGCACTGTACATGCACACACATAGTTAGTTAGTCCTTGCCCTGAAAAGTTTGTCTAATGGACAAGACAGACAATGGAAACATTTACCCCATTTTCTTATTTACAGAAGGAAAAAGATTGCAAGATACTCAAGGCAACGGTCTATCTAAGGGCCAAATCCTGAAAACATTTATCATGTGTGGTAGCGTTTTCAGGATCATGTCCTATCTTCGATACAAGAAGAAATGACATCAGATATGGGGAGGCAACATAGTATAATATTTGTGAGATTACATGTGATGTCATATGCACATTACTGCAGATAGTTCCTGACTAAATTTCTGATTATAATTCTCATATGTACCCTGGCTCTAAAATTCATAGAAATGAATTTGGTTTATTAGAAGCTACAATTATCTGAACAGAATATTGCCTCCCTGGTGGCTTTAACGTAATAAGGGTTACCTGAAGTTCCTTTTAAAATTTGTTTATAGTAATGTTTGTTAGGTTTAGTTCTGCGTCTCTTTCTGAGCATTTGAAGGAGGATTAGGAGGATTTTAGTTGTTCTAAAACTAAAATGATATAGGTCACACAGGGATTTATGTATTGATTTGTTGCCCAACCACAGTATAACAACAATATATTTCAAGAGGCTTTTAACAAATACCAGATAAAGGTCAAAACAATGTAATTGAAATATAAAAAATGTGAACACAGCATCTGGATTGCTTTTGATTGCATAATGAGTCTTCACCTCTAGATTGTTAAATAGCTCTTGAGAGAGATTATCATTAAAACTTGGCATTGAGCCAGCTGGAGTACATTTTGTGGTATAAAATCAAATCTGCCCCAGTTTGTTCATTACAAACCATTTTCAGTGTCAATACTTCAATAACAAAGAACATTGGCATGATTCTCAACTAATCTTAGTTGTTTACAATAACTCATATCCTCAGGAACTTATAAACAACTTAAAATTAATTTGTATTGTTCTTTAAATTGTGACCATTAAACACACCCCATTTAAGAAAAATCAAATGCTTGGAAAAATGTTTTGGATGCGCCAAATAATCAGATTAGAAGAGGGATTTAGCACCATGGTTTATAAAGTAGTTTGGTATGTTTCACAGACTGCCTTTCAGCTGTATTCTTTCCATGTTTCTTACACATGCTTTGACTTTTTCTTGTCTTTGCCGTCAGTATTCACCCCTTCCTGTCTTGTAATCCAGTCCTGCTTTCTGTGATGTCTTCTCCCTGACATTTTTAATTTTGTTTTTTATTTTATCTTAGCTCTCTTACCATATTGCTGCATCTTGATTCTTTCCTCTCCATCCCAGCTTGTCTTCCCTCAGTGCCACTCTGATTTTTGTGGATGTTGACAGTGGGAAGAATAATCTTAGAGATGCTTGAATTGGCCCCCTTGAGGTGACTTTGTATCTCTGTGATTATGGGGAATATGCATAAAGAAAAGGGGAGCCAAATAGTGAAGGAAAACTAGACAAATGTGGTCATGGAGATTCTGCATGAAGGCGAAAGGTGGCTGGGATTCATTCCCTTGCTGATTACTATGTAGCTGTTTCTGTCTTCTCATAGCTTCTAGGTTAGAACTCAGCACCATAGCTATGATGGTGGGGGCTGAATCAAGGAACAGCTTGCTCCATGTCCTGGAATTTCATTGTAATTTACATAATAGAAGGCCAAGTGGGCAGGAGTAGGTTCTGCAGGTTGGTATATGGGAGCTTTATAAAGCCAGGGTCTGGACTTAGCAAAGGATGGGAAAATACAGTTAACCTCAAGTGATCCCATAGATCCTGAACTCTACCCTTTTTATAGGTCACACTTTTAGGAGATCTGAGTTGTTGCTGGCCTTGCCTCCTGGAAGGGACAATGTGGAAGCTAGGAGGCATTCTGGAAGAAACAAAACCTTTCTGTCAATTCATTCCCTTCGGCACTTTTTTTTTTAACATGGGAAAGGGAGGATAACAAGCACAAGTCAGCAGAGATGGATTGTTTGCTAGTAATTAACAAAAGTACTTTCCTAAAGAGGCATTCCTGTGTCACTTATACCCAAAACTGATTTTACCTTAAAACAACTACAATGTGATAATGTCCTCTGTATTTTATCATTTTTATTTAGCGTACAAACTTCTGTCACCTGGAATTTTAGGGGAAAAAATCAGAATAAATGCCAGCCTTTGCTTTATAATAATAGAATCATAGAAATGTAGGGACCTCACGAGATGATCTAATAAAGTCCATTCCCTTGCACTGAGGCCAGACTAAATATGGCAGCCCATCCTCGACAGATGTTTGTAATTGATTCATAAAAACCTTCAAGGATGGGGATTCCACAACTTTCCAAGGTAACCTGTTCAAATACCTAATTATTCTTATAGTTGGAAAATTTTTCCTAATATCTAATTTAAATCTCCCTTGCTGCAAACCAAGCTGATTACTTCTTGTCCTACCCTCTGTGGATAATTAGAACAATTGATCACCATCCTATTTATAAGAAACTTTGACATATTTGAACATATTTGCCCAAAACTGGACATCATATTCCAGCTGAGGCCTCACCAGTGCCAAATAGAAAGAGACTGAGCTAACTAATGAAGTTGGTCTGTGGAATTGTGCTACCATAGTGATGACCTCCTTGAATAATGCTTTTTGACAAATAAGTCACAATATCCATCTTCCCCGCCCTCCAGCTACACCTACAAAGTACCATCTGTTTTATAAAAGATGGGCTTTCTTTTTTTAAGTAAGCATCACAAACTATAAGAGAAAGTAAATGCTCTTTTCTAGGGTTGTGGTTTTTTTTTTAAACTAGGTTCTGCAAATTATGTAAGTTGCTAGGAGGTGGAAAGGGGGAGAGAAAAAAATGTAAAACAGAAAGGACTTGCCAGGTAGACATATCAAGTCGCATCCAAGCTGGACTGCTTCTCATGCAGTAATTTGGGGGCTGGTGAAACATCATTGTGTGTGTTGTCCAAGGTCAAATAATGCATGTCTTGGGATGAATGTATCCCAAATGGAAAACTTGCCATACATGGGAATAGAGAAATGTTGATGCAATTTTAATTCACAAACAAATCTACATTTTTGCTTCATTGTGTTTCCTATGTGTGTGTGTGTAGCAGTGGTGGTTAGCTTTCAGTTATTCTAAGGAGCTTTTTTTTCCCTTCAAGTATCAGGATCCTTCTTGTTAGCAATTTGCAGAGACTTGAAGCCAGGAGGTTTAGCATAACTGAACTTGTAATATGCCTAAAAGGACTTGTATGAGGGGGAAGAAGACAGAAGGTGCTTATACAATTTAGTTTCTAAATAATTGGACCCTGATCATAAAAATGTAATTTCACTTCAACAAAGCACCCTCTAGCATCAAAGTTTTATTGGAGATGGGCCTGTACCAGCTCTCCAGATCTGAATACACCAGATTACTATTGAGAGTATCTGGAACTGAATTTTGTAGTTAATTGCCTCTCAAAAATGGACACAAACCACAGATTCAAATAATCCTGGGTTGGGTGAGAGTGGTGAAATCCAGCCTTGTCTCTAGACTTCCTAGTCAGATCAAATTATATTAACACAGTTGCAGACAACTGAAGTCTTACCTGTCCTGTTTTATTCAAATTATCTTCTTACTTCATAGATATTCTGATGCATGAAATGAAGGATTCTACTACATTTCTCAGGGTATAAAAAATATTATATATTTTCAGAATAACATTGTATTTCCCCCCCCCACTAGTATAGGGATATCAACTGAGTTGGGTATGGTTTCATAAGAGATGGAACTGATAAGTAAGGGAGAATTTTCTTTGGGTAAAATGAAAACTAAATATTAATTTCAAGTTCACATAAAGCATGATATGCAAAGGGTGACTTCTACCAAACCGTGAATAATGATCTATTTACCAACCAATGTGTGATTCAGTTGAGGGGGGCAGAAATTTATGGGTGACTGTCATTATGATTAGAAACTCTATCTAGGGTTATGTGACTTGTCTCATATAATCCATTTACTTCTCTGATGGAGGGAAGAGGGAGAATCAGCAGCTGGCTGCAAGGTAGAAGTGGTCAGAAGACTGTCTGTCTGTCTGTCCTCAGATTTTCTTTGAGTAGCCTCATTTCTTTCCTCCTCAATCTCCAGCATCCAGTCTCTTTTCTACCCTCACATCTCTCAGTTGTCTTGTGGAAGGCCTGTGTTTTATAACGTATAAAATTAGTGGGTTTGGAAAACACAGCTTTTCTTATCTCACCACCACCTCATCAGAACTCCCAACCATGTTCCAGATGAATGGAAATGTGACATTCAAAGCCATGTTCTGATCTTGGTTACATGAGTGTACTTCACTGACTTCAGGTGTACCTGAGACCAGAAGTGAAATTAATGCTTTTCCTACAGAGATGTAACTGGAGCCTTATGGCCTAATGGAGCCTTATATTAGGCAACTGGAAATGTTTGGGTTTTTGTTTTTTTATTGTTGCTAGTGATAAAAGCTACCATTCTGGGGGTGAATGGGGTCAGCAGCAGCCAAGGACAGTTCACTGACTTCCTTTCAAAATGAACAAAATGTCAGGGTTTCTTGTGCTACTTTCAATCTGTTTGAAAGATCACTAAGCTATAAAATGGCAGTGATAATTTGTCATGCCTGTAATGCTGAAATGGTGCTTTAAAACTTCTTTCTGTATTGATGTTAGATTTTTTTTCTCTCTATTCTTAATTCTACCTGGAGAAAATGTTTAGCAAGATGGATACAGCTTTTCCTGTTTCTATTTTTTTTTTTTAAACAGCATCTGAAGTGAAGTGATTTATTGACAAAAGACAGGGTGAAGATTTCACCCAGAGTCTCTGCCACTATCATCGTCTCACTCTAAACATGACTTAACAAATGAGAGCAATGGGCAGGGGGAAGATAAGCAACAGAAAGGGCAAGGGATGCAGTATGTAGAAAGTTACTAACTGGTAAGTATATACACGACCCATATTTTACTGCCTATGTCTGTATCTGTAAGACTTGTTTTTCTTTCCTTAGCATAAAAATGTTTTGGATAAACTCTCTCATCTGGCATTGGGAGCCAACCTACGGTATTTATCATGATAACAGAATCAGCAATTCATTAATCTGAGGTCTGCACTAGGAAATGGCCCAATGACTTTTATAAATGTGATAACAAGAATAAGTAAATTCATGTGAAGGGCAAAAATGATTTCTGTGGTCCGGGATCTTTTGGTTTTGAAGTTTCAAAATTGCAGACTTTTGAGTTAGCATGTGTACAGCACAGAAAATACGTTCAGTTACAAGAGGCATTTTCACTAAATTAAAAGCTGTAGAAAGATGTTTAATAGATTTAAGAACCCCAGAAAGTGCTGGGAGAACCCCAGGATAGGTCCTTTTTGCATTCTGGATCAAAGGAGAAAAGCTTTATTATGGGTGACAATCTCTACTCAAGCTTTAGCACTGAGTTCCATACGGTTGGAGTGAGACACTCATAACTGCACAAGGCTTATAGCCCAGAACAGCCACCTTTGTAATGATATAGCTCCGCTTTCTTACCACGTTGTTACTGGCAACAGAATAGTTATGGAGGCTTTATTGCCTTCTAATAGATTTAATTAACTGCCAAGTGGGTTAATTTTTGAGATGCATGCATCCATTTAAGGTGACTTTGCACCCCCTCTCCCCCCCGATTTTCCATACAGCTCTAAAAACCACAGACTCCATATAACAAAAATGGTTCCCAATTTGAATATTTAAAATAATTTGCTTTGGGTGTGCTTGCACCCTTTTTGTTTACTTTCCATGAACAATAACACTGGGAGTGGTTGTATACTTCTGCAGCTGGGAAATCAAAACAATACCATGTGCCTTATCTGACTAATCACTGCTAATCAGCATGGTGCAAAATATCAAATACTGAACACTTGCAGGGAACTGCTCATGACATTTCAATAGTATAGCTGGTCAACACTTATAAACCAAATATTTACATTAAAACTTTTCTCAACAATTAGCATTTTTCCTTTTAAAAACTTTTTTAAAACTTGAAATAACTTCTTTAGCTTTTCTGGTTTTTTGTTTTTTGTATTTTTAAATCTCCTTCCCTCCATTTGCAGTGGCAAAATGGAAAATGGAGGGAAGGACAGGGACAGAAAGGGACATGGGGGAGATCCAAAGTTTTCAATATAAATTTTAGCTAACAGTTTTAATTTAATGAAAACTACGTTTTTTTAGTAAAATGCAAAATAAAAATTGAGGGTTTTTTTTGAGAAATCTTTAGTATTTTTCAACCTTAATTCACTAGGGTTAAATACATTGAGAAGTCGTCCTGCTTGTGAATAACAACTAAAACTGAGAGAACTATCTGCTTGCAGATATTTTGTGGCAGAAAAAGACTGAATTTTGTGCATACTTTTTCACTTCACTCAGGCAATGAGATTGATTGACTGCAATTATATCAGGTACCTTACTAAGTGAGTACAGTAAATATCTGGCCAAGAAAACTGCTTTTTGTATAAACACTATTCCATCTACCCCGCCCACTGCTGACTTGGATCTAGTGTGCAATTCCTCTTTACCAAGAGTAGTTAATTATTATGGTACAAAACTTCATTACATGCATAGTCTTGACAGAAAAGCCTGTCTATGTGAAGCAGCTTTGAGAGTAATGGTTTAAATTTGTTTTCATGGTGTTAAAGCTCCACTGATACAGAGCAAATTGAATGACCAATGTGAAACTCAGTATTCAAGTGTTGGACCAAAGGAGAAAGCAGAAAAAAGGTAATTTAACTTACCAATGTCCTTGTAGATTGAAGAAATCTACCAACTTCATAATTTAATTTTTATAACTTATATTCACTTCCTATTTGTAATATGCTTGTAAAATTTGGCATAGCTTCATTTTATACCAATCTTGAGCCTTTTTCTATTTGGCAGATTGATTTCCTCTATTTCTAATAAATGAAAAAAGCTCTTTTCTACTTTCACTCCCACTGCGTTATTGTTGACTGGGTTAAACCCAAGGTGGCAGAGCCACCAGTAGTGGTGATGGATGCTATTTTTGCTTTGTGAAATTACATCAAACTATGGTCTCCATTTAAAAGTCTGTGTTTGCAGGGTGATGAACTTTTTTAATTTCTCCGTAAATAACACTGATGTGTTTAGAATCTAACTGCACACTGATAATTTATTATGAGAACTTTGAGAAAAAAATAAGTTGATTTCTATTTAGATATTAACTAACTAACCATGTGTCTCTGGCACCTGGGGGCCAATGCTAGTATTTGTGCTTCCCCTCCTTCTGGGGAGTGGGGTGCTGTGCTGCTGTGGGAAAGGACATGGCCCCGGGGCCCACACTGTGAGGAGACACACCCAGGAGCGGGCTGCTTGCGGGGGGAGGAGGGGAGGACTCACACTGCTTGACAGGGGAATGGATAGGGGTGCACTGCTTTTGGAGAGGCACTCAGAGGGGTGTGCTGCTTGGAGGGGATGACAGATGGCCTGGGGGGGCGTACTGCTTGAGCCGCCCCGCCCCTATCTCCAGCCCTCTCCTACGTGGGCCTAGTGCCCTGGGCCGTTCCAGCCCCAGGCAGCGTGGTGGATGGCCCCAGTCCTCTCCCTCGTGGGCCCAGCTGGCGCCCTCCTCCAGGCTGACACCCGGGAGCCTGGCCCTCCCCACCTTTCTTTGTACACCACTGCTGGGTTTTCCCTGTGGTTAAAAGTTTCAGAACCAGAACAACAATGAATAGTTCAGTGTTTCCTCTAGTATCGGTCTCATGTAACAGGTGATCAGCAGACAACAGCACACTCTTCAGGGTGTAGCCTCAAAGGTTGGGTTTTGTATAACCAGACGTGGAGAATTTGCATTCACCTCCCTCTATATATTTCCCAGGAAAACCACTTAACCCTTTTTATTCCAAAAGTTCATTCTTATTTCGCACATTATTCAATATAGTCCTTTGAGCCCCCAAGTCTCAGATCTGTCATAACTGCCTTCCTCCTGCAGTTACATGTAGTCCTGGCCCACAGTACTATATAAACTATTCTACTAATACAATGGGCCCTGTGATAGGTGTACAGCCCACACTGGCTATGAAAGGGTTAATGTAGATTGAGAAGGGGGGACTAATTAACCCAACAGGACACAGCTAAGGTGAATCATATGGCTAAGCAATCCCTTAACTCAGAGAGGGAACACAGCTGGGGGGGAACTAGCTGAACTGGATGTATAAAGATTGGAAATTGGAAGCAGATTGGGTTGCAGAGAAAGTCTGCAGTTGCCTCTGCAACCTTGAAACCCTTCTCCCTTCCGTTAGGGAGCAAGTAGCTTACAAGTACTCCACTCAGAGCACAAGCATATTTTTTTCAGGCCCAGTACAAACTTGTAACATGGGCCCCCTCCCACAAACACATCACAATCCCTTATCCCATACATACAATCTCATGCTCCATGAAAAAAGTTTGAATTCTGAAATTACAGTAACATATTCTACATTTCCGAAAAATGCCCTCCCTCCCTCCCTCCCCTTTGCTGTTTTTGTTTAATGTAACACTCAGCCTGAGAATCCTACAAGTTTGCTGACTATTTTGTAACTTTTTGGTCATTATAAAGGTATTAATGTCCTATCAATGTCTTGATTTTTTATTCTAATGGATCAATGTGGCTGCAAACATTTTATAATTAGGCCAATTAACTTTAAAGCTTTATTTTTCTGGCCTTTTTCATTGCAAAATCATGAATTAGGCCCCCCCCCAGTCCATGTCTCTTGCAAGTGCACACTCAGTAGACAAGATAACTAGGTGGCTTAACCGTTCTGCCCCACTGTAGAACGCATGCCGTTTTTGATGAGTGCTGGCTGCTGAAACTTCTTTCAGCTTCTGCTACAGTCACTGACAGTGTGCAAAAAATCCGTAGGGCTATGCACATGTCACTGAAAGTTAGTTGCAGTTGTTTTTTGTAAATCTCATTTAATAAGATAAATTCATATTCTTTTTCAAAAGTAGACTTGAAGATTTTTTTTCAGGTGCAACATTTCATAAGGAAAATTCTCAAAGATCTGTAGGATACTTGTGAAGCAGACATTTAGAAGCTTCTTCCAGTTCCCCAGGCTCTAATGTCACATATTTTAGGACTGAACAGAATGTCAAACAAATGTTGTTGGTTGTTTTGAATCTGTGCTCTAAATCGCAGATGACATTGTCCAAAGTTTCATCAAAAACATTCCTTCTGAATAGAGACTCTGGGTCATTTTCAGAGATGGTAGAACATGTTTCCTCAGGCTCAGATGTCTCATCATAAAATCTTTTCCGTTACATTCCTCTATTTGGCAATTGTGCCAAAATTCCCATGCCTTCTGCTACAAGACATGCTTCCTGTAGAACTTTGGGCCACTGATCTCTAAGTTGTTTTATTTCTTTAATAATATCAGCAATAAGAGCTACCTCTGACTCAAGAGATTCGTCTGGCTTGTAAAATCTTGTTTCTGTCCTCAGTACTTGAAAGAACTTTGTACCAGAAGCTAGCCATCAAAAGGCATAAAAATGAGCTGATGTACCTTTTCAGTGCTTCTACTTGTGATTCAGCTTCACGTGTCAAGTTTAATTCAAGAGCACATTCCAGTGCTTCCAGAATACCTGGAAGATGCTTTGTGAGTGGATGGACAGCATCAGCACAAGCACTCCAGCGTGTGTCTGATTGAGAGTGGAGTGAGCAGTGTATCCTATCTGTTATCTTCCACCTCACTGGGCTAGCACTGAAAAATACAAAAAGTTCTGAACACAACCAAAAAATGTTAATGTTTCAGTACAGGCTGCAGCAGCATTAACACCTACAAGATTTAATGAATGGGAACCACAAGGAGAATAAACAGCAAATTCATTTTTGGACATAATGCAGGCCTGAACACCTTTTATTTTCCCTGACATATTAGAGCCATTATCAAATCCTTGACCTCTACAGTCATCCAGAGGACTGTTATGATGCTTCAATCTGCCAATTAGCATTTCAGCTATCTGGTCTCCTTTTTTAAAATCAAAGTTGGTAAACTCAAGAAACCCTTCTTTAATGTTAAATGTACCACTGTCTTTGTTGTGAACTACAAATTGCAATATCAACACATGTCGTTCATGGTGACAGGCATCACGGCTAGCATCACATATGATAGAATAATAAATGGCCTTTTCTCTCTCTGCAAGGATGGCCTTCTGCACACTCTTACCGCATAATTCAATAAACTCATTCTGACTCTCCCATGATAGATAATGAGCCTGTCCTTTCATTGTTCTGCCCTCTGTTTGCTTCTGTTTGACTTTAGCCAAATGGTGACAAGTGATGCTGTCATAATGAGCTATAATCTCAAGAGTTCCAAGAGAGTTACCATTGTGTGGGTTACCTATCAGATTATTATCTCCTTGGAAAGCTAAACCTTGTGAAGCAAGAAATAAGGTAACATCCAACAACCTTGCCAATGTTTCTTTCCATCTTGTAGCTTCTGTTCATATTTGCTTTTGAATCTCACTGTCGACTCCATGTCCACCTGACAGTGACTGCTGTAATTGCTTCCACTGGCAGTAGCAAGTTTTATGTTCCACGCTTTTTTCATGTTCAGAACTTTAGTATATGGCTTATGCCATTTTTCCACAGTTTCGTAAATACCATCATTTTTTGCCAACATACTGTGTTGTTTAAGACTCCCTTCAGGGAACAGCCGACATGGAAAACCAATACAATTCTTGGTTGGTAGCACTCCAAACAAGCCAATCTCTTGGTATCTTTCCTCTCTTGTTGGAAGTCTCACGTCTGAGAAGAAATTCAGGAAAATTATGCCCATCAACATCTTTTGGCATTGACTTTGCTAGCTTCTGCATTCCTTCAAAAGTCAGGACACCAGACGGAACAATTTTTGACAGATAGAATTTGTTATGTTTTCAGGCTACAAGCCTGTATCTTTGAAAAGACAAGAATCAGATAGTTCTTTTAGTTCCCTTTCTTTTCCCTCCTTACGTTTCTGGCTGCCTGACTTGTATTTATAGCCACCACCAGACATGGCAGTATGGGGTGTGCGCATGTGACTGTGAGTGAATTAGACACTTACTCACATATATTTTGGGCCTGCAAATCCTACCAGAAACAGTAGCAGCACTGGCTCCCACTGCCTTAAGGTGCTTTGCCCCTCCCACCAGCTGTCCCTCCCTCCTGCCTATGCACAAGGAACTCTGGGACTGATTGTTCTTGATCTTGATATGCTAGACCATGTCACAGAGAGGAGCACAAATTCTCTGTCTCTCCGTTTCAAACAACAAGTCCTAGTTTAACTGCACTAGCACACACACTCTGTTCTAGAGAAGGGGCTGGGCTGGGCCAGGAGGCCCAGCAACTCACTGTTCAGAATGTTGCTTGAGACTGCTCTAACACTGCTTCTGACTGGCTCCAGCAAATCTCTCAAGCCCTGGACAATAGGTACATAGATTCAGGGAAATAAATTTAATAATTTATATTAATTAATATAATTAATAATATATTATTATAATTAATAATATAATTTAATAATTTATTTTATAAATATCCTCAGGCATGATCAACAATTTAGCCTCAATGTTTTCCTCATGGTAATAGGGGTTGCAGCCTGGACTGGGCCCCGCAGGGCCTCAGGGGCCTGGTAAAGTGTACCCCTTTCCCCCCCATATGGAGGCCCTGACTCCACTCCCTGGGAGGAGGGAATTGGGAGGTTGGCAAACCCAGAGAAGGGAGAGTGCCAATGGTAAGGAAAGGGTTTGAGTAAAGACAGTAAAGAGAGACTAGAAGGAGCAAACCTTGGCTGCTGACTAGAGGGTCCCTGAGCTGGAGCCTGGAGTAGAGGATGGATTTGGGTTCCCTGCCAGCCTCGGAGGCTATGGCACCTCCAGTGGGTGGGGAGACTGTCAAAGATTGGGAAAGTGGTTATGTGAAGGCTGCCTAGGATTGCTGAAGAAAGACTTTGATATCCTGAAAAGGGGAAGCTCATATAGTGACCTGGCCAGAGGGCTGAGTCACGAAGGGAGAGCAGCAGCTTGTGGAGTGAGAGAGAGATGGCATGCAACTGGGAGAAGGGGCATTGACCTCACAAAGCTAATCCCCAGAACAGCCAGCAGGAGGTACCATCCTAGCGGTGAGTAAAGACTCCATCACTGGCTCCAAAGATACATAAACTTAATTCAATATGGTCTCCTAAGGCTAGTGCAGGAAATTACCATATCTGCTAAATACCATATTTATAACTACATATGGGAGGGGAGGCTTGGAAGGATGAATGAAGGTAGCATAGAAGACTGTCTACACTACAAGCTAGGGGTGTTATTCCTAGCTTGCATACATGCTTGTCTAGCTCAGTGGGAGCTAGTGCAAATATAAATAGTAGTGTAGCCATAATAACACAGACAGCAGCTGAGTACAAACCTGCCTGAACCCTGTTGGTATGTACTCAGCACAGCTAAGCTATGCTGCTGCTGCTGCCCATCAATGCTGCTGACTAGAGGACAGCATAATTTACTATTTCTTACTGTCTAAAATCTTATTGTTGGGGTCTCTTTCCTAAGGGATACTTAATTAACTCTTACTTTTCTCTTACAAACCAATGCTTCAAGCTCTCTGATAATTTTGTTTAAATGCCGGTTTCTCAATATCAGGTGCCCAAAAATTGAACTCTCAATTGCAGTTCAGTCACACCAGAAGTATGCATAGAGTGCTACTATCACTCTACTGGATGATATGATGCCTTAGATTATGTGACCCAAGGCTGCGATGGACCTTTTGGCTACCACAATCACCCAAGCATCTCTTTCTGTGCTACTGCTTTCCAGGTGTTTCCCTCTCATTAAGTGTTTATATTTCATTTTCTCTTTCCAAACAGAATCTTGCTTTCTGCCCATGTTTCTAATTCTAAATCCCACTGAAATTTCTTCCTGCACTGGTATTTCAACACTTCTCAATTTAAAATCTGAAATTCATTGCTATATTTACTTCGTTGTCTAGATCAGTAAAGGAAGATCTACTCGAGAAATACTGAAGCTGATTCTGGCCCACTCCAATGGCACACAGGGGTCATAAAAAGGCTTCAAGTGACCAGGATGAGATTTTCCCAATGCAGGATCTCTGTAGGGGGTCCTTGGATCCCCCTCTCTGCCTGACTGGAATGGGATTCGTGACAGAGCTGAGACTGAATGGAGTGAGAGGGATTTGTCAATAATACACAGCACTATGGATATTTTGCGCTTTAGTGCAACATGTGCAACTGTGGAGAGACTGTCAAAAATTAGAGCAGCCCTGACGTTACTCTGTCTTATGCCAGGGTCTGTTTTGGCCTCTGCAGCAGCCCAGAATTAAGACAGCACAAAGAAACTGCTTTTGTGCCCCCTTCTCCTGTGCTGTGCCTTCTGTGCTGTGCTGCTTCATAGCTGCAGTGCAGTAACTGCCCTATTCAGTTCTCTATAAAGAGCCAGTGGGTTATAACTTATAGCGTATTTTGTATTGTCCATTCCTGCAGGCCTTATGCATGCAGAACTCTCTCATAGCTCAGTAGGAACTATTCACATGTAAAGGATGCATGATTGTGCAAGATACTCTATTTCTAGTGCAAACAATGGCATACCTACTGCATGCTGCTCTTTACTGTTAATTCCCTTTCCTACGTTTCCTTCTGAGACTATCTTAAAAGGCTATGAGCTAGAAAATGCTAATACATACTTTTTAGCTTTATTATTCTTAGTTACTCTACAGTATCTGGGATGAGGGGAACTCTTGTGTTGACTGACTGTCATACAGTTGGATTGAAAAATATGTTTAAATTGTAGAGGGGGTTCTCTGAATAAAGACTTGGCAATGCAATGCTAATCTCTTTGGGGGGGGAAATTGAATACTTTTTTCCTTTGGGAGAAAAATATAAATATAGAAGTCAGAGCAAGTATTTTTTGGTAATGTAGACTTTAAGATCCCTTAGAAGTATGAGATCCAGTTCATGATAGGATGTGCCTCATTTAAATTTAATTGAAGTGTGAAGTGGAATATTTGATTTTGCTGAATCCTCAATTTTGAGGCATTGTTGCTGAGCTCATAGTGAACATGTAGTACTGTCTTAATACAAATTTTAAAAACACCAAACAAACCTGAAGGGCTTTAGGTTCATGGGGCAAGAGCTGATAAGAACAATTAGGTGGCTAAGAAGCTTAGTGGAGGGTGCAATAGTTAACAGTTAAATTGTAGAGGCAGATCAAAATAACTTGGCACAAATGCTTAATTTAAAATGGTTGGGAAAACTATGAACCTGGGCTCAGATGCATTCAGTGGAAAAAGTAATTAATATGAAAACAAATTCTGCCTGGTTGCTCTGAAAGCCATATAGATATCTATTCACTTCAGAAGCGTGGTTGTATGTTCTATCCCATTGCAAGGTCAAATATCCTCAGCATAGAGACCCTCTGATTACACCTGAAGGTTTGAGTTGTTCTGCACACACATTTCTTAATATTAATCTTTTCATGGTAAATCAGTTAATTTGTGACAATGTTAAGTTGATTTACGTAAATACTGCTTTAGAAAATTCATGCATACATTGTATATATCATAACCCTTTATCTGACTTGAAGTTTAGAAAATGCCAGCTTCTTAAGGATTAAAAAGGAGTGCCTCAAATAGGAAGGGGATAAAGTTTAGAAGGAAATCTTTACTTTCTATTTGGTAGCAAAACTTTAAGAAAGGCCTCCCAGGAGCCCCCTCCAACATATCACTGAACAATTACATTTTAGTATAGTGAGAGAGAGAGAGAGAGAGAGGAATGTTTTGCCTAAAAGGAATAATATGCCATTACTAACACTTTTATTAGTGTTTTCCATCGAGGTACTTGTGAGCCTACCCTTTATGGCTTCTTTCAGCATGGCTGTAGCTTTAAAAAATGTGACGCATGTTATAGGTCCCAAATTGCCCAGTTTAACTCATGAAAAAAGAAGATTCTATTAATGTTTTTAGGCAATAACTTGTTTTAGAAAGCACTTTTTAAAATGTTATAATTCTCTAATGTAATTTCCTTTCTCAGAATGTGTAAATATTGGAGGGTAAGGAACTAGACAGTAGGTATCAAGTAGCTTAAATGTTTTTTCTAAAATGCATTAGGGCCTGTAATAACTGGACTCAGAATGACATCTCATACTCTATTCCATTCCTAACACACGATCCATCCCAATGACCACATTTTATTGTGATACTGCCAAGAAATTGGTCAGGTAATAATGGAAAGGCTGAGGGGCCATGGTTATTGCCTGTGTATCTAATAATGTTTAAAAGTATACATAGCCAATCGCCACTATGATTACTTTACTTCTCAGTAGTGTCCTTGTCTTCTCTACCTTGTGGCTGACTGGCTGCTTGGATTCTAAGCTTGGTTCATGTCATCCTTCATGCTTGAATAGTTCCTGACACACTGGGGAGACTCTTTTGAAATAAATAATATATTAAGAAGAAGGTGATGGATCTCCTCTGGGGTACACCAAACAGTTATTGAACTGGGGATTATCAGTCCCAAGGTTGTTCATAATTCATTGAAAGGAGAATCTTATCCATCAAATCAATCTGTTTTAAACTGCCACATGCAGACAAGCCCTTAGTTTCTCCTTTCTTCACTCTTCCTCTTCCACTCAAATATTTCTTCATCTGAGCTCATATTCTGGGTCATCAATTAAGTTTCTGAATGTTTTACAATCTTCAAGGCTGTCAGTTAGAATGGGGTCATATCTTTTAATAATTGTAACCATCTTAGCTTCATGGCATTTTTTTAGAACAAAGCTTTCAAATGTGTGTTCATGTTCATGACCATGACCCTAATGTCCGTGACCATTTCATGCTATCTGTATTACTTCTATTGAGTCTGATTTCACTTGGTAAAACAAATCCTTACCTCAATGGTATCAGCTGTTCAACCAAAATGAAACTGAATATTCAAAATAGGTTTGAATGCTTAATATTTTTCTGGGGTCAGAAGTATCTTTCATTTTAGTCAAACTGAGAATCAAGGTACTTGAATATCTCACATAACTACACCTGATGTATATTACTATCACTTAGAGATGTAAACACAATGAGTTGTGTAGCACCTTAAAGACTAACAAATTTCTGCGGGCATAAGCTTTTGTGGGGTGCATCTGACAAATGCAGCTGCATCTGACGAAGTGGGTTGCAGCCCATGCAAACTTATGCCCTCAGAAACTTGTTAGTCTTTAAGGTGCTACAGGACTCTGGTTTTTACTGTATACAGACTAACATAGCTGTGGAACTTGGAGGCGTAACATCTCTAAACAAAAGGCCTTGTCTGCCTTTAATCACTTATCTTTGTCATGCTCCCATTGTCTGGCTATACCAAAAGAAGGACAAGAGACATTTGGTTTTAATCAGGCCACAACTTTATTATTGCATGTCTGGGTCTACCTGGCAGATAAAAGTGCACAGTGCAAGTAACCTCATGTTCATCCAATAATTACCTAGGGTCTTCCTCCAGTTCCCTCGCTTTTTCTATCCAGGTCCCTCAGCCATTCACTGCTGGACCTTACTATCCACCCTGTTCAGTGGAGGGTTAA
This sequence comes from Mesoclemmys tuberculata, assembly GCA_007922155.1. Lineage (NCBI taxonomy): Eukaryota > Metazoa > Chordata > Testudines > Chelidae > Mesoclemmys > Mesoclemmys tuberculata. The sequence continues at coordinate 20,266,195 of ML675649.1, read as the reverse complement.
GATGAACTATAAGACAGGGGGGTTGGCTCCTTGACGTACCATTCGTAGGAGCCCCAACCTCCCCCCTTCCATTCCTTTAACAAACACCTCCTTTTTAATTTCTTTTCAAGCCATTTATCTGATCACTGCATACCTTTCCTATGGAGTACCTGACCTGGATATCTACCATAAGGAGGTGCCAGCAATTAGCTTGGCTGCCCTCCAAACGCAGTCAGATTCCCAGACATCTCCCACTGCCCCCTTTTATATCAGCCAACACAAATTGGCCTAAAGCCTGACAGGGGAATCCCATCCTTCCTGAATAATTTTGATGTCCTAGGTTGCAAAACTTTGCCTGCTCAATTCCCCATCTGGACTTTAATGTCCTGGAGTAAAAATCCTGTTCCTTTTGAAGTCAGTGGGAATTGATTTCAGTAGGGCCAGGATTTCATGCCTGGAGTCTAAATCTGTTTCCTTTACTATCTTTCAGTGTTCTGATTTATGCAAGCTGAGGCTTTATGGCTTGGGGACGCATGATGTGTGGGATTAGTAATTACAGGGTCCTTGGTTTACAACAGAAGAGGTTCACATAACTTTACTCTTTCATGTCTTGGTAGATATTTGAATCTGCATACTTTGGAAGCTTCCCTGGTAGTCAATCATATTCCAGGAATCAATGATTAACAAGCAGGATGAGGGATACCAGGAATTAGTGTGCTCTGTTCTTTGCAAAAAACTCATCAATAAATAACCTAGCACAATCCAGATTTAACATCAGCATAAATATTCAGTCCTACTTGTGGTTTATGAGTTGTGTAAATTCAAACAAAATTTTGATTATAGTTGCATCTATTAGTGCCACATACTGTACTTACAGGTTTTCTGTCTGTTTATAAAGCCCTAATTAACAGAGAATAGCCAAATTGTCATTTATCAGCCAGAGACTTATTGTTCACACCACAATTCATCACATATCTTATTACTTTTCAGACACTTACAGGTTTGTGTATGAATCTTTATCATTCAATGTACTGTGAGTTGTAGTGATTTGCAAGTATAAAATGAAGTTCACCTTGACATTGATAACATATTAGTAGAAATAAATACAGTGCTTGCTTTGCAGTGGATGAATGTTCATTTTAATGAACTACATTTTAAATGTTGTAATACAGTAGCCATCCCAATTTTCTGCTGATGCTTCTTAATTCATTATTTAGTGATGCTTGTACACATTGTAATCTACTTTTCCTTTATTTTGAAGCAATTCATCACATATTTATCCAGACAAACCTAATTAGCTGCTTCTGCAGAAGAAACTCATGAAAAAACAGGACTCTCTTAAAATACTGAATCTTCCAAATCTCTATAATTCTCATTTCACGTGTGAGACAGTTTATGGCTATACCAATTATTTACATAACTTATAAATGCCTGGACCTTCAAGTGAGCAAGAATGTCCAATAAGTTTTTGTATAAAGAGAGGGCAGATTGCATTGTAAATACTAGTCAATTACCAAATCAGAATACTACATGCAACATCACCTCAAGTCTGACAATGCCAATATCTGTTACTTAACACTAAGGTCTTGTCTATTTATTTTATTATGGTAACACCCACAGCTTCATTTGAGATCAAGGTAAAGTACTATACAAACATATTACACAAGATAGCCTCTACTCTGTGGAGCTTACAATTTAAATAAACAAAGTTTGGTAGGGAAACAGGTGAAATGACTTGCCCAGCATCTCACAGCACATCAGCAGTACAGCTGGGAGAAGAACGTACATCTCCAAGGTCCTAGCCACATGACCTGTCCATTTGACCAGTCTTCAGTTTCCTCTTTGATATGACATTCTTTTAGTTCAGTCTTTGGTTAAAGTGACCATAAGTCAATGTCAAGATCTTGTATTTAAAAATAAAATTTGAAACTACTGCCTTTCTTTTTCAGTTTTGACAACTTTTTGGCATATGCTATTGGGTTTTTCAATCATTATTGAATTGCAAACTTTTTACTCCATTAAGGGGCCAAAATCATGAATAGGAAGAGCCCAGAGAAAACCTGGTGATAAATTGACTACAGTTAAAAATTGTTCTAACATTGACTTGCATTGTAGTGATGCCATTTCTATCCTATGGAAAACCAGATTAGATACTTACCAATATTAAAAATACTTCTGTATTCTACCAGTAATTATTCAGACTACAGCTTATAGTGATATGGCAGTTTTTGGGCCATTATTGTAAAACTTTACTAAGATTATTTCCATTTAAAACAGGTGTGAAATTGAATTGTGGGATGGAGAGAGGTAATTTTAATTGTTGAATGCCAAATAACTTTATTTTTAAAATGACTTACAAATATATTAAGAGAAACAAAAATGGTAGGCCAGCTCTTACTTGTTTCTTTTACGGCAAAATCAGGGAAAACCAAAATTTAAAAAATGGAAATGTGACTCCTACTATTTCAGTCACAAGAGTTCTTTTACATACCTTAGGGAATACCATGATCAAAACCAAGCAAAATAATTACAATTATTAACCATGGCTATTTTATTAAAGAAATCATTAAGGAAACCTACACAAATGATCTACTGGTTACTTCCATTGCAATCTCTTTGGTATGCCTGTCTATGGAGAGCTTTTAGCAGATATCAAACTTTTCCGACTAAAGTTTAAGATCATAGTTTGTTTTTAAAAATTACTGTGAATCTACTGTTTAGTATCTCATGAGACACTTAAAATTGCTTATGATTAGGCCAAAGAATTTGTTTATGGTCCGGGGGATCCTGCTGGTTATTAATAAATAACTAGGCAGTGTGTAACTGGAGAAAGTAAGCAGTCTTAACTGAATCCTATGAAATTATTTAAGAAAATATTTAAATTGGTATTTAGAAGAAACCATATAAGTGAGGTATCTTAAGACATGCCAGCTATGAATGATAAGAATCTTAAATCCACTATTTCTCTGTTTACCAATATTTCCTCTCCAGGAATACAGTGTCTAGCTATCTGGTACTTAACAAGAGAAATGGTTTCTAATTTGTTAAAGCAGTATTTTCATATCCCAGTAAAATCATTACAAGTGTCTTAGTTAACTTTGTTCACCACTTGACGTTGAAGTTTTGGGAAGGATTTCCTTGAGATTGTCTCCTGGGGTGGGGTGGGTGGGTGGGTGGGGTGGGTGTGTGTGGGGAGCAACTTGCTTGTAGAGATGGACAGGATAAATTGATGAGCACTTGCTGTTTTAAGTAGAATTGTGTGTAAATGTGCTCACTTAAGAGTTGTGTTTTTTAAATACTCTTCTCCTTATTTCCATGAAATTAGAGGGAAACACACCTCTGTCAGGCCTGTTTAGATTAAAATCTGGTTGCTTTTCTTGGTTCATTGTCTTATTACCTTCATGGGTTGTCCTTAAGAGCCTTTTTATCTTATGACTATGTAGTTTATTAATGAATATATGCATTAGGGTTGTAATATAGCTCCTCTGTCTTTGTTGTGGGAGATTCTCAGAATATCTTTCAGTTTAGAAATTTAATTTTCTTTTATTCAGACAATTTGTTTGGTTCCATCAGGGTTTAACAGGAGTTGAAATTATGTTTCAGATGAGTCCAAAGCCTTTTGTTCTCTCAATAAAAGTCTGCTCTCAAAATAGTCTTCTTAAATTAAATTCTTAGAGTTTTTAAGCTTAAATGGTCATCAGAGATGGTATTGTCTTTTCTTTCTACCAATCTTTGGAGAGGTTCTTCTTGTCTTCACAAGTTTGCTGAGGGGCTGATTATGCAGTGCAGGATAAGTAACTTCCCAATTTTCAAATAGCTTCTAATATTAGTAACCAGTTATAGTCTCAAATGACCTTTTGTACATAAAACATCTTACTAGCTATTTAACAATATCAGGCAGTTATGTGAAGGCCTTGTATTTAGATACAAAGTATTTGCAAATATACATTTAAAAAGACACTTATGCCCCCTTGAGCATTTGAGCAATAACAAAGGTTTTCACCTTTAAGTGGAAGCATGAGCTGGAAGTAACCTATATCTTTTGTAAACTTTCCCACCATAAATTAGCTCCAACTTTAAAGAATTAAGGCTTCAGTGTGTTTCCAAAATAAATGAATTTCAGTTTCAAGAATATTGTTGAATTCTTTGTGAGGGTTTAAACTAAGGTTTTTCTTTAGAGGGAGGAGGTGGGTGAGGAGAATTGGTATGGACCCACTTTACTTCTAGATTTATTGCTCTGATAACACACCCTGCTTTTCTTTTCACAACTAGGTTTCTTCCTAAAACATTGTTTTTCATGGTTTCGTTTCTTGACTCATGCTCTTTAGAGTTACAGTAGTGTGTTATAGCAATTCAACTTCTATTAAATATTTGGTTCAAAGCACAAATCTCAATAACCAATGTATCTTTTTAATATATCACAAAAGAAAATTGTGTAAAGTTAAAACGAGGTAAAGGTTAAAATGCAGTTCTGAATCTGTATAGACACTCTTAAGATGATAAACTCTCCTTAGCCATAAAGCCATGTTTACCTTCCCTGGTATTTGCTTATCCTTAGGCCATAAGGTAAAAACTTCTTGGAATTCCTATGGTTAGCTTTAATATTTTGCAACATAACTACCTAACTGTAATATATATTGTTATATTTTCTAGCATCCTGGCTATAACATACTTGTAGCTACTTCTTAACTTGTTTGCATCTTTACTGAATAATAACCTAATAATAAAACAATTAATATTTTGATTAATATAATTTTTGCATCAATATTAAGGTTTTTCTCTCCCAGAATAAATTCAAAGTTCACTCTGTGTGGATCCAGTGGGAGAAATGTACCTTACTGGAATGCAATGATAGAATCATAGAACTTATTTTGTCTCAAGAAGTTCTATAGTAAGATAAGGTGGAGAGTGTTAAAGCTCCATTGCTTTGATGTATAACATTAGGCACTGTTGCTCTAACATACTGTACTTTACCATGGTAAAAAATCCTGCTTTAAAATATTACATCTAAACAATATAGAATTAGACAGTTTGTCACTGACAACGTTCTGATGGATAATACAAAGCACTATCCACCTCCTTCATGTGTAATTTAGTGAAGTTCATTTCAGAAGGGGAAAATGTAATTAATATTAATTACATTAGACAGGAAAGACAGATGGGGAGACTGGCAATAAGCCTGCCATTAGTCATTGGTATATTGTAATAATTTCTGCCCTTGGAGTATGGATTAATTTTTCATCTTCTACATTATGCTAAGTAGGATGTATAAAATAAAAATCATTGTATCTGATATTTGGTAGTCATACAAGGGGTAAGAAGATTGCCTGACTATCATGGTATGTGTGAGAAGAATGTCTGTTACCACCCAAAACTCTGTTTAAGAGCCCTAACTTGTGCCGGAAATCAGAGTACTGTCTTTCAGTAAGAGCAGAAATGACCGCCATTCATAATCACACAGTTTCCTGCTCTAGTTGTAAAATGGAAGAGCATGTGATTATAGAGAAATGAAAAATATCCCACCTAAAGAGGAAATGGAAAAGCTAAATGTCTAGTAGATTTTGGCTGGAAAATGGAATAAAGTTTGTATTTACAGCAAAGCTTTTAAAAGTATATGACAACCTGATCATTTTTCACAGCTTATTTTGTTCTTGCAGAAGCAAATACTGTTAAAATAAAGGAAGCATTTGTCTACTTTGTGAACCTTGTCACCAGTATCCGACAATATATAATACCTTATTGCTTCTCTAGCCCTACTCAGTAGTTCATGCTTGTGTTAACTGTATACAGATTTAGTGTTCATGTGACACTTTTTTGTTGACATAAAATGTAAGTGCCATGTTTCTTAGTGTTCTGTTTTCCCAGTGTGGAAGCTAAAATTCACAATCTGCTGATCTGTTCCTATGAAGGCTATTTGAATCAAGTTCTTCAATAGAAAATTGTACCTTGACATCCCCTTTTTTATCACGTGTTAGCTGATAGATTTGAACTAAAGTTTGAGGTGTGGTGAGACAGATCTCTAAGGTCTCATTTATATTTTTCTGAATTGTAAGCCTCAGAGCTAGAAAGTTTAGAGAGTGAAACCATCTGATCTACCTATAAGAAATTGGAGAAGTCTAGCTGCTGGTGAGCTTTATTTACATTAAGTATAATTGTGCTCACCATAGTTCTGTATAATATGAATTGCATTACTTAGAGTTTTGTTTTGTTCATATTTTATGCATAAACATGTAAAATGTATTTGTGAAAGAATTGTGCAAGACATACTCTAGTAATTTGTGCATCCTGAGCTGCGAAGTAGTGGATTCTGGTCAGGTAGGGAATTTAGATTCAACAATGCAACCTGCAAGCCTCTATTGGACAAGCCAGGGACTGTGCAGAGATCCTACTTTGCTCTGGATTTCACACTAGAGATTCTGAACCCAGTGCAGAGCTGGCCTTGGGGGAATGTACTGGGTCAGATTAGACAGGCAGTGTGAATGGTCTTACAGAACTGCACTGGTGATGGTGGAGCTGACTTCTTGAGACAGGAACAGGCAGCCACAAATCAGGGCAGACATGATGGTCCAGATTTTGCCTGTCTGATACAGGAGAGAAGAGGAGTCATGCTTTGCTACCTGCTTAATCACTACTGAGACCAATGGGATCAGGAGTGAGGATATAAGTAAGTGAGAAGTTCTTAATTGGGACTGTGGGGTAGCCATCACCCTAAGACATTGTTTAGATTTTGTACACTTTAATTTTTGTATTAATATGTGGTGGTTTTTACCACATAAAGATATTCATGGCCTCCTAATCTCAAGAACTCCTGTGTGTTTGTGACTGGGGATTTAAACTGAAAGTACCTCAAGCAGCGAAAGAAAAAGGTTTATAGATGGGAACTCAGGCTATATACTTCATTTCAGAAAGGGTTGCTTAGAGATTTGAATCTGTGCCTGGTTTCTGCCAGTGATGCCTAGTCACTTTATCATAATAAAACTAGTATTCTTAATTGGATCAGAAATGCATTGCTATGCAAGGGGACCCAGATGGGATTCTTTCATTTAGAACCAAATCCTGGTTCCATTGAAGTCAATAGCAAATGTCTTGGGATCAGGGTCTGGCCCTTAGCTTCTGATGCTGAGAGCATTGTGTATGCATTTCTCTGAATTAGTAGTAACATTGATCCAGTAGCATTGATTCAGGCTTCTTATACTGAAAGAGGATTGCTACAGTGCAAGAGCCTTAAGGGAGGATTTTTTTTTTTTTTTTAAAGAGGACTGAACATAGAGGCTGCTCTGCAGAGAACCTTGGAGAGTGGGGAAGAAAAATGGTTTCTCAGGGTAATTCAATTCAAACATCAAAACCACCCCTATACATAATCATGAGGCTGTTGCAGGCTCTAAATCTGGGTAACTTGGTGGAAATAGCACTGCACTTGCACCGTCAGGTTGATTTTTGAATATCTAACTGAGATTCCAATATGTGGTCTCTCTCTCAACATGTTAGAATTAAACATCATTGTAAAACTGTTCTGTATAGGGTACATTATTCTTTCATGAAAAGTAATCTTTTTGGTTTAACTTATACAAGTACAAAAATAAAGTCCTAGCTGAAAACTACAGCTACCATTTTGTTACTATACCATCCTTATTAATGTTTTCAGGTGTCATATTACAAATGGATTAGGTCTTCTAATATCTACCTGTATAGAAGAGGGAGCATAACAATGTGGAATTATTATAAAAGCCTTTGCAGGGAACAATATTTGCTGATTCTTGAGCACAGAAATTGAAGGAAAGAATGATGTATTTTTAATGTGTTGCCTTTCATTTTAACTGGATTTGATCTTTTATGTTAGAAAAGAGGGTAAATAGAAATACTGAAGATTGTTATATAAGTCTGTGTGTCTTGACCTGGAATGTGTTCAGTTCTTATCACCCCCGCTCATAGACTCTAAGGTCAGAAGGGAGCAATATGATCATCTAGTCTGACCTCCTGCGCAATGCAGGCCACAGAACCTCACCCATCTAATCCTGTAATAGACCCCGGACCTATGACTGAGTTATTAAAGTCCTCAAATCATAGTTTAAAGACCTCAAGGTACAGAGAATCCACCAGCAAGTGAGCCCTGCCCCTTACTACAGAGGAAGGCGAAAAACCCCGGAGCCTAAGATAGAAGTGGTTCAGAAATTAGAGACAAGGAAAGACTTTCCAGTCTTATCGGTCTCTCCTTACATGGGATTGTTTACAGACAAGACAAGTAGGAGTGTACAAGAACAAGGGGATAATCAATAAAACTGAAAATAAATCAATTTTAAATTGATATAAAGAAATATTTTTCATATGACAAAAGCTAATTACCCAGTAGAACTCATTCTAACAAGATGATATTGCAATCAAAATCTTAGTAGGATTCAAATGAGGATTCAATAGTCATATATTTAATGAAACATTAGGAGAAAAAGTACAGTAAGAAGGAAACTATTTAAAAGTAAGATTAACAATTAGGTATTACCTAGGTTTGTAATCTTACCCACATTCAGTCAAATATTTTTCTACTAAATTCAAACTCTTGAGAAAATAATTTTTATATTTGTGTAACTTTTGTAATAGCATGCTACATCGTTTAGTGTCATTTGATTATGTAATGAAAGAGGCCCTCCCACTTAGGCGGTATATGTGCGAGGGTATGGAGTTTACCTCGAATTTCCTGTTTTCTTGTAGCTTTAAAATCTCATCTCTAGTATCACTTGCCATTTCTTTTGCAGTCAGTAACTCAATATAGTAGATTGGATAGTATTTTTAAGCAAATTTAAATGCTGGAAACCTATGTACAAGTCAGAGAAAGACACTCTCATTGCCCCAATGTGCTTATTGACTGAGTGGGCAGACAGAGATGCATGTTGCCCAAAATGACCTGAGGAAGTTTGCCCACGTATTGGCATTTGTTTCTTCTTAGGGTGCCATCTACCATACAAGTAGGACTAAGCGATGTAAGATAAAGGAAACTCCTTTCACTGCTTCCTATAGGTCTTCAGAAGGAGCCCTGAAATGGCATCAATGGATTGTGAGTGGGAATAGGGAGATTCTCCATTTTGTGGGCCCAGGTGTCACGCTTATGAAGATGTAGCAAGTGGCATAAGCCTTGATGCTATCTATTTGCTGAAGATAATTCTAAGGCCCCAATACTCCAACTGTATCTCTGTGTGGGCTCCTGTACCTGCATGGAATCCCGCTGACTTCAGGTTATTTTATGGAGGCACAAAGTATTTTAAATACACTTCCAGTGAAATAACATGTAAACTAGGATCTCTGCTTGTTTCTATTCTTTCTTCAAACAGGCCCATTAAGCTGAAGTGAAGACCTTTTGAACACTAAAGGATGCAGTCAGTTACTGCCACTGGGAAGAGCTGTCAGTTATGTGATGTGCACAAGCAGTCTCTTGCATTAATCCAGACTGAGCCATATGGATTAATATATTGATTTTTACACTTAGATCATTGAAAGGAGATTTTGGACAGTTTCTTGTATTTGTATTATGTATGTAAAAATATACAGATGTTACTGATCAAAAGGTCTTTATTCAGTTTACTAAAACTGGTTAGGGGCTTTCTCATGTAATCTGGTAGCATGCATTCCATTAAAAAGAAAAGTTGGCTATATCGAGGGGTGGTTCCTATAATTGTGGAATTTCTTCTAACGTTCAATTGGGAGACTAACCAGTCTGTGGCTTTTATTGTCATTTTTATTGGGCATCGTTAATTGTTGTTGTCCAGTGTTTTTTGAAAAACCTTTCGCTCTTGCAGTGTTACTATCTTTACTCTTAATTAAAAGGAGAGGAACATAAAATGTTTATAGAAATTCAGGAAATACTTTTAAAAGCTGGTTTTTGCTTTTAATTCCCTGTCTCATTATAGCTATTTTTTTAAATGCACAGAAGTCAGAAAATTTGAAATTGTTTTCCTAAAGAATCCTAATTCAGCCACATCTAGGGGTCGTGAATATGTGTGTGTTGTGACATATCTGTTTTGTCTAAGATTTATATGACCTTCCATAAGAACGGCCATATTAGGTCAGACCCATGGTCCATCTAGCTCAATATCCTGTCTTCTGACAGTGGCCAAAGCCACTGAGTCCTTCAAACTTCAGTGCACTTCTCCTCGCAACTCCTTTGTGAGGTCGGAAGTAATATTATCCCCTCTTTATAGAAGGGGACCTGAAGCACAGAGAGGCTAAATGATTTCTCAGAGTCATACAGGCAGGTTATGGCAGAGCATGAACTTGAATCGGAGCCCCAGGCAATTACCCTATCCATTAGGCTACCCTTCCTGTCCACCATTCTGCTGCTTGTTTTGTTCCAAAATGGCATCAAACAACACTGAGCTCTACTGCTATGTGCTGTACAAAAATATAGGAAAATTCTGTCCCTGCCCTAAAAGATCTTTACAATCTAATGTAAGCTAAAACTCACCTAGTGACTATGATGTATCATCAGAGGGAAGAGCTGGGGATGGCAAGTAACCATAACTAAATTCACAGGGTCACGCATGCTAATTATATGCACAGTAACACAAACTGCTAAACAGACACCAGTTGGAGAAATTAAAGTTGTTATTTAATGATTATTCATCTTGGTCAATTTTAAATCAGTGACTGGTGTTAAAAAGGTTATTGAAGTTATTTCTGCCATGTTTGGAGCATTCACAGCTTATGAAAAAGGAATCCTTATTCAGAGAGCCTCTGTCCATCACTATGTTCGTATTATGTGTACAGCAAGGCAATTTTAGGGAAAGATTACGAACCTAGAATAACCACTGCACCATTCTTCCTTTCTATCATGAAAGTGCTAGCTTGGGGCATTCCCTCTTCTGCCACAGACTTCCTGTGTGACTTCAGGCAAGTCACTTTGTCTCAGATCCACTGATAGAAATTAGGAGCCCAAAATACCTTGTGCATCTGGGATTCAGTCTTTGTGCCTCAGCTCCTCATCTGTAAAATGGGGATATCACCACTCTACCTCACAGAGGTATTATGAGGATTAAATATTGTGAGGTATTCAGATCCTATAGCAATGGGAGCCATATAAATACCATAGATTACCCACCCCCTGAAAGCTTTTGCTGCTTCTGTTTGTGGTTCTTCCCAGACTCTGTTATCTATCAATCATACTTCACCAGGTGAGTGTTGGACAACACATATACCCACTGGCGTGCTGTGCTGTGGTATGAGACACAGATGAATGCCTCAGCATGAGATATTTGCTCATATTAATTTAAAGATGAGCATGAAATCCTGGGCTTTGAAATCCTTAAGGAGTTGGGTTTCTCCAGCTCAGGAATCTTGATACAGGCCCATATCTAATACTGAATTAATGAATGAACTTTGGGTGGTGGCCCTTTGTATTTTACAAACTTCTATTTCACATTAATTGTTATGAATTCAGTGCTTGTGACAGGAGGTGGGCTGCGATTCCTGATGAATGTTTTGTCTTTATCCACAGCACAGCCAGATCCAAGATCAGTGGTAGCGCAAGCATCCCCAAACTGTACCCCTTGTGTATCTCTACCCTGGGAAGGACCGCCTCTAGAGGTGAGACAATAGCTCATTCTCTATATTCACTCAGTATATGGCTCTTGTATTGAGGGTGGCATGAAAACAGGGCTGACAGGTGATAATATGGCTGCTCCTGAAGGCCAACTTGTTGGGTGTTTTGTGATGACCAGCTTGCACTGTTAAATTATATAGTCAATTGCTTGACAGTTGTGTTTGTTATGAAATAACCTTGAGATCAAATCATTATCAGTGAAGTTTGTTATTAAAAGTCAATAATAATAATAATAGTACAGGAAAAAGATTTGATATGATACCAGTTTCTGGAAAGCTGTCTCCTGTATAAAGTGAATTTAACAATGCTGCACAAGGTGTGATTCCAAAGTAACACATTTCATTGAGGAATATTTGTAGGATGATTTTACAAGTTACAGAACTCTTTACACATCATTAAAACTCAACCCATCAGTTTGGACCAGTTCTTTACCTTGTTGTTCTGTACCGTCCTTATCTTTTGCTTTGAATACTAGCATTCCAGGTACTGGTATGTGAAGGTACTTTCCCAGCTGGTCCCAGGGCAGAACATTAATGTATTTTGCCTTTGACAAATTTCCTATTTTCTAATGCCAAAGCTGACTTCAGCTTTGCAAAATGTTATAGGATACTTAGCATAAGTGAACAGGATTACAGAAAGAAATAGGCCAATTCAGGCCACGTAACTCTTAAAAATATATATATATACACAATATAATGTTATAGTGATGTTGTGTGCTTATGGTATATTAATATGTGGTGTGAATAATACATACATATACATATATGTAAAACATATAAGCCCAGCATATATTGGCCATCAGCACTAGGAACTGAGTTGAGACGATCAAACTCATTCCACTTAAGTTACACAAAAGGCCCCTCTCAAATACAAATTGTATACAATGTCTTTCTTAATATGTACATTATGTACCTGTGTAATGCACTTATAGTTCATTGAATATTTGGGTTTCAAATACCCATTTTAGCTGCCTGTTTTCTTTCTTCATGCACAGGCAAAGTATATCTGGTAGAATGCAGACAGCTGCAGGGTTTTCCCCCAAACACTTATCCCATAAATTATACTTATGCCTGTTTTCAGCCTTGTTTTCTCCTTTATCTCCCTTCTTCCTCTCTCACCTGTACTTTCTGGGCAAGCAGCTGAAATCCCAAAGCACTACCTTAGGCTTAGCACTATCATGTCTGCTGCTGCTTTCACTGGACTTGGTGCTGATGTGGCTCCCCATAAGCCAGGGATCTCAAACTCAATTGGTATGGCGGGCCACATTTACATTGAGTTGAGTTCAGGGGGGCCACGCATGACACACACTTCTCTGCTGTACCTTTCATGCTCTACTCTCCGCCGAAAAAATCTCCCCTCGGGGTACAATTCGGCGGCACATTAGAAGAGAGAGAGGCTCTCACAGGGACTTGCAGACTCCACTCTCCGCCGTTAAATCTCCCTGTGGGGCCACATTCGGCGGCCATTTCCTTTTTAAGGCGGCACAGTAGAACAGAGAGAGAGGCTCTCACAGGGACTTGCAGACTCCACTCTCCGCCGTTAGATCTCCCTGTGGGGCCACATTCGGCGGCCATTTCCTTTTTAAGACGGCCACAACTTGCCTGAGCTCCGCTCAGAAAATAATGACAGCACAAGCCTGCGGCCGGATTCGGACTGCGGGCCACATGACACAAGCCCGCGGGCCGCAGTTGGCCCGCGGGCCGCGAGTTTGAGACCCTTGCCATAAGCAGTTATTGAAACTGACTTCATTGGGAGCTGAGGCAGATCCATTCAGGAGAGGTGAAAAGTGTTAACCTGGGTTATCAGAGACAGTTACTCGGCACCTCATGGAAAGAACAGTTCAAACAAATTGTGTTCACTTGAGCAAGTTTGTAGTCCACATCACTATCAGTGAGGCTATTATAATGAAATCTGTATTTGTAGTTACCTATTACATGCATACATCTGCATTGACAGTCAACATCTCTAGTTTCCTTTCTCCCTCATTTTAACTTGCCTTGTATAAAGCAGACAACCCTGAAACACATTTCCAGCATCTGTGAATAAGCCTTGGAGTTTGTTGTCTCAAGCTAACATGGCTGTTTGGAAGGGAAACTGCTCACTGGAATCAGAGGCAAGGCTAGAAATGTGAGGTTTCCCTGCTGCCAAAGTATTTCATTGTGTTGAGGATAGACTTCTACAGTTCTCTGCTACCAGAACCTTTCCCTGCAGGGGTACACTACATTGTTTAAAAAATAAAATAATATAAAAAGTAGTGTCGATGTTTGGAGATGCACTACTTAGGCAAGTAAGGTACATACACACAGGATTCTGGTATGTCTTTACTTTCTCTGCCTAAGCAGCACCTCACTGTGTACTCTGTTTTTTATATCCATACAAGGAAGGCATGTAGTATATGTACTCTGCCCACCACCAAAAGGAGTGTGTAGTGCAGATGTACCTTAAAACAATGGGAGTTCAGCTTGCCTCTCCAATCTTTCTGTATTACGTGTCTTAGGTAGTGTACTGATCTTCAGCTTCACAGTATTTTTGGAGAGGTATTTTATTTTTTATAGGCTGGTTAAAATTACCAGAAACACCTTTTTTCAGGAGAAACTACTAAATTAGTTCAAATTTTACTCAAACCTTATGCTGCCAGTTTTAATCGTTGTGAAAGGAAAGAGATGAGAAGCCAGCAGACTGCATTACAGCTCCCTAGAGCAAGCAAACTAAAAACGCAAGCAACCAGAGATTATTGACAGCATGGCCAATTCCACCTCACAACCTGCCAGTAATCCTAATGGCTAGCTAAGGGGATGCGATTTGTGTGGACAAAAGCAGATCAATTGAGCAGCTTGGAGCAGCCTCTGATGTGACTCAATTAATTAGTCTGGAGAATGCGCAAGTGAATACTCGTACATGAAGGAGAAATTAGTAGTAACCTGAATTTTGTCCAGTGGTTAGAAAATATGTATTTTTTCCACTAGTTGTATCCCAAATACATGGAGGTATGTACTGGTAGGTGGTAGAGTGGCCAAATAGCAAGTGTGAAAAATTAGGCCTTTTTTTTCAGGGGGAGAGAGAGCTAGTTGCGTATAAAAGACCCCACCCATATCAGGGCAGTCCCAATAACATTAGGACATCTTGTCACCCTAGCAGGTGGTCACATGGCTTGAAATATTTACAGATAATCAGATCATAGATTTTGGTCTGACTATGTTATAAGATTTAAATCAATAGTTTGCAAAAGACCCATTTTTATATAATGTTTATATCCTACCTGTGTTAAATGGTTGTGCTATACAAACTAATGTACAGCTCATTCACAGAGGGAAAAGTGAAACTTAATGTAAGTGGATCATTTATTTTCCATCAGGGTTTGAGGGCCCTACTTATATTCCAGAATCAGACGTTAGAAAGGGAATTGATCCACTGCCAATGAAGGATGGTTCCCTCTAGCACATTTTTTTAATACTTTGGCCAGTCTAGTTTAAAAGTGCCAAACAATTAGGCATCTGCCACTTCCCTTCAGAGACCATCTTTCTGATACATAGCCTAAATTTTCCCTTTCATTCCTTTAGGTCTACTTACTTCCTCCCCCCACTGCATGCATCATACTCAAATGTAAATACCAAAGAAGGGAAATTTTAAAGCTTTGGCACAATATTCATAGTAAGCCAATTCAAATAAATTTCATCCAGATTGGCAACAGGGCATATCTTTTTCTTCCAAACTATAGCTTGGTGACCTATGATGAATTAAGGCTTTATCTGAACCACTTATGAGCAGGGCCCTCACATGGGGGAGGGAAGGGAAGGGAAGGGTACACTTTACCAGGGCCCAGGCTGCAACCCCTAGTACCATGAGGAAAACATTGAGGCTAAATTGTAGATCATACCTGAGGATTTTTATAGAAACTTATTTCCCTGTATCTATGTATCTATTGTCCAGGGCTTGTGAGATTTGCTGGAGCCAATCAGAAGCAGTGTTAGAGCAGTCTCAAGCAACATTCTGAACAGTGAGTTGCTGGGCCTGCTGGCCCAGCCCAGGCTCTTCTCTAGAATAGAGAGTGTGTGCTTGTGCTGTTAAACTAGGACTTGTAGTTTGAGACTGAGAGACAGAGAGCGTTGTGCTCCTTTCTGTGACATGGTCTAGCATATCAAGATCAAGAACTACCAGTCCCAGAGTTCCTTGTGCATAGGCAGGAGGGAGGGACAGCTAGTGGGAGGGGCAAAGAAAAGCACCATAAGACAGTGGGAGTCAGTGCTGTTGCTTCTGGTAGGATTTACAGGCCCAAAATGTATGTGAGTAAGTGTCTAATTCACTCAGTCACATGCACACC
The DNA here is from genome assembly GCA_007922155.1 of Mesoclemmys tuberculata. Lineage (NCBI taxonomy): Eukaryota > Metazoa > Chordata > Testudines > Chelidae > Mesoclemmys > Mesoclemmys tuberculata. The sequence goes on along the minus strand of ML675649.1, from coordinate 20,250,308 downwards.
CCATACTGCCATATCTGGTGGTGGCTATACATACAAATCAGGCAGCCAGAAACGTAAGGAGGTAAAACAAAGGGAACTAAAAGAAGCTAAAGGACCCCAATCTATCCTCCAGTTTTTCAAATCAGATAAAAGACCTTTCTGTCGTCAGGCAATATACTAACTAGGGAAGCAGATGAACAAAATCAAGATGAAAATGGTTTCAATATAGAGACTGTGTCTGTGGCACTGGCAATTGATGACCAAGAAAAGCTGTCAGAACATGCATCATGTGACTCAATGCTTGACAATAGTGAGGTAGTATCACCATTAGCACCACCACACTCAGAAGGTTTACAAGAGGCTGGAGAGTAGTGCTGCACTATCTGATTCTTGTCTTTTCAAAGATCCAGTCTTGTGGCCTGAAAAGAACAGGTAAGCCACCTAGCTATCTTGTCTATTGAATGTGAACTTGCAAGAGAAATTGACTTTGGGGTAGCTAACTCATGATTTTGCAAAGAAAAAGGCCAGAAAAATAAAGCTTTAAAGTTAATTGGCCTAATTATAAAATGTTTACAGTTACATTGGTCCATTAGAATTAAAAATAATCAAGACATTGACAGGATATAATACCTTTATAATGACCAAAAAGTTACAAAATAGTCACCAAACTTGTAGGACTCTCAGGCTGGGTCCTACGTCAAACAAAAATAGCAAAAGGTGGGGGAAGAAGGGCATTTTTTAGAAATGTAGAATATGTAACAGTAATTTCAGTATTCAAACTTTTTTCACAGCTCATGAGATATTGTATGTATGGGATGAGGGATTGTGGTATGTGTGTGGGTGGGGTCAAGTTTGTACTGGGCCCAGAAAAATTATGCTTATGAGATTGATTGCTATTAGGAAGATGAAAAACTGCTATAGGGTTGGCGAGTGGGTGGGTCCACCATTGCTGACATGTGCATACCAGACAGGTACAATAAAAGGTCCCTAATGCTTAACTTAACCCTGGCTTAAGGTTGGGAACAATGGATTAGCTGCACCATTAGAAAATAAGCTTAGTCAACTCCCTTGAAGGGAGGGGGGAAGGCAGGAGTAGTGGAAACTTACCGTCAGGTGATCAGGAGGGGTTTAAAGAAACACACTCAACAGGAAGAGGAAGCATGGGGCAAGAGAAAATAAGGTCACAGAAGCTGGGTAAAGAGCTCCAAGAGGAAAAGGTCCTTTGGCATGGAGTAGCATCATGGGCTCAGGGGGCCTTGTGTGCTTTTTTGAGCCCAGATGGTTCCAAGGACTGTGGACACCCATGGGACTCAGACCCCAGTGCCATGGAATGGTGAGGAAACTGAGGCAGGGACATGTGTTTAGTGTTCTGTGCGATCTGTATGCCCTTGTGCTTTACATGATTAAGTATAAAAGAGCATTAATGTGTTGGGCTGAGCAAAATTTCCCGCAGTATGTTAAATGCGTCACAACTGCTATGTGTCCCTAAGAGTTAAACTGTAAACCAGAAGCTTTTAGCTGGAAATTGGGTTGGGGGCAGACATATTTAAGGAACTGGGGTGTCTTGGGAGTCCACACTGATCTTGGGGCCTAGGGCAGGTAGGTTGAGGTGCCCCATTTCCAAGAAGGGGTAACAGACTGAGAGTCTGTGTCCAGGAAACGTGCCAAAGAGGCCAGAGGAGGAACCAGCTCTGAAGCCTTGTGAGGCTCTAGAAGCGTAACACACCCAAGGGGATCCAGAGCACAGAGGCTTGGATTTCCCTCACAGCAATTTTCATGAAGACCGGAAGGGAGTACTCACTAGGATTCGTGTTTCAGTAGCAGGGTGTCAAACAATGTGGTAGCTCGTCTTTGTATTAATGAATGATCATACATTTGTTTCTTGTCAATGTTCTGCATGTGTACTGAGGCAGAGAATTTTCCATGGACTTATACTTTCCTTGTCAACTGCTCCCTCCCGTCGCTAACTGTGATCATGTCCATAACAGAACTGATAACCAACTGTAAGAATTATGTTCTTCTTGCAAACAAAAAGTATTTTGTGAATGAAGGAGAAAATTTTTACTTAGTGTCCTCAACAAATGTAGAAAATTATTTGCAAGTACAATAAAGATTCCTGGATAAAAGTTGTTTGCCCCATTGGCACTTAGTGTGCATCTCACAAGTTCCGGTTCTCATAATATTGCTTGACTGTACTTGTCAGAATGTTCTATAAGGGTTTCAAGAATTAAATTTAGTTTTCTGATTATCTTGATCTTTTGTGGTCAGTTGTAAAATCTGGTTGTGCTGATTATCATGAGGATTAAAGAATTATACACCTAAGACTGCAGCTAGTAGGAGCATCTGCAGAAGCAGCCGACGCAGGGACTTTGGGACAATCAGAGAACTTCCTACTGTCTTGATTGGATTTTCACTGCCCTGTGCTGTGGGTTGTTTACTCCTCCCCCCTCTCTCACCCTCACAGTCTCTTCACCTCAACTTTACTCCACACCTGCTTTTCTTAGCCTCTTGTACCACACTTTTCACTTTTCTTTCCATTTAGCTTATCCTCTCCTAACTGAACAAACTCTCCCTCCCCACCAAAAGTTGGGGAACTTGGATGACATTTGCCTTCATCACATAGTTCATTCTGCTTGTGTTATATCCTTCCCTCCACGCTCCCGCACATCTTGTGTCTGTCTTGTCTATTCAGTTTCTAAGCTGCTCAGGACAGGGACTCTCAGATACTGTCTAATTGTAAAGTGCCTAGCACAATGGGGCCCCATTCTTGGTTGCTCCTTACACACTACCATAAATATGATTAATAAGTCTCATACTTTGAACTTTTTAAATAGTCTATGCTATTATGCCTAAACCTAGCCTAGGAAGGTTGAAGAACTATTAATACAGGCTAATGTGACATGTAACTAAAAATGTCTGGTTGCAAAGGTTGGAGAGATGAATAATGGAGACCACAACAAAGCCATTGAAATACGTACTCCATTTACTAGAAACCACTATGTACATGTTATATAAATAGCTTTAGCACAGAGGCACAAGCTAGTATCCCATTTGTAGTACATGCAAAGTGAAATGTGACCATTGCTTTATTTTCAATTAAGACCTGGTAGAGGAGGAAAAAGGGGGAAATTATGTGAATTTAAAATTGTTTTACCTATTTTTCCTGAAATTTCAATTTAATTTTTAAATCCAAAAAAAGTTAACATTCATCCACACAAAACAGATGAAATTTAAAGGAATGACTTATCCCCCATCTAATTTGAATGTGTGTATCTGAGTCAATATAGCTAATGATCTCAAAGCGATGATCAATGCATTTTTGGGTTATGTTTTTTCTGTTTTTCTGGATGTCATCTTTCCCATATTTTGGGAATTTTTGTCCTTAATATCCTGATACCTTTTCACTTCCTGCTTTCTACACTCTGAGAAGATCATGCCTATACAATGGAATGAAAGTCTAGCTAGTTTAACTCTGTGCAAAAGCTTCCCCCATGGTCAAGCAAGGAGAGAATGAAACTGATCAGTCATGTGAGTTTCACTCAGGTGCAGCCATTTCAATTGGCAAAGCACCATATGTAAGTGCTTTTATTCCATATTATTCAGCTCCCATCCCTTCAAATGTGGGATAGTCACACAGAGACTTGTAAAGAGCAGCCACAAGGAGTCATTTGCAGTGCACAAGTTTTATTGGTCTTACAAAACCTAGGAATTATGCTACATATTAAGTTCTGTCTACTGGTTTATCCAGTAACTATTTACATATATACAAACACAGAGCACTCTCTAAACTTCTCTCTTCCCACAATGAAAAATGAATAATTTCAATTAACTTCATAGTTTTTCAAATGATTAGGCAACTTCACATCTCTTCCAGTATGTCTGGTTTCACTTGGAAGCCTTAGAAATCTACTAGAATCTGTTTTGAATCTTTTAATTACATATAATTGTATATGCTGTCACTCTGTAAGTTTAACTTTAAATATACAGTAGAATCTCAGGTTACGAACACCTTGAGAATGGAGGTTGTTTGTAACTCTGAAATGTTTGTAACTCTGAACAAAATGTTACTGTTGTTCTTTCAAAAGTTTACAACTGAACATTGACTTAATATAGCTTTGAAAATTTAGTATGTGGAAGAAAAATGCTGCTTTTAATCATCCTAATGTAAATGAAATAAGTACAGAAACAGTTTCCTTACTTTGTAAAATCTTTTTTAAACTTTCCCTTTATATTTTTAAGTAATTTACCTTTAACACAGCTGTATGTTTTGTGTTTTTGTTTTGTCTCTACTGCTGTCTGATTGCATGTTTTTGGTTCCAGATGAGGGGTGTGATTGACCAGTCAGTTCATAACTCTGATGTTTGTAACTCTGAGGTTCTTCTGTAGTATTCTTTGCTCAGCTCCCCAAGTGTCTCAGCCATGTGGCTGGAGGTGCTACATAAATATCGTCAGTATAAAATGCAATTTTCAATAATGTAACTTAAGTATCTATGCCTTTTGTATAATAGAATATAGCCAACCACAGCCCAGAAGGAACAAATGCTACTCCTCTCTCAAAGCCTTGAAACGATATCCATCACAACTTTTTCTTTTCTTAGTCTTTTGCTCAATAACTTTGTTTTGCAGTTATACATTTTCATGGAATGAACTGTCAATTGGGCCAACAGAAAATTCTTGCTATTTCTATTGGAGCTAAGAATGAGTCAATTCACCCCCATATTTGTTGTTTAAGAAGGCATGAATGAACCTGATTTTAAAAACTGACTGACCCAGAACTCATTTAATAAAAAACTAAACCTATCTAACTAGCAGGATTTGGCTTGTGATGTAAAAGGCCTTGCAGTGGAAAACCTAACGTGCTAATAGTAAAAGGGAAATATTTATCCTTTATATGACTTATTTACTCACTAGCCATTGATGCACAAGAATTATTTTAGCTGCAGGTATTTGCAATTTTTCTAGGGTTCCATAAAACTCATCTTAATAACAATAGTTTGTTTGACTTTTAAAATATAGTATTGAAGACGTTGATCAGCAAGGTATACCAGACACAGAATTCGCTCTTGTTTTGGGGCACCCAGGATAAAGAAATGTGTTTATGAATTTATTGACTTGATATCCACTGGAGTTCTTTAACATGAATTGCTATTTTATCTGAGTTTACAGTTAGCTTTCCTGCTTTGGCCTTTTACTGTAGCTAATTTAGCAAAACTGCATTTAAATGAGTCCCCGATGAGAGACCTAGAGTTGACATTTTTTCTTTAATAGACATGTTAGTCTTCCTGCATGATAACATTTCATAAATAGCTCTTTACTCTTCACCTATGAGACAGCTATTATATATTAGTCAGTGCATTATAGTCCTGGCCTCACCTTGGGGAATTATTGAAGAAGTCATTGCATTTCTTCAAACTGAAAGACAGGATTTTTAATTGGATAATTATTTTTATATATATATAAATAGAGAGAGAGAGAGAGAGAGAGAGAGATCTTTATCACAGGAGTCTTATAAAGGCTTTTTTCAAAAAAGTTAATTTAAAAAAGAAAACTAATTCAATACAAATAAGATTATGCATTTCCTTAGGCTGGCACTCTTGAAAGTTAAATTATTTTAATTTCTGGCTTGCTAGTGGGTAGTGCATGATACAGTCCTGTTGGAGCCCACAGCTGGGAGCAGAACACCTCAGGTTGAAAGGAAACAGTAGGTGATGAAGTTGTTCCCCAAACTGGACCTCAGCCTACACTACTAGAAATATTCCTTTGCCTGTTAATGAAGGAACTCTTGATTTTAGTGGCTTCATATTGCCTTGCTATTTGCTGACTGTGCACTGAGACCGTTATGACCTGGTTGATAATAAACATGTCATACGTGAGAAAAAAATTAATGGAGCCACAAAATCAGCTGTTGGGTTTTGCACCCTTAATGCTTAAAGGATTGTCTCCTGAAAAACAGTTGCTGTTTACAGAAGGTAACTTTTTTTAATTGATGAAGGCTATACATTTCCTTAAAGTGCTCCATCATTTACTTTCATCGGAACACAGAAAGCCCCTGCCACTCCTTGTTGCGGGGCAAAAAAAAGCTTATTTTGTCAAATAGATCTTGCACAGAAAAACTTAGAAGACAGCTGAAACATAACTCTAGGTTTTATGGTATTGTTTTTGTTCATTAGGTTTACTATGATGATATCTCTGTCTCTAAACCAAAATTCAATCCACATACCTGATTTAAAGCAGATTGATTATTGCAAAGATAATCCCCCATTACTTTTATGCTTTTCCTAAATATATATAATGAAGTTCATTCCTACAGCCCTGTGTTTTAGCATGGAAATATGGGTGGTGTAGTCCTAATAGCCAGCTGGATCTGATTTCTTCAGCTAGTTTAAAAGGCTAATTATACTCTTATATGGATTGTAAGATTTCTAGGGGGAAAGGCACAGGAAAACAAGAGTTAATTTTCATCCTGTGGTGACCTATTTGAATTTTGACATTCATTCAAACTATCACTGGTACACAATAGCAAAATGATTTAAAAGCAGCAGAATTGTATTTGCTATGTAAAATGGCATCCCTGAAATTTAGTGAAAACTTTTAATGTGTTACAAATATATTTTCCCTGCTAGTGAAATTCCTCATAAAATAGATTTTAAAATAGCTGAAAATAGATTTTCCCCCTCTCTCATTGATGTATTCTTGTTTAAAGTGAGCTCTCTGTATTCTATAATATTGCGTCTCCCCTTCCATCCCCCCCAAACCTCAACTCACATTTGATACCCATGAAATATAACAGCCAGAGGGAGAATGCAATCCTGGGAAACAAGAACCTATATAATAGTTACTCAGGATGCTAATGAGTAGGATGGAGACGAGACTGCTTCAATTACTCCTGTTACAACCTGAGCTGTAACAATATTACCCATGGATTCTGAGTCTCAAATTGTTAGCTGAGGAGGAGATAGTTTTGTAAAATGGAGGGATAATGAAAGTGTGGGAATTTAAGAAGGAAACTGTATGACTGTTGGACTCAGCAGGTCTCAAACCCAAACCCATAGGGCTGCCAATGGAAGCCTTACCCTCTGCAGCGCCTGATAAGAGAACTGCTAAAATCCCATTACTGGGAGGTATACCCACTGACTCAGTAGGATCAGATGGCTAACAGCAGATTGCTGATTGGACTCCACATGGTATAAAGCTTCCTCTTCCTGTCTTATCCCTTGTCCGAGCAACTAGTTCCTTGGGCTGTTGCTGCTCAGACCTCTAAGACCACATCCCTGCCTCCTGGCCCTGGTCACATCCCCCCTTCATTCCTGACTCTATTTTTGACCTTTGGTGTGACCATAACTGTACACCTGGCTTTGACCACTAGGTCAAACAGCCCATGTTACATGTCCTGACAATGACCAGAGCATATAGCTGTGTCTGTCAGTGACACTGGTATCCAAATTCTGTGGGGACACCATATGAGAAAGGAGAAGTGTAAGTGCTCCAATGCACTGTGCAACCAAAGAGTGATGGCAATAATCTTCAAATCAAGGTTGTCCTGATGCCCACTCTTCCAAAACATGACCACTTTTTCCTTTCTCCTATCTCCAGAATACTTTTTAAACTGTAAGAGAAAAAGCGAAATAAGCTCCTGTTAATTCTAACATTTGGAAAATATCCTGCCCTAAATTTCTATAAAAATAATTAAATAGGATAATTCTGATATTTCTTACTGAAAAGACTGGTATTAAAGAATTTAGATTATTAGAGATCACCATATTTTCATTCTGCAAAACAGTATAGAAATGCACAGATATATTAGGTTAGGTCACTTTGTCATTGGAAGGTTACTAGATCTACTGGTATTATCCTGATTTTAAACCAGTGGTTCTTAACCTCTCCTATACCATGACCTCATGTTACATCAGAAAAAAGTTTTGAGACTCCATTGACTTCAACAGAGCTACCCCATCCAGCTTTTAAACCAGCTGAAGATCTGCAGTAAAAACTTCAAATGATTAGTCGCTTGTTGATCTTGTCTGACTTAGAATGTCTGTCTGGTGTGTTTAAGTGCTGCTTTTGTTTGCAGAATTTTGCTGAACCTTTCTAAGGCTGGGTCTACACTGACAGCGGCAAATTTGCCCCCGTCACATCGATTGCTCTGGATCGACTGAGCGGTCTGTATAGATGCACTCAGTCGATCCAGAAAGCGACACAGGAAAACCACCCCTATAAGAGGAGTAGTGCTGCGTCAAAGGGAGCGCTGTTCCCTTCAACACAGCGCAGCACGGACGCCACACGGAGGAGACACTGCAAAGTTGACGGGAGATACGCAAGGGATTTACGTCACTTGCGTATCTCCTGTCGACTGCTGCCGAATCGCCAAGGTAAGTGTAGACCGGGCCTAAATGTGCTTTCCATTGAACAGAGTTTATTGCCATACTTTATTTTATTAACAAGCAGTGTCCTGCTACAACAGGAAACTTTTTGTTCCCTTTCTTCTTATCTTACATGTGGGGATCCACAAGAATCTATAGTAGGCCCTTTACTGTTTCATTATATGTTGCTGCTGAGGCAACTTGTTTGCAAAAATGGACGTGGCACCTTCCGCTATGTTGATGAGACAGCTCTAGGTTGCACCGTAACCCAGATCTTGATTTCAGCATTCTGTGTTAGAGATCTGTTTCCTGGACACAAACTCTAGATGTCATGGCATTTGCTGTAACTGATCGCAGACATAACAAAGCCCTTAATTTTGGGGTGTCCAACAGGTGTTGAAAATTGTGCCAGCAATCAAGATGCATTCTCAGGGGCCTCTGAATCAATAATACATCTGAAGTTAGAATTCTATGTCCTACTTTACTGTATGCAGTGTTGTTGTAGCTGTGTTGGTCCTAGGATATTAAGGACACAAGGTGAGTGTCTTTTATTGGACCAACTTATGTTGGTGAGAGAAACAAGCTTTCAAGCTACATGGAACTCTTCTTAAAGTTTGTCTCATGCCAACAGAAGTTGGTCCAATAAAAGATGTTACCACACCCACCTTGTTTCTTTAATTTACTGTGACCTTTCATGTAAGTTTTCAAACACAGAAGGATGAGAAGGTTTTGAATATTTAACATTTGCATTGTGTGGCCTTGCCAAAATTATGCCTTATTCTTGCACCATAAATGTAGACTGTCTGATTCTTGTTCTTTGCTCACATGCCTACTTGACCCAGGGAAGATAGTTTGCAGATGTACAATTAATGAGAAAACAGAATTTGGGGGTGGAGGGTGGTCTCTTACTCAACACTAATACCTAACACTATTACCTGCCTTGGAAATCCACAGGCAGCTAATGCAGATCATGAAGAACTAATTAAACATGCTCAGGGCTTGAGTCTTCTCTAGTGGACTACCACATTCTGTAGTAGTTTTAGTTCTTGCATGGATTGAAGGTAGAGCACATAAGGTATTCCAGTCTTGAAGCACTAAAGAAGTGACTTAAGATGGGAAAGTATGCATTGGAGAAAGGACACAACCTCCTAGCTAAACTTAACTGGAGGTGAAGGGGGAAACTACTAGCAAACATGATAGATAATCCATTACCTGGAGACCAACAATGGCATCCAAGAGGAAAGATTTGATGAGAAACTTTGGCATTAGGAGCTGCCAAATCACTGTGGCCCATTTGGCAATAACTGAGTATGACTAAATTTAATTTTTACTTTGGAAATGTCTCTGACATAAAACTGAACTAATTTCTTCTACACCTAAGTCTGTCCCAACCAGCATGAATAAAAACATGGCTGAGTGTATCTAAGAGAATGAGATGTTGTAGAAGTTGGATGCAGTTCTCCCCCTGTGGCAGCTTATTAACTACCATGTTCCACAACATAAGAATCCAGGTTTAAACTAAATATAATTTCTGGGATAGGTACATTGTTGGTCCTAATTTAGTGCCTATGATGGGTATGATGGTTGTTCTGGGACAGGCTGGGCTGGGCTGGGCAAATCCAGACCTAGTGAGAGGTTCTGTCACCACTTACTTTGTAACCTTGAGTGCCTCGCAGTGCTTTGCTGCTCTGAGCCTGGGACTCTCACAGCCAGCATGCAGGTCACACCCTGAGTGTCTGTGTATGGCTGCAGGCCTGGTCCATTAGACTCTGACCCCAGCAGCCTGCCAGCAACATACCAGTGACACTCTGGTGGCACCCGCCTTGGTTACAACCAGCAATAAGACCCCAAAGCACACCTAGTCCTAAATTTCACTAAAACTGTGTGCCCTAAAGTGTCCAGCCCTCTCCTGGATGGCTCAGAGAAATAAGGTTCATTGTTCTTGTAATTAGACAAAATCACATCACAGCATATTAAATTAATTGGAGTAAATACATCCTTTCCTTTAAACAGAGCACTGACTTGGCTTATGGTAAAAATGAAATTTATTACCAAAATACATTTGAATTCACTTACTCCTAGGTATAAGGAATAAAGGTAGAAAACGTTGCATGTAAAACAAAGCAAGTTTCTAAAAGTCTAAAACTTAATCTAGAAATGTACAATCTTTCCTAGTCAGGTTTCTTTCCTATATCTAGTTCCCAGACGCTTTAACCCCTGCCCCCTTGGTTGAAGGACACATCCTTCTCCTCTCACAAGAACTCTGGTCCCTAGTGATGGATGGCAGAGATGGCTTCTGTCTTTGTTTATATCTTTTAAAGTTCAGTGAATTTGTTTCAAGAGGCAGGATGACCTCATGATTTTTTTTTCCTTCCTATGGGTTTCCCATCCATCAGCTGATTTCTCTAAAAAAGGGTCTTTCATTGTTTCTGGTTCCACAATACTTAATTTACACAAGAAAGGTAGATAGCTTGGAATTTCCTCCAGTCTGGGCAGACTTTACGGCCATAATTCCTTATAGTATTAATATGCATTTCACAATATTAATCACCAATGTGTTGATTCAATAGCTTATCGCTTGAGATTCAAACCTCTTTGTCTTTATAGACCAGTAAATTTGTGCAGTGTATTCTTTGAAAAGTAAAACCCAGACTAAGCTTCTCTCCTGTTGAGGGTAGATGTCTTGCTGTCTTCCCCCAGTTGTTAGTGTGAGGTTTGCCGCTACCCCTTGTTAGTTTGATGGGATTTATGTGATTTGTAAATATATTTGGATTGTCTTTCAAAGTACTTTGGCAGTAACTCCGAAGTGGGGAAAATACATTCCTTTGGGGCAGACCTGTTTAACAACCCCCTGTCATACCTAATTTAAACACACTTTATAATCATTCTATCGTGTCATAACTCTTTTATGCATATTGCATGCATACATCATGCAAGAATATTAAAGATCCGTGAGTTTAGATTTAAAATGATACCTCCCATGGCATATTTTGTACTAAGATTATTACAATAGTGTGTCGGGAGTGAATACAGGGGACTCTATCAAAATTGGATTATAAATCCCAAACTCTAGCAGCCATGAAAGCGTTAATGGATGGAACAGTTTCCCCAGATGTGACTTAATGGCTGACTAGCAAAATCTGGGGTAAAAACGGCAGTTCAAGCACAGCGGGATGGCTTCCAGAGAAGCTGGAGACTGTTTAAGGAGGTTCCTCAATAGCAGCCTGGCAAGTGGCCACCCAGGGAATGAACCCAGAGTTCTGCCATTAAGAGTGAGGTAAAAGTGCTGGGCAATTGCCAAAAAGGATATTTCTTTTCTGCTACCATACAAGGTAGGGAGGAAAAGGCCAGACTTCTGGAGGCCTGGGTTGTCGGGCCTTGGAGAGACTACTATACAGGGTGAAGCAGTAGCCAGCAGAGAGCCAGAGAGTCAGGATGCTTGGCTCTTAAAGGTCCAGAGTATCACAATAACCCCTTAGATAAGGGGTGAAGAAATAAGCCCTTCAGTGCTCTGTCCACTCAGGGGTTTTCAGTTTTTCTTGGCTGCAAATCTCTGTCAAGCCTAGAGTTCTGGGTGTCTTTAGACTCTGAGAGGGTTTCTTTTCTTCCTGCAAGCTTCTATCTAGTGCCTTGAGTACCCACTCAGCTTGGCTTTCACAACCCTGACAACTTGTAGAAGCTCTCCTCTTTTTCCCCAAGGAGTGTGGCTACTCTTTGGTTTTCGGTTTTTAAACATGAATGCTTAATTTTTAAGTTTTGGTAGACTGATCAAAGCAGGATAGAGGCTTTCTGTTTGTTAGCTGTGCTACAGTCAATGGACCATAAGTATATGCTTAAGTTCTATCCTGAATAGTGATGGACTTAAGCATGTGCTTAAATACTTTTCTGAATTGTGGCCTCTGTTGGCAAGGATAGTTTGCTATTTGTGTATAAAATACAAATATATCTTTAAATAAAGAACTGTTGTATATACAGGTTAGGTCTTGATCCTGCATCTGGCTTCGTTGGGGGGCGGGCGGGAGGGAGGGTGAGGCTATCCTCTCAAAATCAAAGCCTTAATTTATTCTGAGTAAACACTTGCTCACGTTTGCTGTCATTGGAAATGCTACAGTAACTAAAAAGGTTATCAAATTTTCCATTTACGATGTTTGTTCTCATAAATATGTGATGCTTCAACTTCTAATAATCATAGAATGTCTAAAAGTATGATTTGTAAATGGCGTTTCAAAGAACTTAAATTGATCTCATAGGATACAGTATTTTAAAGGTGTTCACTTTATTTCTACTTTGGACAGACTAATATGATGTAGTGGCCCAATCTAATGTCTGTTGACATCAGTGGGAATTGGATTGGGCCCTAAATTAGCTATAGCATCTTTATGAAACTGTCCTGTGAACAAAATGTTGTACTTTGAATGCGTACCAATTTGGTTTCACTGGACTGTAAAAGAAGTAGTAAAATAGACCATTGTAAGATAAAGTAATTTACAACACTAATCTTTCATTCAAAGAACTGTTAAATAAAAGAGAGGCTTCTCAGAGCAGTAATTAATAAAAATAAGCACTGTAGACTTTATATAAAGCAGGGTCTACAGTAAAACAGGAAGGAGAATGCACTTGCAATAGATCTTGGGCATGCTAGTTAATTATAAATGACTGCTAATAAAGGGATGTGAGCAACAGAACTGAGTTATAAGAAAAATGAATGAGTATTAATTATTTCTACCCCCTTTGACAGCAAATGAGGACAGAAATTGGGGAGTCTACCTTCCTTTGTTTAAAATATTATCCTCCCTATATAATTAACTGTACTCTGCTCTGCTCTGAGATTAGGCAATTTTTTTTGTGCTACAAATTTGTTTGGAATTGGTCTGTTGAAAATATACCAATATATTAAACAAATGTGGAGAATATAGTTGAACCAATAAATGTGTAGAAAACTAAATTGGAAACACTACCATGGGAAACTAGTTCTGAATTAATTGTGTGTTACAAGAATAATTTAGCACTATTTACTTATGTCCAATAACTTTTTTATGTTGTGATAAATTGCAAGATTTCCTCATAATGTATGCATTTATTAAAGATGAAAATTAATGTGCTCTAGCAACTCATCAACATTGCAGTAGGTCTTGAAATGCTGTGGAATTTCACTTTAATGATTTCTCTTTACATGCACACTGTTCAATTCTTACTTTCCAATTGACCCAATGGGAATTCCAAGTTACTATGGCAGCCATGTACCAATGTTCCTAAAATGTGTGTGTAGTTTGTGTAATACTGATTATCTGCTGGGAAAGTGAAACCCTTCCCAATTTATAGTACCTAAATATCATGTCTGTTGGGTTCGGGGCTTTTAATAGTCTTTCTGGTAGGAATTTAAGGGTTTGTCTACACAGGGATACTCCAGAAAATTAATTTGGACTAACTAAAGGTGAGAATTTAAAGTGGATTAGTTAAACTGCATAAAACCCCTCTGTGGACACTTATTCAGAATTAAAGTGACCTTAATTTGGTTTAGGTTAATTCACATATTTACATATTACTAGAATAGTGGTCTGTACACAGATCCATGTTACTTTAGATTTGCATGCTGCCTATTACCTGTTCATTAATGCTGTTGCCTCTTCTGACACCAGTGCCACCTCTCTGCTGAGCAATAGCACGTTTACGGCCTTACTTGGCCTTGAGGTGGAGGAGACAGCTATTCTAAGTGTAACTTGTTTTATATACACTAGTCCTGAAATGAGTTAGTTAAACGGTATGCAAGGCAATCCCTTCTTCCAAGAATCTCATCCTAACACAAATGCCCACTCCCAGAGAATAATCACCTCAAGAATTTACTCTATTCAAAGCCTAGCTAGAGGGCAAACTCTCTTGCTGTTAGCACAGCTTCCTCTCTTTTAAAGTTGCCTTTACATCAAAACCTTGCTTAGCCCAAAAGGAACATAGCAGATCTTCCCAAGACCTAAAACTTGCTTGCACATTAAGAAAAAGATCTTGGAAGACTGTTTAACAATTCCACCAGGTGATTCCTGCCATCATCATAATATTTTTAAAAATTATTTTCATAAACTTTAGAAAATTGCATTATCCTGGTGTAAATCAGAGTCCAATATTTTCAGATAAGGTCTATCTATTTCAGTTTGGTAACATGAAATCAGGCCAGATCACTATTTGTTTTGTATTTGGATAAATATTTGTAAAAGCAACTGCTTTTTGTCAACATGGGGAAATTTTTTTAATGTAAATGCTGTAGTCACTAATTCAGTACGAAAATGTTTGAATTCTGTAAACACTGCTTTAGTAACTTTTATAAAATTAGCATCTGGAAAATAATGAAACAAAGGGGTTTCAGAGGTGTCGAATAGCTCTTGTTTTGATATATTATCTAAGACTTGACATCACAAATAGACAGTGCTAAGAGATTGCTGGAAATATCCAGCAAAGTACTTCTTCACTAATTAGCTCCCAAGAGATGAGAGATTTTTGTTCTGGCTTCAGCTCTGAACAGAAGGAGGCAGCTTTGCTTTCTCTTTCCATTGATATTCAAGGAGTGTATTGTTTAAAATCAGTAACCATAGCTGATAGCCTTAAATGATTAATATGCTATTTATAGGATACAATTTCTTCAGTATACAATCAGCACAGTTGAGCCATCTTTTCAAGGTTTTATTAAGCCAAATTATATTATAAGACAGTGTTGGGTTTTTAAGGCTTAAAAGCATCAAAACAATTCAGTATTAGGAGAATAGTCCCATGAAGCTGTATGTCTTGTGTGCAATCTGTTCTCCCGCATCCCAGAATGTCAAGGATAGACTGTTCATGGATATATTAAGTTTAATTTAAATCTCCAGTATTCTAGTAGTACTATATATTGAATTTATTCTTTGTTGCAACTATATTGTAGAACAGAGAGGAAAAACATGAAGTGCTGTAGCTCCTCAGGCAGTGGGCTAGATCCTCAGCTAAATGGAAAGCAGTGGAGCTGAGCTGACTTACATCAGCTGAGCCTCTATCCCAGTATTGATGCAGCAATACTGGTAATGCACTGTAAGTTAGAAAATACAGCAATAATATAACTGATTAAAAATGTTCCCAGGCTAGGAAAACTTGGAAACCTAGCCAGAAAACAACAATCCATTTTATGAAATATTTTGAGGGTTTGAAATTTATCATTCCATGCAGAATGAAAATGAAACCTTTAAAACTGCAAAAAATGTGAGACTAGTCATTAGTTCAGTGGTTAGGGCATTGACTTGGAATACGGGAGTTCCAGGTGACTTCCCCAACACCCAGACTATTGGCTGTTTTGAGGTGGCTCTTCCACATCGTACATTTCCACAAAACACTTCTGTTTCATAGAAAAAAATACGACGTTTTGACTAGCTATAATGCCCACCGCCACCACGGTATCTAATAGTAAATGAATTTCCATTAGCCTAGCAGGACTTAATGCAAGATTGGCAGCATCACAAACCCAGCACTGACAGAGTCATGCAGAATCAGGTTAGGTCTGAGACAAATATTACATTTAGTGATTGGTAATGGCTACCTGTAAACCTCCTGTGTGTGTTGGATGAGGATGTGAGGGTCTTCTCTTTAACTTATCACATTCATTCTTCCTGGATAGTGTCATCTTTTCCCAAGCAATAAATTAGTAAGAGATTGCAGCTTGTTTGGCTACAGAGCCTTGGAAAGGGAAAACATGAGACCTCTAGCAAGGTCTGTTATGGCTCCTGGTTTTAGCTACCTTCCGCAGTGCTATTGCCTAAGAACTTTAATCTCCTGATTTGGGGATCTGAGGAGGAGCAGAATCTCTATGGTAAATCTAACCATAGAGATGTAACCTAAAACATAGTTCCTCAACCCACCTATGGCTATCGCTGCAGAGCTGGGCTAGAGGCAGGCTGGGCAATGTTCTGGTTATCTCTCTCTGGTTGGTTGCAGGGGTCTGCAAGCAGTAACCAGAGAACAATAAGGAAGAACCCTCAGGGAGTCAGGGAGCAAGAGGCTAGGGCCAGAGCTGACTAGCCTGGGAGCAAAGAGCAGATACCCCTGCCCATTTTATCCCCTTCTCTCATCAAGGAATAGCTAGAGCTAGGGGCCAGCAGCTCATCCAGAGCATCCCCAGCTGATGGCAGGAAACACCCATATCCCCCTCTCTCCCCAGAGCAAAGAGCAGTCAGCATTAGGGGACTGGAGACTCAACTGGAACACTCCACTCAGTCAAGGACAAGGATTAGTCAGAGTTATCTTATCTGGACACCAGGCTGTGGAGATAATTGATGTGATCCTGGCTATCACAGAAATTTAGTTCTTCACTGCAGCCATCTCAGAACTAAATTCCGGAAATCATGTGTCGATGTAAGTAAGATAATGGACATACACCAAATATTCAGATTAGATAGTAAGTAATTTGCTTAACATTTCCATTTCTGAACCTTTAGCCTTAATAGGGATGGCTGTGGTTAACTTGGTTTCCCTTGTTAAAATAGGCAGCAGCCAATACTTAGAACCTTTATCCATTCAATCAGTCTACTGTTCAAATGAAATTTATTAATCTCACCAAGGCTTTCTTTAACTGTTTGGCAACAAGTCTTTGGGAACACAGTGAAGAGCTATCATTAACGGCCCTGGAGGATTGAGAGAATCTTTATGCATGGATTGGTGGGAAAGAAGAGCTACTGCATTTAAAAAAGAAAAGATCTGGTAACTTACTTAAGTTTCTAAACTTAAGCAGCTGTATGGAAAAAATGTTGAGCAATACCATTTTCATCCATGTGTGCCCTTTGGCTCAGCTCCTGCTGACTTTAGCGCTACCTACCTCTGCCTGTATATTAAGAATATGTCTCCAAACAAGCTAAGCTATTAAGTACTGCTGTTGTGATGGCTGCCATCCTGACTAACTCACTGAAGACTGAATCAGGGACCTCTGGAACAAAATCTTGAGTCTTCACGATTTGAGCTCAAGAGCCAGGCTCCATTGTTGTGACCTGTAATACTCTCATCCTCTGTAGATCAGGCACAGAATAGGACATGTAAAGAACACTAAACACTGGGTTACATAATCCTACTATAATGTGCTAGCTTTCTTGGAGGCACTTTCTCATTATTTTCACCTGTGGATTAAACTGGTAGACCCAAGTGCTTTGGTACTGAAAGCTCAAGTTCTGTTTAGGAAAAACAAGGCATTATGTTCATAATAGCCATCAGGTTACTGTGTGTATCAATGAGAACACTAGCATTTGGTCTATCTTTAAAAAAATTCATCTAGTTTTCAGTAATACTCTAGAATGTTGGTATTTTTCTTTAAATAAAACAAGTGCTTTTTCAAAAGAAAAAATCCATATCTTTGCCATATCTATAAAATTACAGTGCAGATTCTTCATTCATAGGACTATCTGAATATGTATATTTTGATTCAAATAGCACTGCTTAGGAGATAATGGGTTTTATAGAATACACATATGTTGATTATAGATGGAAGGAAGACTTCTAATGCTTTTGGTTTTAAAAGGGCTGGCTGAGGTGGGAGGGGAGCCCAGATGTCATGTAGTTTTAAAGAATCATTTATGAAAGTTTTTTTTGTCGGTTTTTTTTTTTAAAAAGTATTTGGGCTTTGAATTTTGCTTAGGAATGATTCAGAGAACAAAAGAGAGTGGAACTGAGGGAAGGTGGTCTGGTTTGTATCTGACTGGACCTTGTACATACGTAGAAAATAGATTTTTCTAATTTAATTTTTAATCCTAGTTAAATTACATTAAACCTCAGTTTAATTTTTAGTTACTGATAAAAATGGAGTAATAAAATCTGATAATTCTTTAATGATGCATTATTATCTTAATAATGGAATCATTACTCCATTTTTATTAATTATTCCAAAATTGCCTCCTTAAGGAAAAAAGTCTACTTTATTTCTTGACTTCTTCCAGGGACAATTAGTAAAAGTTGCTATCATAGGTTTTACATGACTGAATTTTGCTGCAAAAATACTTCTATTTCCCATTTCAAAGAAGACAACAGAGGCTACTACACAATGTTAGAACTCTTGGTTAAACAAAGAGGGGATATTTTCTACACACAGATTTCATTGGTAAAAACATGAATTATTTTGAGCTCCGCTCCTGCAATGGGATACAAATGTAGACTCAAGACCTTTGATTGTTTTAGTACTTGTATGGTATTTGTACTGTATGTAAATGATGATTTCAGGTATTGACCATATAATGAACATTATTCACCATTTTTATATAAAAGACATTCAGTCAAGGCATTTAGATTAATGAAAGGAGAATCTCATAGTTTCTTTTGGATAAGAATAAAAAACTAAAATGCTTAGCAAATGTCTGAAGTCTGGAACTAGGCTGGAAATCTCTTGACAATATGCCCTTGTGCACTTTGGTATCAATCTGATATTCAGAATATCTTACATGGCACCAGTCACTGAAGTGTCTAGATGTCAAGCTAGAGGCCAATGATGAAATGAATGATACTATATCGATTTGAATCGTAATTAAACAAATATTAAATCTTTTTTTTGGTAGATGTACGGATAATATATTTATATTGTGTATGTGGCCCACATAATACAAAGAGCTGCATATGCAGCCCACAATAGTAAATAAATTGAGAACCACTGCTTTGCAGTAACTGAGAGTCCTCCCCTCTGGTTCCCCATCTTCTGTCCTTCCAGATATTTTCTACTAGCAGTTGCAGATGGGCCAGATGCCATCATAAGCAGTCCCATTGTACCATCCCCTCCATAAACTTATCAAGCTCAGTCTTGAAGCCAGTTAATTTTTTAAAATTTTTTTTGCCCACCCTGTCCCCTGTGGAAGGTTGTTTCAGAACTTCTTCCCTGATGGTTAGAAACTTTTTTCTAATTTCAATGTTAAACTTGTTGATGGCCAGTTTATATCAATTTGTTCTTGTGTCCACATTTGCAATTAACTTAAATAACTCCGCTCCCTCCCTGGTACTCATCCCTCTGCTGTATTTATAGAGAGCAAACAGGCTGAGGGCAGATATTTGTTTTGGTTAGGCTAAACAAGCCAAACTTCTTAAGTCTCCCCTTGTAAAGTAGGTTTTCTTTCCTCTGATCTTCCTAGTAGCCCTTCTCTGCACCTGTTCCAGTTTGAATTCATGGAGACATAAACATGGAGATTAGAATTGCACACATTATTCCAGATGAGGTCTCATGAGTGCCTTGTATAAAGATACTAACACTTCCCTATTTCTACTAGAAATATCTCTCCTGATGCATCCTAGGATTGCATTGGCTGTTTTCAGGCCACATCACATTGGAGGCTCATAGTCATCCTTTGATCAACCAATACAGGTCTTTCACCTCCTCAATGACTTCCAATTCTAGTTGATAGCAAAAATTCTTGTTACACCCCAAGTGCATGACCTTGCCCTTTGCACTATTAAATTTCATCCCATTTCTATTACTCCAGTTTTCCTGGTCCTCCAGATCGTCTTGTATGATATTCTGATCCTTCTCTGTTTTGGCAATACTTTGTCATCCATAAATTTTATTGGCACAGTCACTTATTGTGCCATGATCATGAATTAAAACATTTAAATAAGATTGGTCCCTGGAGAATTCCATTAGTAACCTCCCTCCAGGCTGACAGTCCACTTTCAGTATGACCTCTTGTTGTCTCCCTTTTAACTAGTTCCTTATCCTTTTTTCAATTCTCTCATTAATCCCCATTTTCTCCAGTTTAACTAATTTCCCATGTGGAACTGTATCAAATGCCTTATTGAAATCCAGGTAGATTAAATTTATTGCATTTCCTTTGTCTAAAAAGTTTGTATTGTCTCAAAGAGATCAAGTTGGTTTGGCATGAACTACCTTTTGTAAAACCATTGTATTTTTATCCCAGTTACCCATTTGCCTCTATGTCCTTAACTACTTTTCTCTTTCAGAATTTGTTCCAAGACCTTGCATACACTTGAGGGCAAACTAAAAGACCTGTAGTTTCCTGGATCACTTTTTTCCCTTTCTTAAAAATAGGTCCTGTATTAGCAATTCTCCAGTCATAGGGTCAGACCGTCATGCTTACAGATGGATTAAAAATCCTTGCTATTGGTCTTGGAATTTCATGTGCCAGTTCTTTTAATATTCGTGGATGGAGATTATCTAGGACCTCCTGATATGGTGCTCTTAAGCTATTTTGAATTTGATTTCCACCTCAGTTGCAATTTCTATGTCCGTATCTCCTCCTTTTGTTGTGCAAAAAGAGCACTCGGGACTGTTTCAAGGGGAAAAGGCAGTATGCCGCATTTATTACCAGAAACTAAATTAATAACTATCTTAAGCCTATGTACACACGCACACAAACACACATGCGCCCAAACACACTGGGAAAAGTTCTGTAATTATATAGCTACCAGTCCTGATCATGGCTTGAGGTTGCAGCTTGGGTTCGTTGCTGGAGTTTGTGGCTCGTGGCAGCTACCTGGCCAGGGAAGCTGGGCACAAGGAGAGCGGGGTCTTTGTTGGGCACACACTGATGTTCTTCTTTGATGGTGTGCAGAACGTTACTCCCCCAAAGCCTTGCAGTTTCACCCAGTCTTTTATAGGTTTTTGACTTCAATGCAAACATGAGTTTGGCTGTGTCGCGTTGCTTCTCTGTGGCTGTTGATTGCCTGACAATAGCAGACGTGACTTTCAGCTCGTTCTTGGTGTCTTGATTAAGTTTGCTCTTTTGTTTTCAAATCCAGCACTCCCCAATACCCAAATATAAATGAAGACTGACACAAATAAAGCGGCCAACTAATTAAAACTTTATAGAGGTTGACACAAATAAGGGTTTGAATGAATCTACAGGGTTACAATTTTATTCCTATACTTTGCCTGTTTTTATTAAGGGTAATGAGGAGCTTAGGGGTAGTGGCAGCGTGGTTAATGGAAAAGTATTGGGTTAGGTGTTGGTCCTTTATCTTTAATCTCCACCCCATCTTCAGTGCTTCTTTCCTTGTGTTAATTTTTTATTATTTATATGGCCATAGAACCTTTTACTATTGGTTTTAATTTCTTTTACAAGGTCCAACATGACTTGGTTTTTCGCAGTTCTCACTCTTTCTGACCTCCAAGAGGTAGCTTTCTTTGTTGGTTCTTCCCATCTTCCATTCCTTGTAGCCTTTCTGCTTTCTCTTAATAATATGTTTGAGAGGCTTGCTCAGCCAGTTTTGGTCTGCAACCCTTCCCTATGAATTTTTTTCCCCTATGGGATGCAGCTTTCAGAGAGCTTTTGCAACTTTGACTTAAAGTAATTCCAAGCCTCCTCCATTTTCCGGTCTTTGAGTTCTTCAGTCCCATACCCTTTCTTAACTAAATCCTATATATTTTTTTAAAGTTTGCCCTTTTAAAATCAAGGACCCTAATTGCATACTGAGCTGAAGTGGAGAAACTGTCCACTTGCATGGAGTGAGTTAGAGAGCCTTTGGGTCCAGCTAGCCCCTCCCTGCTATACCTGCAGCCAAAGCCAAGCCAGGAAGGGAGAGAAATGGAGAGAACCTGGCTCAGTTTGGGGCTGACTGGTGAAGAGGCAGGAGATAGCTAGCAGTAGGTTCACTAACCAGGCATCCACCAAGAAGTAAGCACCATCTCCCTGGCTAAAGGAAAATGGGGAAGAGACTTAGGTGCACCCAGCCTGCAAAGTAACCAGGTGACCAAAGCACAGAGACCTGTGGTTTTCTGACCCTTTCAAATGTCTAGATGCCCCTCCCAGAAGAGTGTGGGACCACAGCAAGACACCACTCAAGTTCCACGAGGGGATGCTACTAGAGATAAGCCATCACAGAAACTTAGACTATAAAGGCCATAGTCCAAAATTAAGGGGCAATGATAGGAAGTAGCCCAAGGCAGTGGATGTAGACTCCCCACTGGGAGGTTCCTTACTCTGGTTGACTCACATAGGGCTCAGGGCTGGGACCTGGTGGAGTGGGAGCGCTTGTGTCCCCCACCCCCATCTTAAAGACTGAGGCTCCTTGACCATGCAGGGGGTCAAAGTCAAGTGATCCAGTGACTAGACATTCCCCTTGCCCAGCCGGCCCTCCAAGCCTGCCTGTTACAGATCTATTTTTATTTATCCTTTCATTTACTTTAAACTGAATTGGCTCATTATCACTTCATCCAAGGTTGTCCTCCACAGCCAGCCCTTCTGTAAAATTCTCACTACTTACCAATATTAAATCTAAAGTAGAATAATTTCTCATTGGTTTGTCTATTTGGTGGAGAAATCTATCAGCTATCACATCCAGGATAATTTGGGCCCTGATTTTAGTAGTACTTGTCATTCAATGTATATCTGGGAAATGAAAATCTCCTATAATCATTCAATTTCCAGTAGTATTTATTTCATTAAATAAATTGTCTCTATCCATATCCAAACCAGATCCTGGAGGACAGTAGCAGACCCCAAACACTATCCCAGTGGAGCATCTGTTAGCTTTTTCCCCCAAAACTCTTTTAACCCAGATTGTTTTATCCATTCCACCACTTCTAATTTATTTAGTCTACCTTATCAACCTCGTCTTTAGTCTAATCCACCACCTCTATCTTTATTTCTGTCTTTCTTGAGCAGCACATACCCTTCAATACCTGTACTCCAGTCATGACTACTATTCCATCATGTTTCTGTTATCCCTATAATATCTGGTTTCATTTCCTGCACCAGTAGTTCTAGTTCCTTCATTTTGTTACACAGGCTCTTTGCTTTGGTGTACAGACATCTTAGTTGTTTATGCTTGCCTTCAACCAGTCATTCTACTGCCAGTATTGCCCACCTGACTATTACTGTCATGGTATTGGCACTATCTTTCCTCTAGATGTCCATTCTCCTACTCTCTAGTCCTTTCTCCATTGCTATATCCTCTTACTTGATTTTCCTCTTGCTCAATGTTTAGAATAAGGCACGGAGATTACTAGAGCATCTCTGAAATGTCTCCCCTGAGTTCCTAATTCTTTTAATCAGTTATGCCAACCTCCATCCCAGAAGTCTATTTACCTCCCTATTCAGGTGGAGTCCATCCCATGAGAACAGTTCTCTGTCTGTGAATGCCTCCCAGTGACTGAACATCCCAAAGCCCTCCTTATAGCACCACTGTCTACACAGCAATAAGAGGTATAGACTTTTTCCCAAACTAGCTTTCATCTAACTAGCTCAAATAATAATAGCAATGAAGATATGTCAACATGTATTGCCAGCCAGCCTGTGCTGCTGCCCATGCTGTGATGGTTTCACGGCTATTGTTTGTTTGAGTTAGCTAGATCAAACCTAGTTTGTGTATGACTACAAGTGCTGCAGTCACTTCTGATTGCTACAAGTTCCTGTCAGAGTATGTCTACACTGCAGAGACTGACTTTTTTCATAAAGAGTAGGCTACAATAGCAGCAGTACAATGATTTTGTTCCTTCCTATTTCTTCTCAATATTTTTATTGTATGCACGCAAAAAAAGTGTTAGGCAAAATCTCTAAAAGCAAGTTAAATTCAAACCATGCAGAAGGTAGTATACAATCTGAATTAAACAGAACATAAGCATGCGGGAAATGGACAAGATGGGGGGATGAGAGACAAGGTGAATATAAAGGGATGGATGTGGTTGATCAGTAAGGTGAATATATTTGTTTCACTTCGCTTTGTAAAAGAAATTTTTCAGAAGTGAATCTTTATAATTTGGTGAGACAATTGACTTGAACAGGTTTAAATGAGGACTTAAAAGATCAGCATTAGGGATGGTCAAAAATTTTCTGTCAACTGTTTTTCGATGGAAAATTGGGTTTTTGACTTACATAATTTTTTATGAAAAGCATCTGCTTTCAGCATAAATTTCTATTTTTGTTTTAAAAACTTTATGCCAGAAAACAAAACATTTCTCATAGTCTTTAAAATCAGAAGGGACCTTCATGATCATCTACTTAGATCTCTTGTACATTGTAGGCCAAAGAACCTCTCCCCTCACTCCTGAAATAGACCCTTAACCTCTGGCTAAGTTACTGAAGTCCTCAAATCATGATTTAAAGACTTCAAGTTACAGAGAATTCACCATTTACACTAGTTTAAATCTATAAGTGATCTGTGTCCCATGCTACAAAGAAATGTGAAAAACTCAGAGTCTACTAATCTGACCTAGGGAAAAATTCCTTTTCGATCTCAAATATGGCCATCAGTTAGACCCTGAGCATGTTGTCATGACCCACCAGGCAGATACCTGGGAAATAATTCTCTGTAGCAACTCAGAGCCCTCCACATCTAGTGTCCTGTCTCTGTCCGTTAGGGTTTTTTACTACTGGCAGTCACTGATGGGCCACATGGGAGTCCCATCATACCATCCTCTCCATAAATTTATCAAGCTCAGTCTTGATGCCAGTAAGGCTTTTTGCCTACACTGCTCCCCTTGAAAGGCTGTTCCAGAACATCACTACACTGATGGTTAGAAACCTTCACCTAATTTCAAGGCTAAACTTGTTCATGCTCAGTTAATATCCATTTGTTCTTGTGTCCATATTGGTGCTTAACTTAAATAACTCCTCTCCCTCCCTGGTATTTATCCCTCTAATATAGTTTTAGAGAACAATCATATCTCCCCTTAGCCTTCTTTTGTTAGGCTAAACAAGCCAAGCTCTTTGAGTTTCCTCTCGTAAGGTAAGTTTTCTATTCCTTGGATCATCCTAGTAGCCCTTCTCTGCACCTGTTCCAGTTTGGGTTCATCCTTCTTAAACATGGGAGGCCAGAATTGCACACAGTATTCCAGATGTGGTCTCATGAGTGCCTTGTATAATGGTACTAACATTTCTCTGTCTCCACTGGAAATACCTCACCTGATGCATCCTAGGATTTCATTAGCCTTTTTCATAACCGCATCACATTGATGGCTCAAAGTCATCCCGTGATCAACCAATATACCCAGGGCTTTTTCCTCCTTTGTCCAAAATATTTTGGATTTGAAAATGCTGTCATTGTCCCTGATGGGAGTTACAGATAGTTGCTTCACATCCCTGTTATCTGCCTTGGCCGGGGCTCCATCTCTCATGAGGCACAATGGCCAGGGACTCCCATGACTAGGAAGCCCAACCCTTAGAGGAGAATGTGAGCTTGAGGCATCTGAACTACAACTTCTATGAGACATGGTGTGGCAGCATTTCTAAATCACTTTTCCCTCCCCCGCAATGCTCTTTTTTTTAACTTTCTGATGTATTATGGTATGCAAATTATGCCAATATAATTTTGAGTAAAATTCCATTTGGCCCAAATTCTGTTCTTCATTCCTCCACATCATTGAAATTCCAGACTTGAGCAGTTAGTCCGAATTCACACTGCTTTTATAGAGAACAATTAGGCTCCTTTTAGAAAACTGGTTCAGCTTGAACAATATCAAATTAGCCTCCTCTGAAGACCCACATTCACTTATCACAGGGGTGAGCTCCCAGCATGTGTGAGATCTTTGACATCGACTACCTCCCTTTGCAAACAATTTTCAGCATTGCTAAAAATAAAATGTGTGTACTCGTATCTAGTGGTTTATCTTCAAATTTTGCCTTATAGTCATTATACCTGAAACCAAAAGCAGTAATTCAGCATCTGTAGAACCCTAACTTCTTAGCAGATGTGGCACAAGACATTTCTGTTCTGAAGCTATAAGCTTGTATTAAATTCTCTCACTAAGCATATGTTTATTGAAAGTCTTTTACTCCACATGTACTAGTGACTAAAGCTCGCCTACTTATGACTGAAGAAAAGGAGTTATTTAGAAATTTTAGGTCCATGATTGTATCCATCACTATAACTTGAAGCTTGAAGCAAAATTAATGTCGAACTAAACAAAAAGATATTGTAGATAAACACATACACACATAAAAGATGCATAGAATTTTGCCTTAGCCTAGAGCCCTTAACAAATTTTCTTTCTAAGGTCCCTTGCATTCTCTCTATCTTCCTGCAAGAAAAATAATTGCTAAATGGGCAAGTGCAGGAATCATAAATTATGGCCACTCTGGTGTAACTGGTGGGATGCATCAACTACAATAAGTGATGTACACAGTAGCTGTCTTACAGTCAATAGAAAAACAGCAAAAAATAATCAAACGATATTAGCTTCAGGCAAAACCATGCTTACTCAGCTTTACAATTTTCAGTACCTATTTGGTAATGATCTCTGTCTAGTCATAGAGAAAAAAAAGACAAATAAAAAAAAAAACCCTAAACCTACTGAACATGTTCTACAACTCAGATTTAAGGTGCAATATGTAACTTGGACAGAACTCAGATGCTTTTAATAAATATCCATTGTATGAATAACATGCGCACACTGGTTCCCTAAGATCTTTTGTGCTAGTGTACAGCATCATAGAATTTATAACTCTAACCTATGACTGTTTCAGCATCTTGTCAGAAAAGTGTGTATTTCTTTTCATATGCCAAATATTTGATATAAGCAGGCTTTCTAAATGCACCTGGTGAGGAACCATACATATGTTTTTCAGGGCAGGAGTACTTTCTGAATGGATAAACATTCTGTATATGCCAAGCTGATTTACGTATGTGGCTCTTTTGATGCTGGTTTATACAGTATGTGCTACAGAGGTTCAGGAGTGAGTATGTAAAATTCCTGTAACAGCCTATAACTGTGAGATCTGTAAAATCAAAGGAGTCTTTGTTAGGGGTTTTGTGGTTTTTTAGACTTGCAGATGGTCCCTTAGCACAGAGTTTCTAAGCAGGCACAATATTGTATAAAAACAAATATATATATAAATGTGTATACATTTAAACAAAGAAGTGTTCGAATTCTATTACAGAACTTCAGACTTAATCCTCAGATTAAACATATAATACAATGATAAAATTAAAATAAAATAGAATTCTATCTCTTCTCTTTTCAGTTTAACTCTTTTCTCAGTCCCCTTTGTAGATCTCTCAGCTATTTCATTTCCCGATGTGTAATCACAGATTTCAGCCCTTTCAAAGCCCTGTCATGCTTTTTCACCTGCCTGGTGGGGGTGCTGCTTGGATTGTGAAATTGGCTGGTTAAACCTTTTAAGTTCTTTTTCTCTCTGACTCTGGGGACTTCTGTGTTCTTCCAGTGCTGCACAGAGTGGAAACAAGCAGACTAGAGAAACACACTTTAATGATGCAGTACTTGTCTAGTCTGCTTGTTTCTATTCTGAGTATGGAAGACCATGGAGGACTTTCAAGGTCAGAAGAGGGACTGGGTTGTTGTGGTCAGTGGAACTAGAGATGGTAATTCTGAGGGTTGCAGCAAAGGGAATATTTTGGGATCTAGGACTATAAGAGGGAAAGATGGAACAGGGCAAGGTGGAATGAACATTGGAGGGAATGAGAGGCACAGAATAGGGTAGGGAGTGACTCATGGCTTACAAGATGCTACTCTGGATAAAAGAATGAAAATAAAGATGCAGGAAATGTGATGCCAATTAACAGCAAAGAATAAAGCTATCTCAGAATGAGAGTGGGGGAAAAGTAAATACTAAATACAAGAGAAATAGGGGAAACGTACAAGAGAAAGATGGAGTTTGAAACACTCAAACAGGAACGCAAAGCTTACCAGAGGAAATTACTAAGGAAACGTGGAGAAGGAAAGGCTAGATAAATAGGAGAACAGAGAAACTGTCATTCTAATACAGTTGATAAAAGCAGACTCATGTTATAAACCTGTGACAAAGTGGACATTGTGAATATTTTCCACATTATGTCTTTGATGAGTGGCATTTCATCATTCTCCTTCCTTTTTTCTTTATCTGTGCTTTCATATTCTGTCCAGCAGAATTTGGTAACTTCTATCCTGTTTCAATACTGTTTAAATGTTCAGAAGGCTGCTGGTCTTAATATAAGCAATATGGTTCTTCGTGTATTAAAATGAGCTTATCAGAGGAGTGACTGTAAACATGGACTTCTTGGTGTGCGTGCTGTAATTGACATTCTCTCAATGACTCTTGTATTGGCCCTATTCAGTGTATAAAGTAAGATTGTTCAAAATGCAAACACTGCAAGTTCAATCTGATCTCTGAAAATAAAATTTTCTCTCTGCTTCATACATCATTACCAACAATAAAGATTCCAAGACCAGCAGTGAGCTGACAATTTTGTTGATTTATGAGGCAGAATAGAATACAGTTTGTTCTTCTGAAGCTTCACTGGCTCTGTGGTGAGAATAATAAAAACATATTTTTATCAGAAAAATAAGTAGATATGTCTTAGAAGATAGCCAGGGAAGGATATGCAGCAACCAATGCCCTTTTCTGTCCTTTCTGACCTATACCAATAAGGAAAAGAGTAAGCAATTTTTCCATTCTGATTTCGCACTTAGGTGAGAACACAGTCCCCAAAGGAAACATGTTTACATCTTATAATTTAGAAAAGTTGCCTCAGATGGAAATAAATCTCAGAGAAACTATTTTGCTGTGCCCAGAAAGGATCTTTGTAGCTATTGGAATAGGAGCAGTAAATGGAAGAGTTTTGTGAGGGAATTCTCCAGGTGAAGGAGGAACAACTACATGGCTCTTGGGGTGAACTTGTTTTCTGTTTGTCTGTGTGTTTGAATTTTATAGTATGGTCAGTTTGGTGGCTATGCGCTGAGCAAAGCGGCCTGTTAGACTTTGCTCATCGTTTTACTAACTGCCTGCTATCCTTTGATCCCTAGTCCCTTCAGGATCCCTTAACGAGGGGATGGGGCCAGTTTCAGGACAACAGGAGTTTAAAATGCCAACTTCTAAGCCCGGTCTACACTTACCTTTGGCAGTTGACGGGAGATACGCAAGTGACGTAAATCACTTGCATATCTCCCATCAACTTTGCTGCGTCTCCTCTGCGCGCCATCCACACTGCACTGCGTTGAAGGGAACAGCGTTCCCTTCGACGCAGCACTATGCCACTGACCGGGGTGGTTTTCCTGCATCGATTGCTGGATCGACTGAGCGAGTCTACACAGACTGCTCAGTCGATCCAGAGCAATCAATCTGATGGTGGCAAATTTGCTGCTGTCAGTGTGGATCCAGCCTAGGTGACTAGAGGAGCTAGTGAATAGGGGAGTTTTGCAAGGGAGTGCAAGAGGCAGATACGCCTAACAAAATACTCTAAACTTAGGCCAATAACCGCCTCCCCCTACAAGCCTCCCCCCTTGCCCTCTCTCCCATGCAAACCAATGCAAGAGTAAAAATAATATAGATAGAAGTCCAGCAGCAAAAAGGGGGCTATCCAGTTTATTGCACTGAATGCAGTATGTATGATTACCTGCCTCATGAGACAGATGACATATCTGTGCATTCGGTGCAAGTAATTCATGGCCCTCAGAGACAGAGTACAGGCTCTTGAGACCTGAGTGATCAAACTAGCATAGGTAAGGGAGACAGAGATACATAGAAGACTTTTTCAGGAACACACTAGAGTGGCCCTATCCCCAGGCTGACAGCCTCTGTGCTGTTGACAATGAAAGTCTTGGGGAAGGAGACCATCAAGCTGGAGTGAAGGAAAACAATCCCATAATTGGGACTCTGCTTTCAGATGATGTCATGTTATCCTCTTAAACTGTCAGAGTATCCTCTCATACTGAGGATACCCCTTTGGGGGAAGGGACTCCAGTTATTAGGAAGAGACAGGTAATAGTAAGTAATGGGGTTTGATTATTAGAAAGATAAATAGTTGGCATTGTGATGACTGGAAAAACTGCATAGTGAATTGTCGGGCAGGTGCAAAGGTTTCAAATCTCTCAAGGCATCTAGATAGACTTATTTGCAGTACTGGGGAGGAGTCGGTGGTTGTGATATATGTAGGTGTCAGTGACACAGGGAAGGGTAGGAGAGAGGTCTTGGAGGCCAAATATAGGCTGTTTGGTAAGATTTTAAGTCCGGGACCTCTATGTTAGCATTCTCTGGAATGCTTCCAGTTCCATGCACAGGGCCAGTTAGGCAGGCAGAGTTGCAGGGTCTCAAAGCATGGATGAGGCAATGGTGTTGATAGGAGGGATTTAGGTTTATTAGGAACTAGGAACATTTTGGGAAAGGAGAAGCCTATATAGGAAGGGTGGGCTCCACTTAAACCAGATTGTTGGCATGTAAAATTAAAAAGGTCAGAGGAAAGCCAACAGGTACAGAAGGGCACACGATTCAGACAATCATAACCATTAGGGTAGGCTTTATTAAAGGGGATTCTCTATATTTTAGTAAAGAGGAGAGGATAAAAGTTGGTAAAGTACAGGTAGGAACTGAAGAGAAACAGTCAAATGAAATCGTTCCATTCAGTTGCACCATATGAAGGCAGAGAACTAAATATTGACAAATTTTATAAGTGCTTGTATACAATTGGAAGAAATCAAAATACTAAGGTGGGTGAACTGATAGTGAGGATATTGAATAATATGCATCACAGAAACTTGGTGGAATGATTACAATCAATGGAACATGGCAATACCAGAATACACATGGTGGGGGACTAGCACTGTATATGAAAGAAAGCATAGTTAAATATGTTAAAAATCTTAAATGAATCAAACTGTTCCACAGACTCTCAATGGATAGAAATTCCATGCTTGAATAATAAGAGCATAGCAATAGGAATGCACTACTGACCACCTAGACAGAATGATGAGAGTGATTATTGTGAAATGCTCAGAGATTAGAGAGGCTACAGAAAAAGAAAACCCAATAATAATAAGGGATTTCAATGAGTTCCATATTGACTGGGAACATGTCACCCCAGGGCTAGATGCAGAGATAAAATTTCTAGACTCCATTAATGACTGCTTTCTTGGAGCTAGTCTTGCACCTGCAAAGAGAGGCAATTCTTGATTTAGTCTTATGATGAGTCTAGGATCTGCTCCAAGAGGTGAATATAGCTGAACTACTCAGTAGTCGCCCCTATAATGTAATTAAATTTAACCTTTGTGTAGGGGGGAAATATCAAAGAAATCTACCACCATAGCATTTCTCTTCAGAAAGGAGAACAATGAAAAAACAAGGAAGCTAGTTAAATGGAAATAAAAAGGAATAGTTGCAGGAGTGAAATGCCTGCAAGCTGCATAGAAACTTCTTAAAAACTCCATAATAATGGCTCATACTATATGTATACCCCAAATTAAAAAAACAACAGAGGACCAAAGAATGCCACCATGGATGAAGATCAGAGTAAAAGAGGCACAGGCAAAAAGGCACCCTTAAACAGTTGGAAGTCAGATCTTACTGAGGAAAATAAAAAGAAGCATAAACTCTGACAAGTAAAATGTAGAAGTATAATTGGGCATGACAAAAAGAATTTGAAGAGCATCTAGCAAAATCCTTGAAAAATAATAGTACATTTTTAAAGTACATCAGAAGCAGAAAGCCTACCAAACAATCAGTGGCCAGTCTATGATTGAGATGCTAAGGGAGCACTCAAGGACGACAAGGCTGTTGCAGAGAAGTTAAATTAACCCTTTGCATCAGTCTTTACTTCGGAGGATGTAAGGGAGATTCCCACACCTGAACTAGTCTTTTTAAGTGATAAATCTGAGGAACCGTCCCAGATTGTGGTGACGACAGAGGTGGTTTTGGAACATTAATCAGTAATAAGACACTAGGACCAGATGGTATTCACCTACAAGTTCTGAAGGAACTCAGATGTGAAATTGCAGAACTATTAAGTGTGGTATATAAGTTATCTTTTAAATCAGTCTGTGTACCAAATGACTGGCAGATAGCTAATGTGATGCTGACTTTTTTTTGTGTTTTGTTTTTGCTCAAAAGGCTCCTGAGCTGATTCTGGTGAATTTAACTTCTATACTAGGCAAATTGTTAGAAATTATAGTAAAGAACAGAATTATTGGACACATAGATGAATACAAGATTGGAGCAGAGTCAACACAGCTTCTGTAAAGGAAAGTCATGCCTCCTTATCAATCTATTAGAGTTCTTTGAGGGAGCCAACAAGCATGAGGACAAAGGTGATTCAGCTCATTTAGTGTACTTCAATTTTCAAGAAGCCCTACACAAGACCTCTTACCAAAGAGTCATAAGCAAAGTATTGAATCATGAGATAAAAGGGATGGTCCTTTCATGGACCAGTAACTGGATAAGATAGGAAACAATGGGTAGGAATAAGTGGTCACTTTTCACAGTGGAAAGGGATAAATAGTGGAGTTCCCCAAGGATATATACTGGGACCGCTGCTTTTCAGCATATTCATAAGTGATCTGGAAAAGGGGATAAACAGTGAGGTGACAAAATTAACAGAGTATACTAAATTAATCAAGCTAGTTAAGTCCAAAGCTGACTGATGAGTTACAAAGAGATCTCACAGAATTGGGTGACTGGGCAACAAAATAGTTGACAAAATTCAGTGTTAAGTGCAAAGTGAGGTAGATTGGAAAACATAATCCCAACTATGCATACAAAATCATGGGGTCTAAATTAGCTGTTACAACTCAAGAAAGAGATCTTGCCATTCTGGTCACCCCAACTAAAAAAATATGTATTAGAACTGAAAAGGGTACTGGGAAGGGCAACAAAAATGATTAGGGCTATGGAAAAGCTTTCGTATGAGGAGAGATTAAAAAGACTGGGATTGGTCATTTTAGAAAAGAGATGACTAAGAGGGGATATGATAGAGAGAGACAAAATCATGAAAGGTGTAGAGAAAGTGATTAAAGAAGTGTTAGTTACCCCTTCACGTAATACAAGAACCAGGGGTCACCCAATGAAATTAATAGGCAGCAGGTTTAAAACAAACAGAAGGAAGTATTTCTTCACGTAGCACACAGTTAACCCATGGAATTTGTTGCCAGAAGATGTTTTGAAGACCAAAAGTATAACTGGGTTCAAAAAAGAATTAGACAAGTTCATGGATATGTCCATCAAAGGCTATTAGCCAAGATGCTCAGGAATGCAACTCATGCTGTGGGTGTGTCTCAACCTCTGACTGTCAGAAGCTGGAACTAGATAATCACTCAATAATTGCCTCTTCAGTTCATTTTCACTGAAGCATCTGCACTGGCTGATATTGTGCTAGATGGTCCATTGGTCTGACCCATGTAGCTGTCCTTATGTTGTAAGTCATTAAAGTTTTAAGGACTTTTAAAAAGCACCTCTTCTTTGAAAGCAAACAACAAAAATGAAGAAAGTATTCATCTGTGAAGTACAGCATGTATCTAAATGGTGGGTGGACACATGGCTGGAGGGCTACTTTACAGGATTATGAAACGGAACCCAGGTCCCTATCTGTAGACATGTCATTGATTTATAAATGATCTTGGAAGAGTTGTTTAATTCCCTTTTTGTGCCTCCGTTTCCTCATTTGTAACATGAGGATAATACTTACCCACTTTTGTGAACTCCTTCAGATCTACAGATGAGAAGTGCTGTGTAAGGGTCATTAGGCTTGCTCTGCCTCCTTCTTTGTCACTCTGGTGTTGCTAAGGTACTGGATATTGGCCAGTATCTTTAGGTAAGGAAATTCCCAACTGGTGTAAAGCTGCTGAGGAACTGTCAAAGCACTGCTGTTTTCTGGCTATTCTCAGCTAGCAGATGGCCCTTTGGGGACACTGTTGTCATAGTTTAGAGCAGTTCCTGGCTGTTCTTAGCTACACTGAAGCCAACATAGAGATGGCTAGAAAACAGGGCTCTTATTTGCCTTTGCCCTACTGCACAATAGTGCACTGTGAATTTTAAAGATGCTTGAAACTGGCACTTTTGTTTTTAAATTCTATGTCTGTTCAGACTCCAAGACCTCCTGCATTTTTAGCACTTGCATCAGCATCGATTTCTCACTATCTCCAATACTTAAATAAGAAATAATTTTCCATTTTTCCTTGGAAAAACAAAAACTGGCTGGGATTACTTCTTAGTGCCCTGGAATAATTGATCTTCCCTATCTAGCTGGACACTTGCTCTTTAGCTTCTACATACGGTCAAATTTGTAAACTGACCTGAGTATGCATAGCATTTGTTTGCTTTTCTAGCAAAAACACATAGGATTTGTAATAATAGCTTGTTAGTATATTTTGGACAGGCTTTAGCTTTACAGTTCCATGCATTTTTTGCCACTCAGACACTGGCAGAGATCCCACTTCTCAAAGCATCTATAGCGGCTGCCTTTTGTTTCAGCTTTATTTCTTTTGGGACTGAGTAGTAACCAGAAGCCTGCTCACCTAGATAACTATTTTGAGTGAGTTTAAGGTAGCCTGTCAGAGACCTGTTTAGAGCTCATTAAGCCTCAATTTCAGAATGTACAATAACTTCTAAATGTAATAGACCTTAATACAGCATATTAGGATGCATCCTTTCAAGTCAAAGAACCAGCTGGAATGTACAGTAGATAGCTCTTTGGCTGGTTTTGTGTCTATACTGCAGGCTTGCTGGGTATCATACTTTCACCCATGCTGAGTTAGCCAATTCTATCGCTGAGGGTCCATGTTGCTGCATCACTTCTCTCCCCATACCCATATACCTATGTCCACACAGGCACTGCAGCTACATGTGTCTCGTGCTAGAATTTCTAGGATTTTTCAGAATTCTTGGCACCTCACCAACTGGAATAGTGTATTGTGGTGGAGCTTGTTGTTTGTTCTTCCTGAACCCTTTTGTGGAAATGGTTTTAGCCTGCCAATCCATTTAGCAGAGGCAATTCCTACTTTGCATTCTCCTAACTTCCATCCATTCTAACCAGGGGAAAAGCCAAGGATCTGTTGGATGAGCTGCACCTATATGTTGCCAAATAGTTTTTGCAGTGGAGTAGATGTTTGGAGAGACCTTAGGATGCCATTTCAGAAGTAGTTGCTGAAATGCAGAAGGTGGAAGAAATCTGAGGCCAATTCATTCATTTTGGGCTGGTCAGTAACGTCTAGACTATAATCACTGAGTGTGATCTAGCTAGGTGTATCTGTGCTGCAGCCTTCCTGCATGTCTGTTCCCTCTTCACTGCATTACATCTCCAAGTCCACATCCCCTGCTCTGCAAGAATTTTGGCACACAATGCATCTTTGAAAGTGCATTTTCTGTGTGGTGCTTAGAAAAGCTATCACCACCTATTTTCTCTCCAGTCAAAAAGAAGCCAAGTTTTTGAGGAACCAGAATTGCCTATGTTGTAACCAAATGCCACTGAGGGGAAGCAATGTCCAAGGAGCTGAACAGAGCACCTGTGATCATATTTTGAATATTTGCACAACCCACTGAGTGGTATCTCATTCTGGCACTGTTTAGGCAGAACTTGGTTTGTGGGAGAAGCTGGGAGACTACCACTGCTTTTATCCCCGAATTCTTCCCTTGGTTCTGCCAAATGTAAAGGGCAAGGTTCAAAAAGGCAGGATGGGGATGGGAGTAGGGGAAGTTTCTCTAAAACAAATAGTAAAACAAGGAACCTTAAGAAATATATCTTGTTTATATAATTCTTAATGTTTTTCTTTGGAATAGCTGGTGACTCACTAGAGTAATAAAGTTTCTGTTCAAAGGTGTCTCCTAAGAAGGAAAAATATTCTGTTTTTAATATGAAGTGTATATGTGGTGTCAATACTGAAGAATAAAATATCTTATAAAAACTTGCATTATAAGTCTGCTAGTGTAAGCAATCTGTCATTTCATTATTGCTGTAGTTCAGCACAAGAATTTCAATATGCAATGTTACACATTTCTTATTTAGAGGCATAAGAAAAAGATATTTTGCATTTGAGTAATATGTGGCCATGTAATCCTATGTGACAATATATGTACAGGGAGCAGAGTTAAGGTGATGTGTTGAACCTTGTCATTGTGACATTTTGCGTATTTAAATTCAAAATAATGTTACATTAATGCTAATTTTAGTATTCATACTCTTGCAACTTTTCTTGTTCTACAAATGTAAACATTACATCTGAGATGGGAGAAATTCAGGTATCAAAAAGTATATTATTTTTACTGAAAGTCATTATATATCAACAAAAATTCAAAGAACAGTGAATTTTCTGAGTCAGAACAAATTCTTAACATTGAATGCTGTAATCACTGATCAGTACAGCTGGGATGATGCAGGCAAAAAACAAAAACAAAACACCTCCAAACAACCCCCAAACTGCTGTCTTTGGTAATGATACCTCTAAAGTCCCATCCAACTCCCAGTTAGGAGTATGAATGATCTTAAATTTCCTTACAGATGTTTTAGGATGGTAAGGGCAGCTGGAAGGGGGTGAGAAGTCTCCTGTTGAGATTGCAGAGCCCTGGCAAAGGGCTACCCTCAGGCTTAGATTGACTGTCTCCTCCCACTGTTAAAAGGTACAATTAATTATTCCTCTTGGAGGCTTTTGTTTTGTTAAAAACCAGGGATATTGCTCCTGTGTCAGCAGAAGGTTTTCCCATGAGCTGAAAGCTGAAATACAGTGAGAGCTGAAATCACTAGAGGAACTGGGAAACATTGACTGACAACCAGCAGACAGGAGCTAGGAACAGTCGTTGCCTGCGGATGATGGGAGCCAATAGCAGGGACTTGGCAAGGCCCACAGGTGGCAGGAGGTAGCAGCGGAGAGGGCCTGGTCAAGCTCAGGTCCAACAGGAGTCTGCAAAATGGGACTGGCTGAGCCCCCAGCCAAGAGGTGGACACTGCAACTATGATGGTCAGCATAGGGGAAAGCAGGAAGAGAGAGGCAAAGGACACACCCCTGTACTCTGCAGTGGGTTTGGCTCATTGAGTTCATGAATTCTGTTTGCATTGGTTCCAAAACCAGTGCTGTGTTATTTCCTTCCTTTTATTAAAAGGTTTATTTTCTACACTCAGACTCTGTGCTTGCGAGAGGGGAAGTATTGCCTTTTGGGGATGCCCAGGGGATAGTGTGTGATTTCCCAGGTGACTGGGTGGGTGCTCGAGCCAGTTTAGTGTTGTATCATTGACAGGAACCCCCTAGATATAGAACTCTGCCCTTTGCTGCTACCTGCTCTGCCTGGCAGAAGGGTTACACATATGAAAAATAGTGCCAGCATTAACTAATTTAATGGTACTTCCTTGCTATCCTTTATGTGTTAATTTCATCTGAGCAATTTAAACTTTAGGGTGGATAGTTTATCATAGTGAATTTAGGATTAGATAAACTATGGGAGCCAACATACCCCAGCTAGTTTTAATCTAGCCAGTGTAGATCCCAGAGGAGAGAAGCCATGGCAGAATATGTTTCAATGTATAAGCCCATCTGAAACCTTGGGTAGTTACTCATGGGCTAGCCAACACTGAAGCTTGCTCTGCTGCAGCTTCATTGCTCCAGGACCCGACATAGCAAGACACTTTTGAAAAGTAACTTTATTATTGTAGTGAGTTACTAACTGTTGAGAGAGATGCACTAAAGTATATAAAAAGGTCTATTTCTTAGGGGTCCTTGTGTTAGTATTTGATTTAGAGAAACTTTCTCTCATCATGCATTTTTGGACTTGGCTCTTTAAATTTGGCAGAGCTAAGGTGACAAAATGGGATAAAAAGCAGTGGTCTTCCAAGCTACATAATGTTGCCAGAATGAGATACCACTCAGAGTGGGCTGTGCATATATTCAAAATATGATCGCAGGTGCTCTGTTCAGCTCCTTGGACATGGCTTCATCTTGATTGGGGTTTGGCTATAACATGGGCTCTGCTGGTTTCTCTAAAGCTTGGCTTCATCTGGATTGGAGAGAGAAATAGATGATGGTATTTTTCTAAGCGCCCCCTACTTGTGGCATGAGATAAGATGTTGCTGATCTTATTTTGATTTCTCCCTCTCCTTTCTTATTGGCTTGTATCAGCAATGAAATATTAACATTTACATTATTATTAGTTGGCATCTGAGTTAAAAGTTCATGGAGATTAAATTGACAGATCACATATCTCAATGCTGTTACTTTAAGCTCTCTTAAAACTTGGGCAGACAGATTCATTGGTTACACTTGGTCCATGCTTTGCATGTTTTTTTCACAATATTGAGAGCTAAAGAGATAGGACTAAAGTGGATTGATGAGCAAATAAACACAGGAAGTTGTACTGCAAGTTCTGATGGAACCTTACCTAGAGTGGGTGAGGCCAGTGATTACTATAATACTGTAAATGAATTGTCAGTGAAGGGAACACAGGATCTGCCTTCCATAGGTGAGAATGGATTGTTTACAGGTTCAAATGAGAATTTCTGCAATAATATCTGATCAAAACATTGGGAGCATGGTGCTTGCTACATAATTATTTCTGAAGTGTAAGGGTGGGGTGTATAGTTACAATTGTCATCTATCCAATTGACCACAATTGGTCCCTTTCAATTACTCCACTAGTAATGATAATTTAAAAAAAAACAAAACTGATCTCAGACAGAACCCAAAAACCCTAAAACACAGAGGAAGTGTCAAAACTATGACACTTCACTAATATTAAAAAATATTTCTGCTTTTACATGTCCAAAACAGGTTGATGAGTAGCTGACTTTTTTGGGACACTATATATGACTCTCCATCCTCACTAGGCACCCTTTCATATAAGGATATTTGCATTTTCCTCTGTTTCACTAATAGGGTCTCAATATTATTTTTCAAAAAACTGATTTATTAAGAAGAAAAAGACTGACTTCTGAATCCCGTTATTTAAGCTAGGTAGATTCAATACTAACATCTTTGTTGGTTATGTTAAATGAAACCCAAATCTACAGGACCACACTTCTCATATTGGGGGCCATTATCATTTGCTTAGTAGTTATAGTTATCATTTAAACAAGACTTTTACTAAAATTGAAACTAGATTTGTGTTACTAACTTATTAGTGTATGCGGGTGTAAAAGAAGCTAATTAAGAAATGCAATTTAACCATGATCATTTTTTCTTGAACACCTATTGATGCTTATCTCCAACAACGTTTTGAATTCATTGACAGGGAAGTGTGTACTTAAAAATGGTGTTTTGTATGCTAACGTTCACTTTGCTTACATCACTGGGAACTATCAAAGCTTACCTGACAATCTGAAGCAAATGCTCAGAGCAAACTATTGAAATTATCCTTTTTGCTAACAAAATCAAGAGCTCAAATTCTGCATTTTAAAAACTGCATTGGCAGAATCAGGTTTTAATAATGACTGAAATTATTTATGCCTTTACAGGCTCTTCTACCTGTATATACAAAATTTGTTGCTAGCTATCTTTCTTGGTTAGCACTTGAACT
Organism: Mesoclemmys tuberculata; assembly: GCA_007922155.1. NCBI lineage: Eukaryota > Metazoa > Chordata > Testudines > Chelidae > Mesoclemmys > Mesoclemmys tuberculata. The sequence continues at coordinate 20,210,842 of ML675649.1, read as the reverse complement.
ATTAATTTGATTCTTTTGATGCTATTTGTTGAAAACGCATATATTTGGACAAATTCAGTTTCATTGCTCTGACACTTTTTCCAGTTGCTTGAAAAGTTGTGAATGATCTCTTTTTGAAATGTGTTTTAGCTTCCTGATACTATACAAGCAACAAAAATATAAATCCATTTATGACAAAAGTGCATTATGAAAAGCCGTGAATCCACTTTGCTACATAAAAGGACTTAGATTTGCTACTATATTTCTGTGCTGGTATAATAAAATTCACAGCAAACAGCTGAAGGAATGCTCCATTTGAAGTTTGTACTGGCATCTTGGGAAGCTTGTGTGTGTGCACACGTGTGTGCGCCCCAGTTAGCTTTTTGATTTAGTGTTTTTCCTGGATGAACATTTTAAAATGAGCTGAGAGGTAATGTGCACTTTTCTGCAGAGCCACTAAGGCAGGATCAAATTCATCCCTAAATTCAAGTTTCCCTTCATTTCCATCACTATACAGCTCCAAATTACAGTGAATTTGTTCCTGAGCTGGAGAAGCGCCAGAAGTTTCTCATCTAGCTGTCTGTGGGCTTTCTTTTTTTTTCTCTTCTTCCTTTTGAGGCTTTCTGATGCCTATAGAATGAGCTCAACTCAAAGGTTTTCAGCCTCATACTCGCCTGATGTTCTGTGAGAGTCAGATCCGGCTCTGTAATACCAAGGAATACTGTTCTTGCATCAGATTCTCAGTCTGATTTCTCCGCAGGTGATTCAGAATCTCCACAATGCGTCTGGTAATGTATTTAATTTTCTAAATAAGCCACCGAGTTGTTTCCTTTGTGGATATTTTTGGTCCTCTCGTGTTCTGTTTTTTCTTTTTCTTTTTAACTAATTGAGTGTAAAGATGTTGGGGAGGAATGCCTATTGGGAATACTGATGCTGTTTGTTTTAGCCAAAGATGTATAGGTAGATTTTATAAAGGGATCTTTGTCATACGAAAAGCAGGCTTACAAATACTGAAAAGCAGATGCAATTTATAATGCATACAAAGCAAAAGTAAGTTTATTAGATGTAAATTTACAACTATATTATTCCAACTCATATTTGTGGGCACAGAAATGATATAGATGTTACTGTAACAGAATTAAAGCAGGGTTTGAAGAAATGCCTGGGGATTCACTAAATTCTAAAAACAGTGAATGTGCTGCTGTAGCAGCATTTCTATAGGTTTTTAAACTGCCTTCTATTTTTACTGGAGAAAAAATGTCTATGGTTCATAGTAACCCTACGGGGCTTTAGAGCTTCAGTATTCACCAGTCAATTTAGCTATTTTAAATACTAGATCTTGCATAATAAGTAGATCAATGTAAAGCTTTTGTAGCCAGGAGTTCATCTATTTGCCAATATGTAAAAAACAAAAACAAAAAAACCCATATGCAAGGTCATGTGTGCATGCCCACGCACACACAATTAATTAGATGAACTCTTGAAGAATTATACTGTCAAGTGTGAATCCGTGACTACAGTACAAATAATTTAGTAATTAACCATATTTTTTTACATTCTCAAGAGAAAAGTTCAGTGGTTCTAGTGCCTAGCGACTTAGCTAATAAGCATCTCAGAACTACCTTGAGCACGAAAGGCATTATTATAAAAACAAATTGTTTTCTTGCCCTTTTTAAAAATACCTCCACAAAGTAGAGTATATTCGGTTTGTGCCAAGTGTGTTGTAAACAATAACTTACATTGCATGTTACTTTAATAGACTTCAGAAATAATCCACATGATTTTTTGTTTCATTCTCTCCCACTTACAATATAGGACAATTAAAATATTGTGTACATCAATAAAAAGCTATTAATCTGAAATACAGTACATTGAAATGAATGTATATAAGTTGCATAAAGTAGTATATAAAACAAAAGTATTATTAATAAAGAGAAGTAATGTGGTAAAGTAACACATTTCAGAGATAGTGAATTGCCATTAAACCTAATTGTAAATGGTACTTCTGACATTTCAATTTAGGATTCTCAACAAGCAAATTAAAATGGCTCATACACTAAGCAGGCAATATCTAGCTCTCATGTAGCTATTTCTTCACTTTGGGATTGCTCCTTTTGAATTAAATGGGAGAAAGATGAGGTTTCACATAGTGATATATCTGAAGTGGTATAGTTAGAGGATATGGGTTGTAGCTATAGTGTGGGTTTGAGAAAACAAATATTGAATAACAAATTATATGAAGCTAATAATTTGAGCTTTTGCATTCTTCAGGACAATTCGGTAGATGATTGTAAACAAAGTTGCTAAATTTCACAAGAAATAACATGCATTAGACTAAACTAATTTACCTAGAGTTGGACATACTAACTTTATTGTCTAGTTGAAGTTTCATTATCTGTCTTAAATAAAGGTATTATGTTTGCTTTCAGTATAATTGAGACTGTGTTTAAAAAAAAAAAAAGGCATGAAGAATTTACCTCAGTACTTCAAAATTAACCAAGTGTTTGAAAAAGGAATTAAATTGTATGGCTACATGCAAAGTAATATCCACTGTGTGAATTACAATACTCCATTTGTTCACATCCTAACAATTAGTGAATATAGATATTATACCTGTCCTTATCTTGCTTTCTAATCTTATCTTGTATTTTTATGCTATTGAAGGATTTAATCCTGCATACTTTCACTCACTTCAGCAGCTTATGCACTCAAGTACTTCAAATTAAGTTAATGGGAGTATTCACATGCCTAATGCTCACAGGATCAGTCATACTTTCCATTCTGTAGTCCTGAAATACAGAAATTAGACCAAATTCAACAAAAACTTCAACATTTATAGTGATTTTTGCCTTAGCTCCAAGGAAGCTGCAATATCAATGTTTTTGTGCCAATCTGATTTTGTAGATGAGTTCATATTGTTTACAAATATATAAACGCTAGGTTTTTACAGTCTGGTATGGCTACTCTTAGAAGTGCTTTATATTTTTAAAGATATGACTCTCTAGCTTTTTGTTGGATTTGAACAGGAAATAACTGAATAACTTGATTTGGTCCCCAGGAGCTTACACAATTGGTTGTGTGGTAGCTGGAGAAGCAAATATATTGCTGTTTTGCAGTACATGTGGTGGATCCTGCCTGTTGAACCTGCTCCTAGTGAATTCAATGGGAGTTTTCCTATTGACTCAATAGTTGTAGGATCTGGCCAGCTGGTAACAAAGGCTGCTATGTTAGCAGTTTATGACTGAGTTTACAATAGGTATTAAAAACTAGTTCACATTATTCATTATTATCTGAGATAACAAACCTAAAACTAGTGTGGTGTTTCTTGTTGTTCATCCAGATACAGTATACTGATGAATATCTTCCTCTGACATTCATAATCTCAAAGCTACAGCTTTAATAGAACTATAATATGATGTTGAAAGTAATCGAACATTACTGAGCTATTTGATGTTAAATCTTGTCCTATGCAATACTTGTAGCCAAGTAAATACAATACACTTGATTTGGCAGTTGTCGGATTGTATTAGATTCCTGGAATACATTTATTCTGTCATCCTATATCTTTTAACAGACCTAATCTGTGTAAAGTTTATTCGAAAAGCGTACGATTTAATATTAAATGTCCCAGGCAAATACAACATAAGACAGTGAAGTGCTTACTACTTGAAATTTAGTTAGAGTTTAATCATGAGATGTGTGACATATCATCCACTTCCACTGCCATAACTGGGATTTATAGACACCCAGTATTTTGCAGTTTCGAGTCCTTAGTTTGAAAGACTTAACAAAAATTATTTTGGGGAAGGACAGGTATCCAGTAGGTAGCAGCAGCGACTAGGTCTCTTCTTAAATATGTAAGCAGGGTTTCAGAGCAAGCATGGTGCCCTTCCGCCCAACCCCAGCATGTTGGGAGGTGAACACATCCAGAGGCACCCCCCGAGTTCTAGGTCATCACTGACCTAGGAACATCAACTGTGAGTGGGGGTGTGGGGAGAAGCAGGAAGGGAGAGGCAAAGGAAACTGCCCAATGTACTTTGGGAGATAGGGGTCTTGTTCATGGGATTTTGAGTTTGAGTCCTGTGTACACTGTTTTCTCAAACTAGTGCTAAGTTACCTCCTTCCTTTTATTAAAAAGTTATTTTTTCTACACTCAGGCTCTATGCTTGTGAGAGGGGAAATACTGCCTTTCGGAGACACCCAGGACAGTGGTGTGTAAATTCCAAGGTGACTGGGTGGGGGCTAGAGCCGGTTTTGTGTTGTATTGTTAAAGGAACCCCTAGATATTGAACCCGGTCCCTGGTGGTGCTGACTCGGACTGACAGGAGGTTACAAAAATAATTTATCAGAAAGATGGAGTAAACTGAACTTAGGTGGTACTAAATTTAGAGATGTATGAATGCCATTGAAAAATGGAAGAGACTAAAACGGATCCTAGATTTAGCAGGCAAAAAAACTACAAACTAGTATAAGGGATGGGAGTGGAATATAATACAACTTAAATGGGAAGGAGAAAGATGGAAATTAAAGAGACCTAAACTGGATAGAAGCTTGCAGTGCATTATGATGGGGTGGGTTGTTAATGCAGTTTTGTCCTGCATTCATAGAAGCATCTCACAAAGAGCAAGCATGATGATAATTGTACAAACAGGCTTGAAGTGTAGGTTTTAGTTCTGGGCTACATAGATTCCAGGGCCAGAAGCACATCTTTAAGAAAAACAACCAATCTCAATCAATAGAAGGGAGTTCCAAGAAGAACAACAATGAAGGACTGGAGGGACTCATTTATGAGAAGATAGCTGCTCAGTACATACAATTTTGATAAATAGCAGATGGTGGGGAACAGAACTACTCACAAATCTTGACAAGCAGGCATCTTTTCCTTCCCTCATCCTGATTCAGTAGGCATGCTCAGAAGCTGTCTACCAGATCAGGTCCTACATGCGACCCAGGTGCTGGAACACCTATCTTACCTGGTTTATGAATCACTCTGGTGTGTAGGTAGGAGATAGGCATCCAGATGCCTAGAGCTGAGCAGCAATGCATGTGCCCCAGGGTCTAAAACTCACCTATGAAACTTTTACAGCAGAAAGTTAGGTGCTGAGTGAGTTTAGGCACCTACAGGGTTAGTGACAGTCAAGCAAAGGTTTCAAGGATTGCAGAGGAACCCTTATGGGGACTTAGGACTGACTCTGGAAATAGGCACCTAAACTGATTCATGGATCACTTCTGAGTATGCCAACTGGATCATGTCCCATTCAAAATCTTGCTAGATGAGGAGGAAGTGCCCACCTTGTAATGTTTGAGAGCTTAAAGCACTCAACTGGGATGTGGGAGACCTAGGTTGAACTTCCCTCTCTCTGCAGGGGGGAGGGTGATTTTAACAGGGGTTCCCCATGGCTCTAATCAGTGGACTATGGGATGTTCTGATGCGGGGCTCCGTCTGTTGAAGCTTTTCCACTGTGGATAAATAATGAAAGAGTGGTTGAAGCAGGGGGACTTGACCCAGTCTCTCCCTCCCAGGTGCATGCCCTATACAGAAGCTTGCCTCCCCCCATCCACTTTGGATAAATACTTAGTCATTTTAAAATTTTTATTAAACTTCTCTGCAATGTTCTACCACCATGGCGCAACAATCTGAAAATAACCCAGCTTCTGCTGCAGGGTTTTCTATAACCAAATTACATCTACTACTGACTGGTTACTGCTGCACCTGCAATGCCTTCTATTACCCACGGTTGGGCTGGCTGGAGATAATGAAATCCAATTATCAGGAAGTAGCAGACAGTCTCTCTCTCACACATACATACTAGTATAGTGAACTAATGCCATTTTCTTTTGCCTGTCTGAAAACCTGGTTTGTGCCTCGACTTTCATGAGTAGGGAGAAGGGAGAAAAACCAATGGTTTTGTCCTTCCATTGACAGGCACTACTGTTAGTTTAGCTGCACCCTTACGTTTTATTATTATTATTTTATTATATATTTAACATGAAGCTATTTTCTTTCTTCACTAGGGAAAATTGAGCCCCATAATTACTTAGTGAGAAACACCTTCTATATATGATAAGGAATTCTTAGTGCAAAGACAACAAACTGACTGACTCCATGTGGAATCAATGGCCTACTCTGGTGATTACTAAATTGTAATTTGATTCTGTTCCACTTTTTCTAAACTTCCCCCTGTAGTTTCAAGACATGTTTATTTCTTCATTTCCCATACTGAACTATAATCCAGTGTGCTATATTTTGACAGTTGCTGTTGTTAAATGTGGCTCTAATTGTGATGTACCTGTTCTTATGGGCTCCATGATGGTGGTATCACTATGATGATGTAATCTTATATTGCATCATATATTTTGATATCAGTTTGTAATACATGTTATCGTTTGTAATACAGTTTGTAATACATGTTATCTGTCGTCTTAACATATTAGTCCTGGCTTTTTCAAATTCCATCTATTCTGAAGGATGAATTGAGTTGCCTGAAACTGAGTCCAGTTTAAAAAAACCAACCAACCAAACAAAAAAAAGACAATCCCTATCTACAGGACAGATAGGCTCTTAGAAGGGCCAGGACAATATCACATTTTTATACAGAATATGTAAGTTGTTCTCCTAGCAAACTAGTGGAATACCAATGTTTGTTTAGCTTATTAAGAATCAGCAACACTTCCCCTGGAAGTTTGAATATGGTTTTTGTTTGTTTGTTTGTTTGTTTGTTTTTGGGGGGGGAAGTGGAGGGCGGCCTACAATGAGTTTGAAATGATGATACTAACGTGTTGTATTACTTCTATGCCCTAGGAAGAAAGAAATATTTTAGCACATATGTTTAATACTAGAATATGTCAGCTATTCTGAAAATAGAATATGAAAAATGACAAAAATGGCCAAGATGTTTTTGGAGATATTTTCACCTGCATTCCATTATATCTCCTACTGCATATTGTGCGTCCCAAGCCGTCTACATAAATTCAACCACCTTACCTACTCTTGATGGGCCTAAAACAATCAAGGCATATGTTAACTCATCTACTGTGGTCATGCCCCAAATTAGAAGTGTTTTGGCAGATGTCCTTGCGTCAGTTTCTGCAGGGTGGAATGTAACTGAGTTTATCTTTCTCTTGCCATCCTGGCCATAATACCATAAACATTAGGGCTGGAGTGCTTTCAAGAGAAATTACTCTTGATTATACTAACTACTTGCCAAATACTTGTCTTGCCAAGAAATGGAAAGAGTAATGTCCACACCTCAACAAATGGACTAATGAGTTGAACTCATAGATCAATTTGGAAATAGTATTTACAAATACAAAAACAAACCCAACTGTTCATGATTTTTTTTCCAGATACTTGTAATATTCAGTTTTTTGCTTTCACTCGATTACTGTTTGTAATCAGGATTTTTCTAAGCAAATCATTTGTGTTGTTATTCAAGCATCATGTGGATCAGTCACCTACCTGACCAACAGGAGGCACAATGTTTAAGACCTGATTGTTTAGTGAATTTTACTATCTTGACAGCAGCAGGTGCGACAGGAAAATACCAGAAATGATGCAGAGGCCAGCTCCATAAAAGGGCAGGCTCAGAGCAGAACTTATCTATTGTACCTTGTGTCTGCATTGCATTACATGTGTTAATTAACTACACTGCATTAATGCAGTGTTTTTCAAACCTTTTAGGCTGTGTACCCCTTTCCTAATAATATAGTCTGCCATGGATCCCGCATAGCTGATGAGTTCAGGTGGCATGTGGGGTCTCGTGCCCCCACCCCCAGATTTCTGCCTTCTATTTTATCAACAGCTTCTAGGGGTTTTCAAACTGAGGCATGCTCCCCTAGGGGGCAAGTGGCGATGCTGGGGGGCAAGTGGCAATACCAGGCAGCTCGGACCAGCCCCTTGTGGCAGGGCTCAGGGAGGGACCACCACCTCCATCCCCTGACTCACCTTAGCAGGCCACTCGGCCTGTTTGGGTTAGGTGGGCAGCAACCAAAAATTGTAACTCAGATGGGGCTCAGCTCAAAATTCAGAGCTTCTTGCTCACCTCCCTCCCCCTCGAGCTTTCCTCCACAACCCAGTTTGAAAACCTCTGTAGTAAATAAAATGCATTGTCTGCCATTACAGGATTTTTCTCACATCCCCCGACAGGAGCTCGCGTTCCCCCGTTTGAAAACCATTGTGGCCTAATGTAAGGTTACTAGAAAGAGACTGAGAGACATGAAAGATAAAGAGACAGCAGTGTCAGGAAAGTAGAAAAGAGTAGATGATGCCATGTTACTCTTTACACCTCAAGACTGATCATTGTCTGCCATCCAGTGGTAACTACTTTCCAGATGGCTCCTAACCAGAAGCATCCTAGAGTGGGAATCTGCAGAACCAACTGTTGAAGAATCGTACTTCCCTCCCTCATAGGGATGTGTGAGGCATAATGTTTGTAAAGAGCTTTTTTAGATATCCTTTTAAAGAACTACTAGATTAAGTCTTATTATCCTAGCTGTAAAATAATTTTCTTCATGCATCTTACTTTGACAATAGCATTTCCCATCTGTTCTTTATATACTTTAGAAACAAGACATTATTCCTACAGAGATTCAGAATTTAAGAACTGCACCACAGAGCATCTGTCACTCCCCCTGCTCTTGATACAGATGGATTAAATTGATCATAACCCTGTCTGTCTTCTCCAAGTGAAGCTCTTGGACCACTTCCTAGACTGAGTGCCTTAGCTGACTGATGCTCTGAATGTTGGAACTACTTTATTCTTAATTTAGGTATTTCTCAGTGTGAGGTACTAATCTTGTGTTCTAGTTTGATTGCAACTCACACTGAACAAACCTGCATGGCTCACTTTCATCTCTAAAATGAAGCTGTAGTGACACAGGTCACTAGTTGTCAGGTGCTGCAAGTAGATGCTATCTTCCCTGGAAGAAAGTGGCAACAGTTAAAGTCATTTAAAAAAGGCAGTTCGGCTCTCTAGAAATGCTAAGTGCAATGCTCTGAAAGCTGCTGTTCTGGGCAATCTAATTATTTAATCTCTAGTACTTTATTTAAAACAAACACAATGAAATAATGTTGGAGAAATAGCTATATACAAATGACACAGTCTCCCTCAACAGGTCTGTTCCTTGTATACTTAGTGTTTTAGTGAATTTTGTAGTGCCAAAAATAATTGTCTCATGCAAGACCTAGCATACAACTGATAATTAATAATAAGCTTTGGGAGAATGATCTGTAGTCTATTCTGGCTTGCACATCATTAACAGAACTGTTAACTACATTTTAATTGCTTGGGCCAACCTTCCCCTTCATTAAAATTGTCAACTTAATTAAAAGCAATGAAATAACCTAGTTCAGTCTCCAGGCATAATTTGGAGACAGCCAGGTGGGGAGCGGTCATCGAGGTCATAATTTGACTTCCAGAACCTTGTAACTGGTGATGACAGACAAGACTCAGCTTTGAATGAGCAGTTTTAAACTTTTCTATAATAGGATCATTGTATTTTCTTATGTCTAAGGTAATTAATTAATTGTATATGATCAAAAGCAAAAATCATCAGTCTGCCCCTGTTCAGAATACATCTGACCACCAAGTACTTTTGTACAATAATAAACTTCTGTGACATTGTTCTGAATATTTTTTTCTGGGACACTTTTTGTGACGCGTTCATGACATATAAATTCTTCTTGTCAAATAGTTTAACTTAATTTTACAACTTCTAAATGTTTTATTTATAACTATAAAATGGTCCTCAGAACACTTCTCAAACCAGTACATTGTCCTGGGCCTGCAAATAGATCCAACAGTAAGGCTCATGAGAGTTTGGTGTTACTGGAAGTGCCAAGGGAACATTGCTGAATCATTTTTAAGAAGTGGGAAGATACTGGGGGTGTGAGGTACATAGACTTGAATGGGACTCTGCAGAAATAAGGGTCTAGTCATGTAGATTCTATCGGGCACTGTTGGTTAACCAAAATTATCCAAAAATGATTTTGGCTTCTTGCTATGTGATACATAAAAGTGCAGCTTGCCTGTGAGCTGTATTGTTGCAATTTTCTGTAAAATTATTGTGCATCTCTTGAGATTTGTTTTTTCTTAAAGCCCTGGCTCCTGAAGTCCTCATTGTGTGAGAATCTCTGCTTTCATTTTTTAATAAAAAGTAAGTTTCTAGCCCTTGTGATTGCCAAGAAAAGCTTGCAAATGTGAACCCTGCAGGCTCAAAAAGCAGAAGACAAATAAAAAGAATCCGACATTTATTACCGTTTATAATCTCATATTTAATTCAGTCCCATGACTCTTTTGAGGTATGGCTCACACATTTTGAATGCCAACAAACTATAGCTGAAATCTAGTAGCAAATACTATCTCAAATTTCCAAATATATCAAATTGAATAAATTAGAATAGTCAATTACTCATCCTGGAGTTTAAATATATTTTAAAAACTTTTGTTTCCAAAAAAAAAAAAAAAAAAGAAAGAAAGAAAGAAAAAATTAATGTATAAATTTATATTCCCACTTTCTTAGAAGGAAACATTAACAATCTAAAGAGAAAACAAAAATCAAAGATAAAAATAATACAGAAAAGAAATCACCATGAAAGGCAACATTTTTATTTTTCCAATTCACTTTGTCTCCTTCCCACTTCCACCCTTTTATGTCCATCACTGGGAATGGGACTGTGTCCTTTTTTGTGTAATGTAGCATATGAATAGGGTTATATTAACAACTACCTTTGCATTGTAGAACAACTGTATAGATTTACCAGACATCTTAAAACCTCTGCATTTTGCTGATCTGATACCATTATGTTCTCCCTTCTGTTCCTCTTTATTTTCTCATGTAATGCAACAGTGTCTCTGTATCTTGCTGCGAAACCGAGTCTTGGTGTTGTCAACACATGTGAAATTATCATGACTAGCTCAGCTTCAAGCGTACGTTTATGATTGCTCATGATCTTGCATAAAGCCATAGGCAGCTCAGGAACTTTGCATGACTTGCCCGAAGTTCCTGCTTTTTCTACCAGAGGCCACTGCGCCACTTGTAGAACAGATGTAGGCATAGCAGCTGCCTGCAGTTTCCAAGTGCCCCAGTGTGCTCTGACCAGGCAGGAACGTGGAACAGACAGAGTAGTGAGGAACTGTCACCTACCTCCAGCCCACCAATGCCTAAGGCTGCTATTGTAGACCCCCAAAATAATATACTGCAATATATGGAGGGGGCAAAGTCACTGAGCTAGGAGGCCAGAAGGGATTCTAGTGGAATAGCTCCTTCCTTGCCCCCAGCAAAAGTGCAACCTTGTGGACAGGGAGCAGCCTCTGGAGCCTGCTGGGGGCGCCCACTAGAGCATGGAAGGGCAGCAGGAGCTACAGGGCATAGATGGAGCCAAGGAGGGGGCCTGAGGGGAATATTGGAGCCTGACATGGGAGTGGGATGGGGGATGCTGGAGCCCACAGGAGAGTGAGGAGTAGAACTGAGATGCACACTCCCATGTATGCAGCAGTTACCTGGTGGGGGGGAGAAGTGAGATGATCAGGGCTGTGGTGTCAGGAGGTGGAATCTGCAGGGGGGAGGGTGAGTGGGGCCACACTGTATTCAAGGGAAGGTTGATAAAACTGGGGGAAACTGCTGGAGAACCCCTGGAGATGGAAGAATAGGAGGTCAAAGAGGGAAAGGATGCTAGCTCATAGGCTGAAAGAGAGAAAGATAGAGTCCACAATAGGAGGAGGAACAGGTGTTCCCCATATGTGAGGATGACTCTTAAAATAGTCTGTGATGGAGAATCCACCCCACTACAACTCTGGCTAAGTTGTTTCAATGGTTAATTACTCTCACAGTTAAGAAATTATTTCCTTGTTTCCAGTCTGAATTTGTTTAGCTTTAGCTTTCACTCATTGGATCATGTCATGCATGTCTCTGCCAGACTGAAAGAATCCCTTATTAAATATTTGTTGCCATATAGGTTCTTACAGTTAACACTCTGAGACCCCTTTCTATAACACAGTTGATTGTTTTCTAGACTTAATACCAGTTTAAAGAGTGAAAAAATTCAGCATTCTAGTTTTGGAATCCTCACAAGCATCATACATTCTGGAATTGTTCCTCTTAGTCTAGTTTGTAATTGGTTATGTTTCACTCTCAGCATCTCATGTTTTAGCAGGGAAATCAGAGCTTTAGGCTGCTTCTTCCACAAAATTACATTTGTTGCCAGGTCTTCTCCGGCAAACTCCTCTTCAAGTATATTAAATATGTTATCACCTAGACAGTTAGATATCTCTTTCCTGAAGTGCCTTCATCTCCTTTTGATTCCTTTATTGTATGGTAATACTACAGATTCTTCTTCTCTGGGCCTGTAGATTTTACTGCAGGGCCAGCCACTCACTGTTCAAAGATGGGAAGGGGGGAAGCAGTGTGTGTGTAAGGGAAATAGTTGCTTTTATAAAAAATAAAAAAGCTATTCAGTGGAAAAAGATAAGCACATTGAAAACCTTTGCAGATGCCTACCTTAATAGGTATATGGGATGTCACAATTCAGATCAATGGTCTATCTAGTCCAATCTCTGACAGTAGCCAATACCATTTGCTTCAGTGTGTTCCCATCTTCTTCTGTTATGAGGCAGGAACTGTTTAACATAGATCAGGAACACTACGTTGTTTATACCATTAGTTATTTTGGATGTTTTTGTTATATCCCTGCTTAGCCAGTACTAGCTGCTTCTTGACCGATGCTGCAAACTGAGCAGACATGTCTATTAAGCTACCCATCCTGATACTGGGTCTTTGTACTGGGTTGATACAGTTAATTTTGAATCCAGCAAAGTGTATGATGAGTTCATTCTGATGATTCCCTCCAATGTTTTACTTTTCATTTGTCAGCATTAAATTTTATCTCCCTTTGTGTTCACCTAACTTGGAGTGCCTCTGAAGTTCCTTATCGTCTTCTTCAGTTTGGTTTACCTAAATAATTTTGAATCAACTGCAAATTTTGCCATCTCGCTGCTCATCCCTTTTTCCAGGTAATTAATAAGTATAGTAAGCACCAATCTAATGGAGCCTTGTGGTACCATGCTGTTAACATTTTGGCATGGTTAAAATGAGTAATCCGTGCACTCTTTAATTCTGTTTGTGAAACAGGACTCTCTTTACAGGGGTCTGCAATAGTGCCTCTACATGAGTGGAGCTTTATATGGCTTTGCTGCAGCTCCCCATTCCCCTGACTTTCTGTTCACCTATTACAGTTTGTTTTATGAAATCAAGACGTTAAATTTAAGTTTGTTTATAATGCCTAGTTCTATTTCTTTTTAAAACAAATTGACAATCACCTGACTTCAGAAATACACATAAGATGCAGATATTCTTAATCAATAGGCATTGTAGGAACAAATTAATTGAAAATCTCTTAATTATATATATTTAATTGAGTAAATGACCATCTGTAGCTCAAGCAACATTTTAGGCAATAACATAAAATTACAGTGTTGAATTTTCAATGCTTTTTATAGACATATCTATTGACAGATTGAGATTCCCACTTTTGTACTCTTGCAGACATCCCAGATCTTGTTTAAAGTTTTTTTTGCATACTTTCTTAATTCTTCCTTTCTAAAGCAACAAGCTGTCTACACTAAGGTACGTAATACAAGACATCCTTCCAGATAGACGACTTTTCATTTACATAGCAATACATTTGTTTATGACTGTTGCAATATTTTTTACCATAAAGAAAGCAAGGATATTCGATGTGGAGGTCTGTTGTAATTCTAAATAGGGCAGATGTTATAACTTTTCAGACTGTAAATAGAAATTCTCACTAAATATTGTGCATGCCTTCATATGGTCTATATTATACCTCACTCTGTAAAACAATTAAATATAACTGCAAAATCTCATGAAAATGTGTCTTAGGATCGGTGTTGTCCAGCGGCAGTACTGTGCTGCTTCACTCCTGTTGCCTGCAATTCACCTTTTGCTAATCTCACTGTTTTGTTAAAATACATAAACCACATATAATAGCAACACATACCCATGTGTCTGTATGCTGTATTATATGAGGGAATTTTCAAAAGCACTCAGTCTTCCTAACTCTGTTTCCATTAAAGTCAACATTAAAATTACCATGGATCTTAGTGACAGCAGAGCTAAGCCAATGCTGAGAACTTTAGAAACCCCTATCCTATGTATCTGACATGCCCTTTGGTGCCTTTTAGCAGAGCTTGGTTACGTACTCCTTTCTGCCCTCACACTTGCAATGCAGATCGGCATCTCTGCCATAAGTTAAATTAAGTAAGAACTCAGTTAGGTGCCTCATTGAAATGAGACCAAATCAACATTGTTCCAGTCTTTGCACAGCTACAGACTGGGGACCGATGAGTTAGGCAGCAGTTCTGCAGAAAAGGACCTGGGGGTTACAGTGGATAAGAAGCTGGATATGAGTCAGCAGTGTGCCCTGGTTGCCAAGAAGGCTAATGGCATATAGGACTGCATTAGTAAGAGCATTGCCAGCAGTTTGTGGGAAGTGATTATTTCCCTCTATTCGGCATTGGTGAGGCCGCATTTGAAGTATTGTGTCCAGTTTTGGGCCCCCCACTACAAAAAGGATGTGGACATGTTGGAGAGAGTCCAGTGGAGGGCAACAAAAATGATTAGGGGGCTGGAGCACAAGACTTATGAAGGGAGGCTGAGGGAACTAGGCTTGTTTAGTTTGCAGAAGAGAAGAATGAGGGTGGATTTTATAGCAGCCTTTAACTACCTGAAAGGGGGTTCCAGGGAGGATGGAGCTAGGCTGTTCTCAGTGGTGGCAGATGACAGAACAAGGAGCAACGGTCTCAAGTTGCAGAGGGGGAGGTCTAGGTTGGACAGTAGGAAAAGGTTTTTCACTAGGAGGGTGGTGAAGCACTGGAATAGGTTACCTAGGGAGGTGATGGCATCTCCATCTTTAGAGGTTTTTAAGCTGTGGCTTGACAAAAGCCTCGCTGGGATGATTTAGCTGAGGTTAGTCCTGCTTTGAGCAGGGGGTTGGACTAAATGACCTCCTGAGGTCCCTTCCAAACCGAATATTCTATGATTCTCTCGGGTGTCTTTGTTAGCAAACAGGCAAGGAAAGGGTAGATAAAAAGTGAGACTCATCTGGCTAAGCTAATGTGCACTACCCCTGTTCTCTTCAATAAGAAAATCAGCCTGACCTTTTACTTGGAAATTGTGAAATGGTTCAGGAAACTCTCAATCCTGACCAGGGCCTTTGGGTGCTACCATAATATAAATGAATATTACTAGGCTAGTCAGGTGAGCTGTCTTGTCCTTATGTATTAGCATTTTGCTGTTCTGTTTGAAGTTCCTAGAACTTCAGGGAAATGTGTAACTTTACAATTTCCCATCCCCCTCAAAAAAACCCAAAACTTAAATAACAAACAAAAAAAACCCCTTTGGTTCTGTAAAAACCCAATCTTACAAACTCTAAAGATATTCCCTAAACAATGTAGCAATGTCTTCTAAAGAGGACCTAGGAACTAGCTCCTAAGATCAGTAATGACTGCTGTGTAGTTTAGCATAGAACAAAAATCCTATTGGGACAGTTATTGATTTAGAAAGGTGCAGCTCTGTAATCACTGGGAAGCCCCAATGGAAAATGTCTGTCCCACCAGGTGAGATAGGTTTGGCTAGAAGTATTGGTCTATGTTACATTAAGCAGAGAAGTAAAAGGGGACAGGGGCTGGGGCGGGGACGGGCAAATGGATATCAAGGCAAATGCTTTCCAGATGCATTCTTCAGTATTTAGTGACTGGTATCAGCCTCTTCATTTCTTTGGTCTCCCAAAAATAAGATCTCCTTAGTTATTTAAAAAAACTAAAACCCTCCCCAACCAACCAAAAAACCCAAATCCCTATATTTAAAAAGTTTGCATGTACTAACCATCAAAGGCAAAATGATTTGCTTTTTAAATCAACAGTCACATTCTTCAGGGAATGACCTCAAACACTACAATATGAAAATTAAATCACCACTAGAGAATCAGTTAATATGAGGTACTATAGAGAGCATGTGGTGATCAAGGCTTAGTGTAATTTTAGAACATTACATTGTAATTTAGGAAAGTTAAATTTTCACGGAAACCTAAATCATGTAGCAAGTTAACAGTTTTTGCTTAGTAAGAAAAGCACCAGCAAATTAATGTCACTGAAGCAGAAGATTTAACTACTGATCTGCAAATTGAAGTCTGTTTTCTCCTCTAGTTTTATGACTTGAAGTAACATCTTTGGGTGAAGTGTTGTAATTAAAAAGTAAAGCAGAGGCCTGAGGATGATAAATTAAACCTTTAGCACTAGCATACTGAGAGGTCTGTGTAATTTTTCTTTGGCAAAGTATAGACTTCTAAATATATCATTAAGACTCTGAACCTATTCAAGTGGGGAGGTGGGGGGGTGGGAAGCAATTACATATAGACTTTATTGACTGCTTCTGACACTAAGCAGCGTATGAATATTCTTACATGAATTTTAATTCAAATATTGGCTTTTTTCTCCTTTAAATAACTTTGTGAATTTTGTAAGCAAAGCAATGAGTTCAATGACAGATATGCCCCCACAAAATTCAATACATAGAAAGATTCTTCTCAGCAGAAAGATAAAGTGGCCTAAGATCGTGATTACTGCTGGTATCTGTCATAAGCTTAAAATAAAGCCATTAAGTAACTTAGCATCCTACATTTATAATTGACTATGACTTACCAAGTGATCTCTGTGTAAATTGTATTGTGGTATTGGAGCTTGAACTGATAAAAGAAGGCTAAAACTATTTACTTCTCTTCCGACAAAAGTTGAGGCATTAATTTAGGCATAAATATTTGAAATCATGGGCTTGCCAGGAGTAATAACTGTGTGTAATAACAGCACTTTTCAAGTTTATTACTGTTTTCAGTACCACAGATGGCTGCAAATTGTAGTCTTCTCTCCTATTGTCTTTCCCCTCTGCCAAATTAACAAAAGAATGTTATGTCTTGTCTAGCCATAATACAGTGCATATGTTCACTGTGTAAATTGTTTTATTACATTTCTAAATTGCTCAGAGGAGCAAAATGTATGTGTTATTGTTTTGTTACTGGGTTTACTTTTGAGACTCAAATGTATGTTCTATGCTTACTGAGACTCTTTTGAAGGTGAATAATTTTGCATTTGACAGTTGTCAGCAAGGCTATTTTTAGTGCTTTTGTTCTGTCAGGCCTTTGCATAGTCTTCTGTATGCCTAACCAAGGAAGAAAGTGGCATTTGCTTTTCTTTGAAATCATTAAATAAATGTATTATTGCAACCTTGTAATTCCTAGCAAACAACAAATGCCCCATCTCAGTATGGGGGTGTATTGTTCGGACCAGTAGAGCACTGACAACCTTTGGGGTGCTGAGCAATTCTGAAGTGTGAGAAGTATGTCTTCCTCCCTACATTTTCATAAGGGGCACAGGATGAAATGGAGTTCACAGGTGATCTGACTGCTTGGTTTGATATCGCCCCCCCTTTCTGGCCTGGTTCCGATCCTGGGTGCTCTGCATAACACCCATTCCTCTTCCATTGGTGATGTATGGGTTGCAGTAACCCTCTCAGGGTATGCTGTGGACCTCACTGGATTTCTCCTTTGAGTGTCAGGAAAAATTTTTCCTACCAGACAAAAATGACTGATGTCATGTAGGTTTTTTGCCTCCCCCCAGCACTGTAGAAGCCTTTTTTCCTTAAGATTAAATGGGCTGTTTAACATCAAATTTTAGCTGGTGCCCAGTTGGATGGGCGGGGGTGGGGAGGGTATGGTAGGTGTCATGGGGCCAACTCTTAAGGTAAATGAGACCCGTGAGATTTGATTTCTGGTTGGCTTGTGGAGCAGCTGCATTTATGTCTCTCACAAATCAAGGCACACTTCAGCTTCCCTCAACAGTCTGGTGGGTTGCCTGAGGAAGGTAGGCTGAAGGTCACCTTCCTCCCTATTTGCCAGTAGTGGATTAAAGCCAATGGTTTCCTCACACTGAACTCTCATTAAGAAGAGTTGTGGGGTGTTATCCCCCTTTGTAAGATTAAAATTGTATCCTGCTGCTTAAATCTGTTTTTTATGTTTGCATTTTTTAATTCATGTGAGTGCCCTATGCCAAGTGATTGATATAAAGACTAACCACCAGAAACCATGCACTTGAACAAATTGACTCTCTGTTGGTTTATAATTGCTGTCTTTTTGGTTTCAGTTAGAAGATGTTACAGGGTTAAAAAATTTTCTGATTGTTGGTCCAGTATCACACCTTTGAAAAACATGCATTGGTCCAGAAATTGAAAGTCTTTTCCACATAGGTTCAGCAGTTATTTTATCCCCTGAATCACTAGATGTAGAGACTGATACTTCATATACTTTTAAAGCTGAGACTGCCAACTTCCAGTAGCATAAAGCATTTGTTTTTGACTAAGCATTTATGTCTGGCAAGTGGTTAAATTGGGCTTGGTCTACACTTACCTCCACGATTCGGCGGCAGTCGACAGGAGTTACATGAAGTACACAAAGAACTTGCGTAGCACCTGTCAACTGCTGTGCTTCTCTTCTGCATGCTGTCTTCACTGCACTGCGCCGACGGGCACCACATTCCTGTCAGTGCAGCGCTACGCCATTTGCAGGGGTGGATTTATAACATCAACTTCTGGATCGACTGAGCGGGTCTTCACTGACCGCTCAGTCGATCCAGATAAGTCGATCTGATGGTGGCGACTTTGCTGCTGTCAGTGTAGACATAGCCTTGGAGGGAGAAGGGGAGCAAGATGTTGCTCAGAATAATATAGACTTAAAGTCTGGTATCTAGCAAATCACTGCAGGCACTCCCAGATTTTCAGTGTTATACAGCAGTTTTTATCCCTTTTGGTTAGTGATATTTGACCTTAACTCTGCTGGACTTCATAGCTTACTTGGTCTGGTGGATCTTTGGCATTGAACTTGGACTAAGTATGAGAGCCAGGATAGCTTGTTTTTCAAATATCTGTTTTTAGAACAGCATGAAAGAGCAGTACAAGTCAGTTTAAAAAGCATGTGAGAAGTTCTTATCTAGTCTAGTGTACAGAGCAGTCTGATCTATTAAGCTGATGAAGATCTAAAGTTGGACTCTAACGTATGCTTAAATATGGAGAACGGAGGCCATCCCCTGCACATTCACTATAAGAACGGCAGACATACATTTGTCTTTGAGGTGACCCATCCTTCACTAAGTTTCAGCTCATGCAAAATAGGTACCACCTGCTTAAATAGGGCAGGCCACGGTGAGTGTATAGTGCCTGTGCTCTGCACTGACTTTGTCTTTCACTTCACGTCTGTGCAATTCATTATGTTTTTATATGTGTCACAAAATGGTCTTGGATCTGGCTAACTCAGAGACTGCCACTTCCCCAGTTAATAGCATGTAATGCTCAGTGGGAGCACACTTGTTTACTTGTCTGCAGTTGAGGTGGGGATGGGCTGCAGGGTTTCTCCTCTCTGGAGCTGGTGCTTATTGTCCAACCAGACTGGACTCTGGTGGCTTTTGAGGTCCACTGCTATTCAGTCTGGATTTCAAACTAGCGTGAGTTTTAGAGGTTTTTAAGCTGAGGCTTGACAAAACCCTCGCCGGGATGATTTAGCTGAAGATAGTCCTGCTTTGAGTAGGGGGTTGGACTAGATGACCTCTTGAGGTTCCATCCAACTCTAATATTCTGTGATTCTATGAAATTTATTGGACCTGGGAGGCATGAGGGTGAGGTGGGAAGTTATCTGGATTTTCTGTCCAGATTGCTTGGCCACGTTGTAAAGTGGTAATTCTTGTAATCATGCCTAGATATTTTGATAGGCGCATTATAAAGGTCTGAATAAATAAGCTGGTCTTGATCTAGGTTCTTCCTCGCTCTCTCTGAACTCCAGCTGGAATAAGAACCTCATCGCTGCCTTAAAATCACAGTTGCAGTTTAACATTTTCCTCAATGTTCATTCTAATTCTAACAAGGTAAGTTTTTTCTAAATAAAAAGTGGAGTCTAATATACTACTCAAACCTAGATCCAACTAATAGGGAATACTTTAGCTTGTTGGGTTTCAATGACAAAATATTTATCAGGCAGAGAGTGTACAAAGGGTCCTTATTCAGTAAATAGAGCTAAAACGTTCAATCTGTTTAGTTAAAAAAAATATTTCCGTAGCAGTGAGGAGGAAGCTGATAATAATTACTGAGAGTTAATTTATTTTAGTCTACTTGGAATACAGTCTCTTCCATTTTCTTTTATAAGAAAAGCTAGATGAGTAAGCACTTCAGTAAACATTCATTGATCCCCTTTGCATCAAAGTATCTGTCTAGTAAAAGGTTTTCTAATAAATAGCAGTTCAGTTTAATACAATAATCTTCATTTTGGAGTATTGTGAAATATGAAATGTGGTGATGGGGAAATCTTGCCTAATTTGCCTTTTATGCCTGTGGAATTTCTTATATTGCTGATAGCTGCACTTTGCGTATTTAGTTCACACCTGAAGGGCTCAATTTTCCTCTCTAATACACACCAGGGGCTGCATTTGATTCATAGATGCTCATACCCTTCATATTGACTTCAGTAGGAGCCTGTGCATAGATCTGAGGGAAGAATCTGGCCCCGTCTGTGTGTGTTGTATAATTTATGCAAGTAAACATATTTATTTATGTAAATTATTGTCTGCACTGAATCCACCATCTGGAAGAAGTTATACATACAAAAATATGTGGGACTGAGTATCGTTGAAAAGGGAGCAAGATTTGATGGAATAAAGGAACAACTTGTCTTATACATAAATATTTCAGATGCTACTATCTAATAGCACAGCTATTCTTCTATAATAGCCAGCCTAAATTAATGGTACTAAAACAAGTGCTTAAAGTTAGCTGTAATTTGAAGACTTCCTGTTTACTAGAACTAGCTAAATGCTAGTTGGCATAGGAATGTAGGATGCATATTAGGAACAGGGAAGAAGGGCTAGTACAAGGATCCACAAAATGTTGTGAGGCCAGTCAGGAACCTTGAGGTAAATACTTTTTTTATTTGTCTTTTTTTAATTTGGGCCCAATTCTGCAGCCCTCCTGAATGTGATTCCTCTTACAGTCAATGGGAATTCTGTGTGTAAAAGGACTACAAGGCTTGGAGCCTAAAGTGTTAGTGTTACTGTAGTGTAACTGCCATTCTGGTGTCTCAGGGTAGGTCTTCACTGCCCTTAGACACTCGTGGCTGGCCCATGCCTGTTGACTCGGGCTCGCAGGGCTCAGGCTGTGGGCCTGTTTGATTCTGGTATAGGCGTTCTGGCTCAGGCTGCAGCCAAGCACTGGGGCCCTCTCATTTCACAGAGGCCTACAGCCCAGGCTCCAGACCAGCAATGGATGCTGTACTGCAATTAAATAGCCCCTAGAGCCTGCGTCAGCTGGCACGGACCAGCTGTGGGGTTTTAATTGCAGTGTAGGCATATTGTCAAAGGCCCTTGTGACCACGCTTCTAGGATCATACTGAAAGAGCTAAGCTAACTTCATGTGCTCTGTTTTCAGATGCAGTAATCATTGTATGAGAAGAACTTCAATGTTTAAAATAACCCAAGAAAATTGTTCTTTCGTTGTCTTTGCCTTGCCTCTTCGTAGCAGTTGTGAGTCAGCAAGACAGCAATTATTTCAAGGACAATTCAGAAAACTGTATTTGAAACACACAAGATATTATGTAGGCCCAGTTTTTTAAAAATGTAATTTTAAAAAATCAAATATTTAATGATGAGTAAATATTCGTGCTTCTTTGTAAATGAGTCTAATAGCTATCTGAAAGAGATTTCAGGAATGAAAACCATGGCTGAATTGTGAAGAAAAAGGTGCATTAGATATCTGCCAACCAATGAACCCCAAAGGAAGAGAGTGATTCACTTTGTTTTGCTTCCTACTAAGTAACTCCTTTATAAGTGCTGACTAATGATTTTCAGGAACCTTACTTTAGGGGACAAAGCAAAACAAAAGAAAGGCAATTACTATAAGTGATAATGCTATAGTGGCGTTAACAGTAACGAGGCCGTAACTAGTTTAAGGTTAGTTCAACAAATACTGAACAATTCACTGCCTAAATGTGAAACTGTACAGGAATTTTTTTAAAGAATTAAATTTTATATTGTATTTAATAATGGCTTAGTGGGAATAAGTAGAGGGCATTGAGAAGCTAGCAAAGCTTACATCACAGAAGTGCTGTTAAAGATATCAAACAAAAGAAATGGGGGGGAACCTAATAAACGACTTTGTGAAAATAGTGCCACAGAAGAATAATTAAGAGAACACATGGGAAGAGCTTTAAATATAAATAAAACTATTAATTTGAAATAAATCCAGGTTATATTGAGCCTCAGATCACATGTACAAACTTGGATCAAGAAATAAAGATAAATGTTGGAATGTCTGAGATGTTGGGTATCACCATGCAGAAGGGAATGCAGAAGGGTTCCATTATTTTTGTCTAAGGTGTCCACGAGAACAGGAAAGGACAATATGTCTCCTTTGAAAAACCCCACAAGGATCATAAAATGGATCTTTGCTAGCCTTAGGGCTTGATTGTGCCATACTTTCTCACATTGAAATAGTATGTTACTATTTGATGTAAGGGTGGCAGACTTTCATACTTAGGGAACAGTTATGTTATTTAACAAACATGGTAAAGTGGTGCCTCTGGAGAAGCATTCTACCTGAGGAAGACAGAGTGCATCTCAGCTCCTGGGTGCACTAGGCTTCAAACCTACTACTAGACATCCTTGTGGGCTGTAACTTATTCTTCCTTTGTGGTGTGCTGCTCGAGTGACAAGCATCCTTCTCCACAACATGGCAACCCAAGGGAGTAGGCATTCCTTGAATGCAGGGGCTTCAATTCTGCCTGGGCTTCAGTTCAGTCATGCACGGATGAGAGGGAACTTGATGCCCACTTCCCTCCACTTAACATGCATATAAGGGCAGGCACATTCTAGCCCATAATGATTGCTGTGAGTGTAATTTTGTGCCACTGAAAATAATAGGTAAGACTTCTAGTTAAGAATATTGTTATGTAGAAGGTTGGGTGGCTCCCAGGACATGTTGTAGCTCTGGGCAGTTGAAGACCTCATTGAAGCTGAAAGGCATACTAGTTGCTTTCCGTTCAGGCAAAATAGTGGAACAAATGTCTCTTTGTTTAATTACATCTTAAATTATAATTATTTAATTATATTTGAAATATTATATCTGAAACAATGGAAACTGCTGCCATTTAATTAATGAGATTAATTTGAATGCAAATGAAGAAGGCACTCTGAACTCTTCATTGCTCTAAGTAATGCAACAAATTAAAAATACAAAACTAATAATACCTAAAATACAATTGAACACACATGGTGCAGGCAGGAACCTCCCCATCAGAAATAGACCGAGGAATAAACATCATTCTTGGCCTGACCAAAATAGGGAGCGAATTCCAGAATTGCTGACCCTGCACAGCACCTGCCCACAGCTCCAGCTGCTAAGCTGAGGGGGCTCCAGCTCTAACACATCTGCTGACTTGCAGCTGGTTTATCATTGGACAGGAAGAGAGGAGAGCTCTCCGTTGACCAGGTCCAAAACAATGTAGGGTTTTCATGTCAAATCCAACACCTTGAACTCCATGTGGAAGTCAGTCATCAGCCATTGCAAATCACAGGGCACTAGTGTAGTCAGAGAGTGTTGTGCTTTTCTCACCAGATATGGAATGAAAAATAACTTTTGGCCTTTCAGCAAATCAGATTAAGTGTTACAAATTGGAACAGTGCACTGAACTCAGTTACATTTATGTGACTTCTGTTTAATGAAATACCAGATGTTATTAGGTATGGATCATTTATTAGATCAAGTGACATATTACATGCATTAATAATATTCCAGAAAACAGAGTAGTAATTACAGAATAGTTTGTCAAATTTTATTATATTTTAATACAAACTACTGTGTGCACTGTTACAGGAATTTCTGAAAGGATTTTACTGATTGCAATCTTACTAACTCAGTTGTCCTTGTATTTAATTTGAAAATAACAGTGGGAGACCATCACTGATGCTACTATAAAATGTGTACCAGATTCTGCTGCAATGCAGAAGTGAAACAAATGCTTCCCATTTATACTCAGCATACTCTAACCCTACAGAGCTGATTTACTATGCTGAACTACTGTCATTGAATTGTATTCCCACAAGCCATTACTGACAACTATTTAAAAAGAATAACATGATCACGTTTTTCTAATTATTTGAGACACGAAGGGATAATACAGCTATTTGTTGCTTATCATTCTCGTAACTTACAAAGAATCTTGGTGTGCTTTGTTTCATTACATTATTATTGAATAAACAGCCCGGTAATTAAATGGATCAGCAATATTTGCAAGAAACTGAGCTCTTAGGGTGTACTTAATAAAAGTGTGTATTAAAACTTGAATGGAATGGGTCACTGTTTCTATAGAGTTGATGTCATGGGAACAGCATTATTTTTCAAGGTAATACTTCAATTGTGATTTGAAGGTTGAGCATTAATTGAGGCAGGTTGAGAATTAATTCCTGAGAAGCATTTTTGCAGCTTGATGTTTGTAGATTCTTGTTCCTCATTGCAAATGCTTAGTGCTGAGTAGATTGGGTACCTACCTGTACTACTGAGCTAATGGACTAGCAACAGGGGTTTTCTTCTGAGACCAGCTTGGGGGAAGCTTTGGGCAATGCAACAATAAAGTATGTCATGGCTGGGATGAAAATAGGAGGGAAATGTTTATGTTGCTTTATACTACAGAGTGTGAACCACTCTCTACATCTTTAAGTGTTTATAGGGAGGCTTAGTGAAAATGTACCTATTCAGTGGGAGTTGTGTAGCTAAATCTTCTTACTACTGACTATATTTTATGGAAGAGTCACAGCACGTTCTGTAAAGAATAGACTACTGCTTAGATACAGATTCTGTAATCAGTGCCTTGATGGTAGGTTTAGAATCAGATGGCAATCTGCTCTGATGTTTTTAAAAGTCCAACAATAGTATCATCTGTGTTCTGCTTGTGATATTGACTAAGTATGAGATAATTACATTTGATGTCCTTAAATCTTGTGCTTCACAGTGAGGCCTGCCTTTTGGGTCTGCTTTTCTGAACAAGGACTACCTTCATTTTCTGTCACTTAGAGCATATTTTGAAAATTTTTCCGAGTGCTATGGTAGATTTTTCCATCACTTGTAAGTCTTCAAATATAAATGTCTTTCTAAAAAAGATGCTGTAGCCCAGACAGAAGTTATAGGCTTGATGCAGGAATTACTAAGTGAAACTCTCTGGCCAATGTTATGCAGAATGTCAGACTAGGCAATCGTTACTTAAAATTAATGATTGGATTCTGCTACTGCTACCCATCAGAGGACACATAGTACTTTAGCTCAAGAAGACTAAGCACTGGGGCTCCTGTGTTCAATCCCTGGTGATCACCAAGATGGCAGTTATTAGATATGCTTTACCTGTTCTATGTATAACTTTTAAATGATTTTTTTAATTTATATTTTAATGTTTAAATAGAGGGTGCCAATGAGTTAAGAGTAGAAAAACCTGGACGACTAGGATTGGGAACCTTAATGCTGCACTCTTTCTCTGGCTATCATTTAGGCATCTCTCTCTCTCACACACACACACAAACACCCCCCATTTCTAAAATTAACTTTTTTCATAGCTCTCTTCTAAATTTAGTGATAAGGAAGATCTCATTGCTTGTAACAATTCATTTCCTCCTCCTGTTGGCTCATCCTAAGTGGTCAATCTTTCGTAAAAGTATAACTATTTCCAGGCACTATTTGTAACAACAAAGGTTTTATGATCCTCTATTCTAAGGACTGTATGTTAGGAGAAGATCGATCAGTAAGTGAGAGTGTGTGATCTGAATGAAAACCGCTATGTGGGTATTTATTTTTAGTAGATAAAAAGCTGAAATACCTTCATCTGTCTGAGAAGTATATTTGTTTTCCTCTAACCACACATCTGAAAGACATGAGACAAAGCTTTTATTGGACAGATATTTGAATCTGTATATCAATGCATTCAACTGTCAAAAAATTAGTAGTAAAGGACCAATATTAGGTCAAGTTTTGCATTTAGTATTAGCCAGACAGACCCTTAAAGACTTCAGTCTTTTAAAATGATACTACACTACTCCAGACTTTTCTGACAGTGGGATCAGAAGGTTCCATTTCCCACCTAAGGGCAGGAAGCTGCTCCATCTCTCAAATGTGTGGTGGGCCTATTTTGTGAGAATACTAGCCTAGTGTAGTTAATAACAATTGTGGTAGATGGGACTGTTTGTTTACCTGTGATAAGGAGCTACAAACCTCCCCTGGGGCAAGAGCTGGAAACATCAGCACTCTTCCCAAAGGTTATGAGGTATCCAGGCAGGCCCAATCTCCCAGTTCTGGCCTTTGAGTTCTGTGGCAAAACATGGCCACAACTCCCTTGATGTTTGGGAAGACCCCAGGTCAATGCGTAGCTGTGAGGGGCGGTGCTGCCTAGACTGCAGGTGATGGTACAAGCTCTTTCCTGGCCAGCTATCTAATCAGTGTGATTAAGCCATTAACGCAGGGTAGCACTGTAAAACATCATGAGGGATTGAATTATCTAGTAAACGCAACACAAGAGAAGAGGGATTTCTGTACTATAGCCCCATCACTGAAACTCTGGGACCTTGGTCAAATTAACTTAGCCTTTCTTCTTCCATTTCTTACCCTTAAAATGGGGAGAAATAGAGCTTCTGGAGGTGGTTAGGAATTTTAGTAACCACCTGAAATTGAATTTGGGGGCCCCCAATGAATACCTACCTCTACTTTGTGCTGCTGGGCCCAGATTCTCTTTCTGTCACCCTCTTGCTGCTTCCAAGGATATGAATAACTAACACCCCCAGAAGTGCAAAGGAGCTGGAATTCTGTAGCACTAGGGCTGAGGGAGCCTGCATCTGGGTTAGAAATGAAGACAAATTTCCATAATGAAGATTAGGAAAATGTTTGTCCCCAACACATTTAGGCAAAGCAGGATTCACATAATAGAGGGAGCCATTGGGTGATTCAGGCTGGAAGACATAATATGAATGTAAAGATATGGTATTTTGGAGTTTGGATAAATAGGACTTTAATATATTTCTCTTCTTGAAGCTTGTTTCCCACCTACGATTTACCTGCAATTTTAATCCATCTACATTGTCCTTAATTTGTATGTGCTGCTGTGCACGATTACTAAATATTTGAAAATACTTGGATTTTTTTTTATCTTATGAGGAAATATGTGAAAATTCTTGGACTATTTGTTCACTTTCAGGGGAAAATACTATTTGTTCACTTTCAGGGGAAAATAGCTATTCTTTACTTTGGCTCGTGGGCATCTCTTTAAATGCCACCTTCATGAAAAAAATTGGGACAAATTCTTGCTAACTTCCGCTACTTGTACAATGTATGTGCCTTTGTATGTGTTCTGTTATGGTTAGCTCCCAGCAATTCATTCTGCTCCTGACTTACCTAGACATGGCATTCTGATCAGAGGATGGAATGCCTTTTTTCTGCTACATAAATATCTGCCATTTTTGCCAGGGAAAAAATGACTTGGCTTGCTGTGAACTGAAGAAATTTCCCTGTGATTGTTTTATGTTCATAGCAAATAGCTGTCAAAAAAATTGATCAAATTACACATTTGTCATGGCAACTTAGATTTGTGCATGCAACCATTTCTAAAAGCGCAAATGACTTTTTGCACCTAAGTTCTAAAAGGAGACTTTGACCACACATTTTATAGCAGCCTAAAATGCCCTGTGCAAGAGACTGAGAGAACCTTTCATTTTAAAATAGGCAGAGCAGAATT
Organism: Mesoclemmys tuberculata; assembly: GCA_007922155.1. Taxonomy (NCBI): domain Eukaryota; kingdom Metazoa; phylum Chordata; order Testudines; family Chelidae; genus Mesoclemmys; species Mesoclemmys tuberculata. The sequence continues at coordinate 20,182,992 of ML675649.1, read as the reverse complement.
TGATCCTAGGGATGTCTGTTGATCAGAAGACCCAGAACAATATCTGCAATTGATGTTCTGAGGCTTAATACAGATAATAAAATGTGCTCTCACTCCTTATGCTGCTGCTAACCATTGGTGCTCACTAACTGCATCAACAACAAAAGAATCTTTGCAATCTTTCACATGATAAATTTACTTGCTTCTGAGAGACATTACATAACATTATTGATTTGACCTTTCTTTCCTTAGTTAAAGTTTACCCATTTGTAAGAAGTATTCCACAGAACTAGTGATTTTGACCTTTACCACCTCATGCTGACAACCCATGATGAATGGAATATACGAACACCCATTTTCTAACCTCTTTTTTTACCCTGAATCTTCAAATTTTGACAGATGCATTCTGTTACCACTGAAATCTCCAAGACTACAAAGCATAGAATCAAGGCATCTCCATCTTAACATTTATATAACATTTTAATATTCACCACCACCACCACCCCTCTGTCCCCCCCACAAAAAGTACAGATGTGTCTTTATGAGACTGACCTTTTCTTCAGCTTCTGAATCAATACAGTTCATTTCTATAGACCTTGTTGAAAGTTTTACAGTAGTTCTATCTTAAGACTTCAGTGTTTCGCATGTTTCTGTGTGCTAAACCCAGTGCAACACTGTTAAACTTGTTGTAATTTTTATGGTCAGCCATACCAAAAAAAAAATTAGATGCAACTGTACGAATGATATCCAATGAACAATACATGTATGAGCCAGGAGCACACCCAGAAGTGATTTTTTAGCAGGGCCTGCAGTTAACATAGGTGGGCCAGCTGAAAAACAAGTGCTTCCTGAATAGCTGGCTTCTGGTCACATGACCAGAAACGGGAAGTTTGAGAAGCGACTGGCAGAGAAACTAAGCTGCCCAGCATTGCCAACGTAGCTTAAGCAGAACATTGGCAACAGAACTTCTGCAACCAGTTGAGTGGGCCTGCTTTCAAAGTGGATGGGTCCTGGCCCACCCAGGCCCACCCATAGGTATGCCACTGGTATGAGCAGACAGAATCAGAACCATACAAATAATTTTGCACACAAAATAAAATGGTCTTTTAACTCCAGAATTTTGTGAGTTCCGTTTTTGCTTTTATAAATGTTTCTTTCACTTAACAAAAGTAATTCAACACTCTAATGGAGGGAAGGAATTAAGATCTAAAGACTGAAGGAGAAACTTCTTTTGCTGTAACTTTTTTTGTGGGGGGGGGAAGCTATTTCATACCTGTATGAGTCTTGCCATGGGGAACACTGAAATGGCAGCTAATGTGCTCTAAATCAAAGAGAACCTATAATCTGTTTTTTGGTATGTGGTGGAAACTGGCTCTTGTTAATAGATGGTTTGGTTTTTTCTTCTGTCAGGAAGAGTGCCATTTTTTGTTTTGTTAAGGGGAAGGAGGGCCATGGAGCTCTGGATTAAGATAAGATGAGTTAATGTTTTTTAATACAGCTATGTGACAGCTAGCGTCAACGCAACTGTACAGATGATTTCTGGAGGTTGAGGAAGAAGTAATGGAAAATATCCATCTGGAGGTTCAGCTGTAGCCCTTCTGGAAATTCAAATTAACATTATCACAGTCTGCAAGCACCAGCCATATTGTATCTCTCACTGCTAAATTAAATAGGTTCTGCTGCTGGGACCTCTGTCTTAAAACATACCTTGATAACTGATCCATGGGCCATCCTGAATTATTCTCTGCATCAAAGACTTCTAGTCTTTCTTCTTCTTACTGACCAGCTTCTTTTATAACACATATGAATACACTCGTTAGTAGAAACTAAGGCTCTCTGCCCTGCCCGCCTGATTTGCTAATAAGGCTTGGGTGCTTTTTTACAGACCCATGCAGGTTAGTGAAAAACCTTTTAAAATCTGCCCAGGAACATGGTGATTCAGGAGCACTCTTCTTGTCTCCGCCACTGGCAGCTGATTGTGGAGTAGTTGGTTTGTACAAATTATGGTACTTTGTGCACTGACGGAGGGGATATCTCCCAATATGTTGTTAGCTGTTAGTAAGATGAAAGAGGACAGGAAGCTCTTGTCATCCAGCAGTAACTCCAGCTGTTACAAAGTATTGCAAGAATGCCCAAGTGGAAATAGTGTATAAGGGCAACAGCTTTGACAATAGAGGCACACTGCCAGCCCCTATTGAATAGCCCTTTTTGGGTGGCAGCAAGTTTAGGAGTTAAGATGAATGGGGCAGGTTCCACGTGTTGGAGCTATTGTTAGTCTGGCTGCACAGAAAGCAGTCAGGGTCTGGACTTGATAATGTCTCAAGTTCCCTTCCAGGCCTTTATGTCTGTGATTCTATTACATGAGTTACACTCCAGTCATGCACCAAGCTGTCATGTCAGTAGGCACTATAGATAGTATAATATTCTTTTAAAATGTAGCTATTGTGTCTGCTCCTTTCCTATGTAAAAAGAAATGAGGTCAGATTGTTCTATTAACCAATCTTAATTTAGTTTGAGCAACTTGCTTTTGAGAGTCACATAAAATATCTTATCTTTTATAAATGTTTTCATTTTTATTTTAGCTTTATTTGGGGGCCCTATCTAACTTTGTCCTTTTTAAACTAATATGTAAACGTGTAGTTCCTGTTAAAATTTCTGCTTTTCAGCAGAAGCAGAATTTACATTGGAGGGATCAGGCTGCACAAAAGGAGCAGTTTAGTGTTCCTTTCCTGCAGCCTTATACTGCAAGTGAAGGTGTGATTTGTAGTATGGGTAGGCAGACTTGTGCTAGCTTTAATCTAGCTGACACAGATAGCAATAGCAGTGTGACATGGTGGCATAGGATTCAACAAGCCAAAGAAGGACACCCTGAGGGCTTGCACTCTGGTTTCTAGCCTGTGCTGAAGCCCATGACATCATGGCTACATTGGTATTGTTACCTGTGCTAGCTAGATGAAAACGAACGTCGGTGTGCTTATCTGTACTATAAATCACAGCTTCATCTGCAGTGCAGATATAACCTTAGGCTCACCAAAGAGACCTAAGGCTGGCCACTGGGAGGAGGGGAAAGGGAGCTGTGCTCCCTGGATGATAAGCAGACAAGTCATAGCAGCCCACTAAGTGTTGTATTTTTAAATCTCCCATTCCTGCTCTGAAATTCATTTGGTATTTGGCAATTTTTTCAGATTACAGGAAATTACTGATACAGCCCAATACAGTACATTATAAAGCTGTGACCCTACATGTGACCATAATGGAATCTTCCTTCAATATCCTGGACAAACATTACTGAATTAAGTATTTTAGGCATTGATTTGTATTAAAAATGCAAATAATGCAAATTGTGGAATTGTATGGAACTTCTCTGAGGGAAGACAGAATTAATTAAATCTCTGGGGAGTACTGTTAGTTTCAAACAACTATGTTCAATACAATGTAGCATCCACACAGTCTTTTGGGACAATATATGTGAAGTGGAATTCCTGAGATGTACATGTACATGACTCAGTCTTTGAAGCTTCTCCCTGGGGTGGGACCTTTCATCAGTTGGTCACCTGTTACATGTCAATAGTTCAAAGGCAAACTGTATAAAGGAGTAACTGACTTAGGCCCAGTCTACACTTACCTTTGCGATTTGGCGGCAGTTGACGGGAGATACGCAAGTGATGTAAATCACTTGTGTATCTCCCGTCGACTTCGCGGCGTCTCCTCTGCACGGTGTCCACACTGCGCTGCGTCGAAGGGAACGTTCCCTTCGATGCAGAGCTATGCCACTTACCAGGGTAGTTTTCCTGCGTTGCTTGCTGGATCAACTGAGTGGGTCTACACAGACTGCTCAGTCGATCCAGAGCAATCGATCTGACAGCGGTGAAGTTGCTGCCGTCAGTGTAGACCCAGCCTTACTCATGAGTATGTGCTTGTTCTGAGATGACGCTGTGACTAACTTGTGACCATAGGAAAACCGTAGGCTGAGGCCTGCAGGACTGTTCACCAGCCAGAGCCCTTTTTGGAATTGGGGTTGATCTCTCTTAAACTTATTGCCATGCCTGTAGGCTTTTATCATTTTAAATATTTTCTCTATAATGCTTTAATTTTAAGAATTAATGTGCTTGCTTAGAAAGAGCTGCCTGGTAGCTTAACTGTGGCAATTACACTGTTTTCCATCTCCTGAGGAGAAAAGTAAAGCAGACCAGCTTAGGCAGTCTGATTTTCTGTGGACATCTCTGCTCCTTCCCTGGAAATATCCCAGACAGGAGGGTGGGAGACTTGTCACCCAAGCAAGGTGACAGCTTAAGGAGCTGGGAGCCTAGAATGGGTGCCCTTGTTTGGTCTACAGAGGGGGAATATAAGTGCAATTGCTCTGAACTGTGACACTATATAAATATGCCCTTTATAGTTCTATGAAAAAGAAATTTTGGGTCCCCCCCCTTCAATCCCACTCTCGCAAAGAATTCTCCTATATCTTTCTGATTTTTAATAGAGAATTATGGTTTGTTTCAGATTCAGATTGTTGTCCCTGCCATGTACAAGCTAAGACTGAAAATGTAGGAACAAATAGTATTTAAGTGAAGGCAATGTATGGTAAGCATTCATTAGGGAAATGTTTATTAAAAATATAACAAATGGACACAACTAATTTCCAGAACTACAGACTAATTTTCCCCCCGTAGGAGGTTATTTTTAAGCACTTTCTGCATAGCAATTCATGAGTTTGGGTAGAGTGTTTTTATTTAAATAACAAAATTACTCTGTAGTACTTTGAAAGAATGAGTGATGAGATTTTCCCTTCTGCAATCAACTGTAAATATGACGGATGAAATAGTTTTTTCTGATGCTAGTTTGCTTAGCAGTAAGATTTATTAACTCAGAAGTGTAGCTAAGATTGTTCTGGTAATCCAAATAATAAAATATTAAAATTTTTATTAAAAACAGACATCGACTTAATATTTGTAATTACCCATTGTAGTGGTGGTGACTTGATTGATAAAAGTTACCTCATTACAATGTTGGAGTATCTAAAGCATATTCTTAACTAAATAAGTAAACCAAACTTTTAGTCAAAACTTTTTGTTTCTTTATTTAATAATTTTACAAATAGGATTTTAGCAATTGGTGCTGATCATGGACTGAGTCCCTCCAAGGTTTTTTATGATGTATGAAGAAGCACTCATCTCAGGACATAAGTGCTATACATACCTCTAAAAATATAATACTTGTACAAAAAACAAGGTGCAAAGCAACACTAATCCAGCCTACCCCACTGTCAAGCACAAATTTAAAAGAAGGCCTTTGTACTGTGCCCTATGGTATGTCTACACTGAAATGTAAACCTGTGCTGGTCCCTGGCCTCAAGGCAACCCCTCTTGTGTCCACACTGCAGTTGTGCTAACCCAGAACTGAGATCCAGGCCCTCAGGACCCTGCAGGGCTGGAGGGTCCAGCTTGAGTCAGGTCCCAGGAGTCATCCCAAGGTAATCCTGCAATTCCATGGGACAATTTCCTTAATCTTCTCTCTCTCCCAATAACCTGTAATCCACTCTATTGAAAACAGAAGTCTTCCCTGCCTCATCGGAAATGGCAGCGGCTCAGGTCAGCATTAACCCATTCTGTTCTAATCACCAGTCTACAAGCATGTTATCAGAGAGCCTCCTGGGTTTGCAACGGAGACTGAATTGATCAAATGTCTTGCAAAACAAAGTGTTTCCTGGGTGGGCAGTAAAGTTTTCCCAAAGTGCACCACATTCTTAGGGCTAGAGCAGCCATACTGGGCAGAGAGGGGCTCTAGGAACTTTGGGATATAGTTACTTTGACTTGGATCTGCACATGCCAGCGTGATACTAGAGTCCTAGCTTCAAGCACGGGGTCAGCAAATTTTAACCTAGGGTTAAAAAAAATAACAAGCCCAGGGTTCCCTAACACCGATCAGCTGACTCAAGTCCCACTAGCCATGGGCTTACATTGCAGTGTAGACATACCCTAAGGGTCAGCAGCCCCTGGCTCTACTTGGCTCTGTTTAGGGTGTAAATTCAGAATGCACACCCTGGAAAACCAGAAGATTGGCTTCTTGATGAACCCAACCAATCCAGGCAAAAGGCCAAATAAAAGTCCAGGATCTACACAGATGGGAGTTGTGGATCAGTTTTGGAAGGGAGCATGAGGAAAAGGAGAGTAAGTGGAAAGTTGCTCTTTACTACCCACACACCACCACATCTTAGCTTTGTCTGCCCTTACCCTTTTCATTTGCATGGGCCATACAGAGCTTAAAAAGACATAATAATTGGGCCACATATGCAAATGTTTTGCATTTTCAGATTGGCTGTGAATTTCATGAGCTCCAAGATCTCTGATCCGGCAACTAGAACTGATTCAGTAGGCATACTGAAGAGATTGCACCTGAGATGGGGGGAAATGTGGACAGTTTATAAAATCCAGAATCAAACAAGCTGGATTCTTCTGTGGCCTATCACGCACCAGGTCACATTCTAATTATTGTGAAGGGCATGGGAGAGGCCACCATGCAGATTGTGGCTGAGCCAAAGCTCAAAACACTTAATTGTCAGATTACATTCAAAATAATTGTTTATATGTTTAAAAAATCAGAAAGAAGGGCAGAGTCCTAAAAGTGCTGTCTCCACCTGAACACTCTACTGCCCCTGGACTTGGTGGCAGAGGAGTGAGCTCTGTGCATGATGAGGCCCTAAAAAAACAGCCAACCTAAGGCCAAGGCACATTTTGCTCCATATTAAACATTGTGTCCACTATCTTGATTTTAAACATGTCTGGCTGCCGTGCATTTATCTTCTGCCTGATGAAACTTATCTCAGAGGAATCTGCTTTTCCTGCTTACGAGTTTATTAGAAAAGCAATTGAAAGTGAATAAACATTGGAGACACTCTTTCATTACCACTTTTAAAAAGTAAACTATTGTGAATGATTTACAGGACAAAAGACCACCAATGTCTATTAGTGAACAGATTTTTTCCTTTAATGGTTATATCAGATTTGAAAAAATTGCCCATCTGAAAAAATGATCTTATTTCTTGTTCACAAAATGTTGATAGTCTATGGCAAGATCTTCAGCTGTGTAAACAGATGTTAATTACACCAGCTGAGGATCGAGTCCAATATTTGTAAACAGCTTATTTCATAAAAACACTCAATATGGGTGAACTATTTTGAACATTTGAAATGCTGCGAGAAGAGAATCTGGACATGCACAATTAAAATTCATTCTCTTAGTTTATTGCAGAGCAATACGTTCTGGGTGTTTGTTTGTTTTTTTTAAATGCACAGGTGGTTAAAGATCCTTAAAATACCAGAATGCTATTTTAGCAGTGCAGGCTTCAAACATACAGATCATTCTGTTCTGTTCACTGAATAGTCAGGTTAAATAAAAAGGCTATTTACATCCAGCAGGTGCTCAGTCTTTAGCTCTTTCTGAAATCTGACCTCTGAAAATGGCAGGAACATCCAGAAAACAGTAGCGGAATTGATTTTTTTTGGCTTGTTGCTATGGATCCTTACTGCTGATAGAAACAAGATGAAGGGGAAGGGGGGAAGACAAGTACAAGTTATTGGATTATGAAAAACTTTCTTGTATCAAGCCAGGTATCAACTGTAAAGTCTCATCAGGCGTCATGTGCATCTAGATGAGAATATATCCAATAATATTGTGTTGTTTTAATTCCTGAACAACATAAATATTTACTATTAAAGGCCAGCTTTGAGTTACAAGAAACTAAAAATCATTCTGGAGTATGGGAGTTAGTATCTCTAGCATGGTATATTATATGCAGTATTGGTTTGATTTTATTGTCTGTCCTAATTTTGAACCCAAACATGGAAATAATTTCCACAAAACTCTGAAATTACAAAAGCCTGATCTCTGAACTACTTCATCCTTGTTTCTACAAAGTGGAATAAAGTGGTTTTAGGTGGATATGGAGGTTTAAATTTCAAAACCAAATTAGTGCCTTGTGGGTACTGACCAGGGTCATGACAACAAACAAAGTCCAAGGTCTCAGGATGGACACAGTTAACTCTCTGAAGAGGCCAAACCTGCCATGAAATCAGTAGGAGTTTTACCTGCGAAGGGACACTAAGATTAGGTCCAAGAAATGCAATGCAGGTACATTGGGGAGCAATTTTTTAAGTTAAAAACAAGGTTTTGGCAACTGAATTTCTCTAAAGGAATCTGTGCTCCTTTGAAAAATGGCAACTCCTTTCTTGCTTATATGGTTTTTCCATAAGAGTGGGATTTTCAAAGGGTCCCAGTGAATGGGATCAATGTTAGACCAACACTGAGCACTCTGGAAAATCCCACACTAAACTTCTACATTGAAATTAAGAGAGTTAAAAATGGAAATCAGTTCCATTCTGGAATGTTACCAATGAATGAACTTGCTTTATAAACAATTCTACTCTAAAGGAAGCAGAGTAATGTATGTGGAAGCACTTAATATGCAGCAAAAATATTATACTTAAAATATATAGCTTGTAGTGTAATATGTTACCATTAAGGAAAAAGAGGTTTAGGAAAAGCTCTTTGGCTGTGTCTATACTACGGAGGCTATATTGGCATAGCTATGTCTATATCGCTATGACTGCATAACCCTATAGTGTAGACACAGCCTACACCAATGGAAGGGGTTTTTCTGTCAGTGTAGGAACACCACCTCCTGGAATGAAGGTAGGTATGTTGATGGATGTATTCTTCCGTTGATGTAGCTGCTTCTATGCTGGGGTTTAGGTCACCATAGCTATGTTGGACAAGGGGTGACTTTTTCACACCCCTGCCTGACATAGCTATGTAGACTTAATTTTTTAATATAGATCAAGCCTTTAATCATGAGTAGCATTTATCTTTAGCACTGTTTCTGCTTATGGAGAAGTGTCACAATCTCAGGGGTTATTGCTCACTTTCTCATTTCAAGGTGTAAACAGGATTTCTCATGACTCTGGAATTTCCATCTAATTATACAAACATAACAAAATAATACAGTTCCGTTAGTATTGTAATAATAAAATTATAACATGAAATCTGAGAGCTACACTGCGTTATTAACACAAGAGTGAAAAACAGACATCCCTATCTATGTGACAAGTGTGGAATCAGAGAGGGCAGGTGGGTGAGGTGATGCCTTTTGTTGGACCAACTTTTGTCTGGTGATAGAGACAAGCTTTTGAGCTATATAAAACCTCTTCTTCAGGTCTGGGAAATGTACTCAGTGTCACAACTCAATACAAGGTGGAACAAATGGTGGTAAACAATGCTAAACAATCAGTTCCACCTTATTTTGAGCTGTGACTCTGAGTACATTTCCCAGACCCGAAAAAGGTCCTGCTATGAGCAGGGAGGGGGTTGGACTAGATAACCTCCTGAGGTCCCTTCCAACCCTAATATTCTCTGATTCTATAAGAGCTTTTTTGTAGTTCAAAAGCTTCTCTCTCTCACCAAACAGAAGTTGGTCCAGTAAAAGGTATCTCTCATACCTTGTCTCTCTAATACCGTGGAACCAACATGGCTACAACAATACGACATATAAGTTTGATATCACTCAGCTTATGGACAAATGCTTGAATGTAAAAGGAACTTATTTATTTACAGCTAGAATTTGGGTGGAGATTTGCAATAATCATTATGGCAAAAGGGTATCTAAGTTTCAGCACTCTAGAAGGAGAAACAAAATAGTGTTAGTAAATTAAGAGTTTATATCCATCACCATGAAGAGTTTATAAATGAAGTTTATAAATGTTATATATATATATATATATATATATATATATATATATATATATATAACATAACTCTATATATAGAGAGAGAGTTTATAAATGAAGAGTTTATATCCATCACCATTCCTCTGCAATAGTCTTTCACATGATGAGGGAATTACAGGATCTATTAGATTACTGGAGCAGGTGTTAGCACTACCACTAAGTTAAATGGTTGATCAACAGTTTCCTTGTATATATTTTCATTTAAAGATAGCTACAATAATTTACTCAAAAATAACAAGTAAATTTTACCCTGCTTTTCTGGTTCCCCTCCATGAAGGGTTCAAAGAAGAATTTGTGATTTGTCATATGACTGTGAATAAGATAACTGCAGGGTGGTTCCCTGCATTGGTGTATTCCCAAACCAATGGGAAAGCACATATAAGTAATACCCAGTTTCTTTCTTCAGCAGGGAAGCTGCTAGTGTACTATAGCCAGGCATACGTTAATCACTGTGCCTGGATATGTAAAACAAAGCATAAATCAACAGTTTAAGTTTACACTTGGGTGTTTTTAATGGTAACTTTAATCTATTGTATGAGGCACAGATAAAAGAAGGAAACCTGTTTTTAATACCTCACTAAATAAAAACAGGTTTCTGTTCTTCCCTATGAGTAAGTAAATTTTTATTCAGATCTGCAGTGTGTTTAAAAGCATATTTATCACAGTATTTACTCTTTTTTTTTCTGCAGTAAAACTAATTCACCCAAATTCACATGAATAGACAAAACTAGAACATCCTGTTCTGAAACTTATATTAATAAAAATCTTTTGTCCAAAGGATAACATTTTTACTCAGAAGGGGAGAACTTAAAGTCAGCAAAGCGAAGAGTGACTGTTACATAGAAGATTGCACCTACTCTGTATATTCAGAATCTCAAATTCTTGCTTCAGTGACAAATGACTTTTTACTACTTTTTACTCCTGTGAGTCTGTTACAGCTCATGCAGCTAAGAAGTAATGAGTTGGATTCTATTCCTTCTCATGAATCATCAGCCAAATTGTTTATGGTAACAGGATGGCTTGCTAAACTAACCTGATTACAGAATAAGCCATAAGGGGAATCTGGCAGTTCCCTATAAAGAACAGAAGGTTGCTGCAATAATGGGAATGAGAGCCAGGCTTTAGTAGTGTTAAAGCCCTGCTGAGGAAGGGACTGGAGAGACAGCCAGGCAGAAAGCTCAGAGTAAGGAAAGTTCTTCAGGTGAGAAGGTCTGAGAAAGATCCTGATTAAGCAGAGAAGAGACAGATAGACCCAGAGGAGAACTTAAGAGGCTGATGAGGAAGGGGCTTTGGGAAAACTGCAGCAAAGGTAAAGGAGCAGACCTAGCTGTACAGGACCTTGGGCCAGAATCTAAATTAGAGGGTGGGATTGGGTTCCCTTACTGGCCTCAAGGTAGGGGTTGTACAAGCCCCACACAAATTATTGAGCCCAGCAAGAAGGCTACATGCTGAGCTGAAGGCTGGCTGAGGAAGAGCCCCAGAAAGGGAAGGATTTTTGTTTGTGCTAAAGCTATTTTAGGGAACTTTCAGTTAGGACAGTCGTGACCCTGGATGGGGTGGACTTCAGACAGTGAGCTGGCTAGAGGGCTGAGTCACTGAGAAACTGCCAGAGCAAGCATCAGCAGAGAGGGCTAGTCAACTGAGAGAGCTGCTCCACCACACTTGGACATAAGAGGGCACCTAGCAGTGAGTGAACTTGTTTACATTTATCAATTTTCAGTGAGCTACACCCACACAAACCATTTGAAGACTGAGGTTGCATACATGTCAATAAGACCGTTTCTAGAAATAATAAAATAGGGGGCAATTATTTTTAAAATGAGGGAGAGTGAATAGGACAGTCACATTTTTTCCACTGCCCATATTTATTCTTATGACCAAAACCTATGTTCAAAACTGTGGAGAGGCTTTTGGTCTTTATTTCTCACTCATTAACTGAAATCCTTTTCCAAGAGGACTTTACACATTCACTCAGTGAAGAACGAATTAGGAGAATATCAAAACAGACTATATGCAGTTTATTTTTATACTACTTGTTCTTACCAATACAACTTACTCTTTTGAATCAATTTTACTTTTTATCTCATTAATCCATTTTCAACACCATGGAGCCATGTTATGGCATGTAGCTCTTATCTTGCGTCCAAAATGACTAGGGATCTGTCATTATTTCTCCTGTGACAAACTTTAGCACCATGAGTCTGACCCTACAGCATGGGAAAAGTGAAGTTGTGCTTTTACAAATGATGGGCTGTTAACATTTGGTGAATGCTTTGTATTTTGATTTGGAAGATTTAGGATAGAAAAAATGGAAAATAAGGAATTATGAAAGAAGGTATCACAAGAGGCTATGAAATGCTAGCATCTACTTCAGTAATCTAACTGGTTCTGTAATTCTCACATCATGTGAAAGATGATTCTATCTTTGATGCTTGTTTTTCTGTCTTTTTCGATCCTAAATCTTCCAAGTCAAAATGTAATGCATAAACTACAATTTTACTTTTCCCTCCAGAAGTTTTAATAAACTCTCCCCACATGCCTTGTTGAATACAAATTTCATTTCAATTGTAGATAATTTTATTATGGGATATAAATAGTTAAGGGCTTATTATGATGAATGTGGGGATGTCTGTAATATTTATGAATACTATGTCCTTTCTGTTTGCTATATGCTTCTCTGCCTACGTATCCCTTCATTGATTCTATGATAGGGGCATCTGTCCATGATGTTTCAATAGGAAGTGCCCATCTCTTCTCCAGGACCCTGTGAAGTAGGGAACAAGCATCATGCCCACTTTACAGATGGGGAACTGAGGCACAGGAAGGATGACTTGCCCAATGTCATGGAGGAAGTCGGTGGGAGAGCAGGGAATTGAACCTGCAACTCCCCCATCCCAGGCTACTGCCCTCAATCACTGGGCAACCCTTCCTCCCTCCTGCTGCTATATGATTACAAAGGGTTAATTCAAGCAGAGGCTACTTCCACCTACCCAGGAAAGGGGCACTAGCTCTAGATAGCCTCACTTACTTGTACTTAAAGGACAATCCATGTGTCATTTGCTTTTGAAGTCTATCCTCTGGCCATGCTGAGTTCACCAGACTGGTTTGTAATCACAGGTGGGGGGAATCCTAGAGGGAAACTGGGAAAAGAACTTTGTGGTGGATTTAAAAAGTCCCTGAAGGACAAGGGAATGTGAGGCAGAGACTGCTAGGAAGCAGACTGAACCCCAGTCCCCAGAAGCTGAGCTAAGAGTGAATAAGCTAGGACCACTTAAGCCTAAAGGGAAGACTGATGTGCACGTAGACATCTTATTGTGTTTAAAATCTTTTTCTCTTGTGATTAAACAATACTTTTGTTTTGAAAAAGCTGTTTTGGGTCACTATAGTCACCACTGGTCAGAGGGAAAAACTGCACATAGCCAAACCCATTTGGGCTGGCTGAATAACTGCAGTTAGTGCTGTAGCCCATGGACCCACTCTAAGAATGGAAGAATCAGAGGATTCCACTGTGAGAGATGTAAATGTGCAGGTCCTGTCACCTATATGCATACACTTGGAAAGACTTGAGGGGGGCCAAAGGTATAGCTGGCCCTGAACTGTGACATGGATGTTCAACTAATATCTATAGTAAGATAAACTCTTAGGTTTCTAAAGAGAGCTGATTTAAAAGGGCAGTAAGTGAAACTGGAAAAACTCATGCATGATGGACTGGGATTTTAAATGTGCAAATGTAGCTTGTGTATTGCCTAAGAAGTATACTCTGAATGCACAAGAGTTTATGGTTCCTGCTATAGATGTTGTGTATGCAGTGGTTCCCAACCTGTGGCCCATGGGCCAAAAGTGGCCCGTGGGGGCTTTCAAAGTGGCTTTCTGCTCCTCTCCCACTAGCTGCATAGGGAGCCACTGCCTAAGGATCCAGGTGGAGTGCATTGCTGCGGGGCTAAAAGATCAGTGCAGGCTCTTTGCTGCAGCCAATGGGATGGGAGATCAGTGAGGAAGGAGGCAGCCTCCTTGCTGAACTCCTTCCGTCTGGCTGCAGTGGAGGGATGGAGGGGCTGTTGGGGGAGACTGATGGTCCTTCAGGGTTTTCAAAATGATATCTGTGGCCCTTGAGCCAAAAAGGTTGGGAACCACTGTTAGTGAATAATGCTCAAAGCTTTTGTGTATATGGCTCTACCCTACAATAAGTCCTAAACAAAAAGTGAAAAATCATGTAATTGAGTCAGTGTTGAACATAACAGAATGACAACATCTTAATTTGAAGGTGTGATGGGGTGTACCAGGCCCTTTGAGGATCTGCAATAGGATCCTTGCAGGAGCCTCAGGATCCAACTGCAATCCATCCCAGGAAGAAGCAATGGCAGTGAGTCCTTCAAGCGGCCAAGAGAGGCCACATGGGATGCAGCCAATCAGAGAGGGGCTGTAGGGAGCAGCCATTTGGGCCCAGTAAGCCCATCTAAAAGAAGTTGCACTGCAGAGCAGAGGTCAGTTGTTGCCTGGAGCTAGATGAGTGATGCTGTGCTTCAGGCTGGCTGAAGGACTTGCAGGACCTCAGACAGACCAAGACCCTGTGGTCAGAGTGAAGAATGTACTAGAGCCGTGGGGATGTGACCCAAGGAATTGTAGCAGTCACATGGTTTAATTAAAGGGACTGCTATCTATAGGGTCCCTGTGCTGGGACTTGGAGTAGTAGGGGTTCATGGCTGGGACCCATGCACGCCTACTACTCCATCTCTCACGGTGGAATCCTTCTCCACATATAGAGTGCGTGTGAGACTTGGCCGGAGGGCTGAGTCCCTGAAGACTCACCACAAGGCAGAGATAAAGTGTAGGCATACTCACTTGGCCAAGGGGCCACTTGCAAGAGGTGGTAGAGCTTGTAAAGGGAAGGATAAAACTTTTCTGTGGGTTAAGATGTTCTCAGCATGAAGAAGAAAACTAACAAACATTTATATGAAAGACTATATTAAAGATTGATAAGGAACATGTTTGGGAGCTGCATATGAATTTTTAATGGATGAAGGAAACATTATTGAAACTTCTGACTCCCTCTGTAAATAAAGTACTAACAATCCATTTCTCATAATGCTGCTGAACAATATCCAAAGGCATTTTTGTAATTTAGAAATATACTGTACACCACACTGTTTCAGCCAAAAACTCTGACCACAAAAATCCTACTTTTAGAAACCTTATACAAAAGTAACTTTTGCAGTGCTAATTTGTATAGTGTTTAGGGAGCAGGCATAAATCTTCAGAACAAGACTCATCTTCCTGTGTTTTTCTAATAATCTGGGAGAACTAAATAATTAACATAAACAAATGAAAACTAATTTGCTAACTTTTAATTTTTATCCAATTGCCTGATCCATGTTAATGAATAATTTACGAGTCAGAAATTAATATAAAATTAAAATATTACTCTGTAGGGTCTACTGTAAGTGATATCATCTGTATAAGCTGTCTAGCTGGCTGCTAATTTATAAAATAAAAAATAACCCCAGAGAAATGGCATTCATCAAGAATCAGGCCATAATAAAAAGAGCTGCAGACTCCAGAGGTTTTACTATTTCCATATAGACCTGGGATCATTTGTCTGAGGCTGTTTGTGAATTATTCATATAAACTGTAGCTCTTTGCTTTCAGAGATTGAATGAGACCAGCTTCCATTGTATGGTTTCACATGCTGCTTTTTTGTTTGCATTTAAGTTTTTTTTTTTTAATAGAATGTCTTTTTTATTCTGCTGGATACTGTAGGATTCTATTAGCTGAACATTAGACTTTAAGAACCTGTATTGTGGTTAATACTGCGGTTTTCCCTAGCAAATAGGGGAGCTGTGGGAGGATAAGCCAGGGAAATCAGGGAATGTAGTAACTGAAGAGCTAATAAACCTTGAAAATATTTTTGTATTTTTGCTTTGACATTGGAGTACTGACATTAAGAAAAAACACATTTTTGAAATGTGAAAATACTACGTATTAGTTACATGAGTCTTCAGCACCTCAACATTTATCATCTCTATGTAATGATTTACAGCATTAACATATTGGATTAGACCAATGATTCATGTTATGTATTCTTCCTCTTTCACTGACAAATTTGTGACTCTCTGCTCCTGCCCCATGCCCAGAGTTAATCAAGTTTGCAATGCTGTATATTGGGAAGTGGGGAAGAGGGAAGGAAATTTCTTCATGAACACTGCAGTAAGCAGCTTGCATCCAAAAGCATGAGCTTGATTATCTTCCAGCATGCATAATGACAAACATTGGTTGCAATTACCCTGCTACAGTGTTGTATTTACATGACCACTTGCAGTAGTGAATTCCACTTCCAGGCTACATGATCTGTGAAATCTTTTCCTGTTGTTTATTCTAAATAAAACTTTAAAATTCCAATATCTTAACAAGTGGCTAGTGATGTTACCTTTAAGGCTGAGACGGCTCTTTACAATCTTATTTTTAGTGATGGAAAATTCCTTCCACTTGGCTTTTTAATTACTGTAAATCTTCTATTCCCATTATACACCATCATCCTTACATTAGGTGTTGTGGCGTTGCCTCTAAATAAGGAGGTAAAGAAATAACATTCATAGCTATTGTAAAAGCACCAACCTTACCCACTTCCACCTAACTTTGCTTCCTTAGACCTGGAAGCATAGAGGGCAGCTCCAAGCCTCGGTTAGAATTTTCTTCCAGCTTTTAAGAGAATGAAGATCTTCAGAGAGACCAGAGAATAGAGGAATAACTAGATAAGAAAACAGAGGAGGCTCTTCCCCTACTAAACAAACAGACTAGCTTTCCCTTCAATTCTGTATGCTATTCACAGCTGATAATTTGACAGGATTGATCTTGCAGGTGAAGAACGGTTGTGGGACAACAGCTCTTGTACCTCATACTAAATAGTGTTCTGTGTCCACATTCCAGTAATGAACACTACAGCAGCAGGGCTTTGCTGAATGGCTCAGTAACAATAGCAGAGCACTGCTGGCACATTCCAGTATTTCCACAAAGCAATGAGAACAGAAGGCACAGCACTACTCCTTTACATCTTGTTAGCCACAACACAATGCTGAGAAGCTATTGCAAAAGTGATCTTGAATAATGAGCATCTGCAGAGCGAAGGCAACATTACATTGACCTTCTTGAAATGTTGGCTCAAAGCAACCCACACTAAGAGTTTATCTGTAGGACTTAGTTCTTTATCTCAAACAATGAAGGCTCATGCTTGTAGGCCCTATTCAGGAAAAAATGTAAGCGCATGTGTAAGAACCTTTCCATTCAGGACAGCACTTAAACACATACTTAAGTCCTACTGGCTTCAAGGGACTTAACCAGGTGCTTAAGTGCTATTGTGAATAGAGACTTTCTTGAATTGGGGCCAAGCTAGATTAGTTGCACTTGTACTGAGAATGAGGGGAAGGACAGAATGAGGGGGAGGGAGGGGGAATCTTTGGCTTCAGAAACACTGTAATCAGGTCACAGCTAGCTAAATAAGTCTCTGGATATGCTAAAGTTGCCTCTCAGGGAGTCAACTGGAAAATCCTCTCCTTCCTCTTCAGGTTCTGACCTGGGGTGGTACAGAGTCTTCCTACTTTCTTCCAGGATCAAGTGGTGTTCCTAGGTAATAATTCTTCCTCAATTTTTTTCTGCCTCTCTTGCATGTCCAGAGAGCTGGGCAATTTCTGTTCCCGTTTGATCTCTTTGGGTAGTTGGCAGGTGCTATCCTCTAGTCTGCAGGGGATGTTACACAGCTCCCATTCTAGTCTTCTGAGGTGGCTGGGAGGACTGCTGCTTATGGAATCTTTGATGCACTGCCTACTAAGCCCTTCTCAAAACAACTCTGATTCTTCTTTTAGAAAGTGGCACCCACAAACATATTTGCTAGCCTCTTAAGCATAAAACATGCTGGAGCTTTACAAGCCATTGTTCAACAAGGAATTTTGAAATCCCTGATGTAGTTTTGATGAGGTCTTGAAATACAATGAGAACTGTTGTTTTATTCAGCAATTTATGTTCCAATCACGGATAGAAACTGGAACTCAATTTTATTGGACCATTTTCTTGAAGGTTTAGTTAGACTTTTGACTCTATTAGAAATCAGTCCAGCAAATTACTTAAGCAGATGCTTAACTTCAAGCATGTGAGCAGTCACATTACCACCAGGACTGTGGTGGATTATACTTGTGGTTGCAGTATGTTGCTAGAAAAAGGACAACAAGCTTACCAAATAACCATTTTAAGCTGTTTTAACTGAAATCTTTATAAACATTGTCCAGTAACGAAATTACTCGCTCATGTGCTAGAAATTTGCTTTCTGGTCCTTTCCAGATTGTCATAACTCAGTTTAGGCAAATATCTGATTCTGAAACCAAGTAGTTTAATGTTTTGTCTCTATATACTCAATTAAAGTAAGTTAATTCTACTGAAAATATCCTGTCAATGTTTCCCCCCCGACAAGGTCCAGTAGTTGGAAGCTCATTTGATTGAAGTACATTTGAGAAAACAATAGCTTTCCCATTTAAGAAGTGAGTTTGTTTACTTTTGGGGGGTCATGTTGGAAGAGTAACTTGTACTAAGCTCTTGAAGTTTGACTTAGTTATTGTGGACAACAATTTTACTGCCGCTCAGATTTACAGATTTGTATTGGTTATCTCCTGTAGGTATATACATCAGAGCTGCAACATGTGATGTAGGGTGGGTTTTTTTTCTTTTTTCTTTTTTAAACAACTTTAAATAAAGATAAATGTCCCTCTACTTCAGATAATACAACAGTGAATGGAGAATTATGTACAGGTGCACACGGTTTCGTGTTTTCCTCTGAACTATCAGGGTATTGCCTCCTTTGCTTCCTCTGCTGTAATTTCCTGAGCATAAAGTTCTATAAAAAAAGCTGGCAGCCAATACTGAGATTCCCTGGGAGCTTGCATGTCAAGCCAGGCCATGCCTTCCTTCAGCAGGTGCTTCAGCACCTGCTTGGCACACCCCATCTCCCACTTTAAACTGGACTTGCTAAGCAAAAATTTTCAGTTAAAAAGTTCCTTTTAAATATCTGCAGATATTTATTTGTGAGAAATTAGATTTAACTTCTTGGGCATGCATATGGGAACAATCAAAGAACCTAATATTATAGCCGTAGTACCTCTCCTATCACCACTGGCTATTACTTTCTATCAACAGTATCACAAACTTCAGATAAATGATTTTAGTTCTTCTAAGGCAAAGACGACACTTTTTGACTTCAGGGTGCTTGCCTCATGATAATGAGTTGTCACCAAAGATCTTCAAGTTCTTGAGGGATCACTCTAATACCACTCTTGTGCATGTAGGAAAAATTGTTGATTTGTATTAAAGAAAAAAAGTGGAGTGTGGTGTTGGGAGAAGGAGCTTCAGAGTTCAAAATCTGCTTCCGTGTAGCTTTGGAACTCTGCAGGAGACTGATTCCTGCAGAGTTGGGAGCTCAGAAGTGAGCCTTTGTAGAAGGCTGGTCTTGAATTGACTTCATGTAGACAGTCCTTTCAGAATAGATGTAGGCCCTGATCCTATAGTGCACTCTGCGTGGGCTGACACCTGCCTGGAGCTCATTGTGGGACTTGAGTTTCAGCTACCCTATTGAAATCATCCCTAAATTATGATTGCAAATGAAAGCTTCTGTTCATCCCTGTAAAATCAAAAAGTTCCATCTGCAGTACTTCTTTAATGATATGTTATCATAATAGCAAGGTACTTTCCTTTTCCTTTTGTACTTGCAATGTCTAATGTTGGGGATGGGTTGTTGAGGTTAAGTGACTACAGTTTTGCCATTGACTTTTAGTACACTCAGATGTAAACCATTTATTGTTTTCTCCACTCAGTTGTGTCTGAATAATCTTTCCAGGTTTTTGACTGAATTCTAAAGTTAAGTTCAGTACAGCCCTAATCCCTTGCGCTATTCATAATTTTTTCCTGGCTGGTAAATTGTGTAGTATCTCTTGCTAGTCTCCAGTGAGCATAGTCTCTTGTATGACACTCAGTTTTGAGTTAAGTAACTAAAATATTTCACAGAGGTGAAGCTCCCACCTGAGGGGCACTAACAGAAACAAAGGCCCGTGAGTTCCTCTGCCAAAGGGAGTTATAATTCGTTCGTTCTGGCACTACAAATAACCGCAGAGTATAACTATGTAGGTATCAAAATTCTCAACTCATCTCCCTATAACCATCCCTGTAGCAAGCTGCTCTGGCCTGCCGCCGAGTTTGGGTTTGAGGAGGGCTCACTGTGCCCCCGGTGGACAGAACCGGGCCCTGTGAGCCGAGCCACCCGGAAGCAAAGGGGCGGGGCCAGAGCACAGGAAGGAAGTACAAGAGGCAGGCCAGGCAGCTCAGTCAGGGGGAAGCTGCTGCCGGAGACAGACATGCCTCCCCGGAGGCAGCGGCCCAGGCCTGACCCGGATCCCGAGACTGATCCAGACAACCCCACGACCGACCGAAGCTGGTGGGACCGACCGGATCTACCTGACCTGGACAACTGGTGGGAGCGGCTGGAACCCAGGGACCAGGTAGGGCCGCCAGGCCCAAGCGGGCGGAGGGGGCCGCCCAGCCCCCAGGACGGGGGCGGGCCGCCGGACCCCAGCAGCTGGGGACAGGACCCTGGAGAGAGAGAGACATCCGGAGGCCGGCCCCGACCTAGAGGAGTTGCCTGGTGTGGACGATCCCTCCCCAGCGTGTGGAGACCCCGACCGCCCAGGCGAACCCCCAGGGCCCTGCGACCTGGAGGAGCTACCCTTGGCTGATGACCTCCAGGAGTTCCCGGATCTACCGCCCGCTGACGGCGAAGGCCTGGCCGGACACCTGCTCACCACCTCCCCCCTGTACTCCAGAGGGCCATATGTGGATGCAGGTACTCCGGGGCTGGGTGGGAGGAAGTGGCCCAGGGAGGCCACAGTTTGTGGCCGAGATAGGAGCCAAAACCCCAAGTCAGCGTGTTGTGGCTGGAGCCCCGCTGACCCAGTGGCAGTCACCTTGTGCCACTGGTGGGGCCCTGGGCTGGGACGCAGTGGAGTTGGGTGGGCCTGCGTCCCCCTCCTCCTTCCCGTCCCTAGACCGCTAAGAAGTGTCTCTAGCCCCGACACCCTACCTTGACACTAGACTGCTTGGCTCGCCCGCCCTGCCACGGGCCGGGGCGATAGACTGCTTGGCTCGCCCGCCCTGCCACGGGCTGGGGCGATAGACTCTGTGGCGGCCCACGGAGGAGCTCATTCCCCAGATTAAAGGTGCTGGGCCCAGCCTTGAGACCTAAATATGAGGAAGGGCCAGGACACTGCTGACCCGAACGGGTCAGAAGCCTTACAATCCCCTTATGCTCCTTCCTTTCTCACCCACAACTGTGCCAGTCTGGCTCTATTCTCTGACAGTTACAAGGATCCCAGTAAAATTCAGACCAATCTGCTTCCTTAGAAGCCAACATAGGTCATTTAATTGTACAGGCCTTCGCTTAAGACTTAAAAGATACTCTTTCATTCCCAGACTCCAAGTAACTTAGTAGGTTTCATTCTCCGGGATAGGAAAGTTAGAGAAATTACAGGGAAGTAAAGTGTCACAGGCACTTACCACCCCAAATTTCCAAACTTTCCTAATGTTAATGCTGTAAAAATATGAGGATGCTTCCTTTTGGACTAGAAACGTTTACAATTGAGAGATGCTTATTTTCGCCATTGGTTGTCAGTTTATTTAATTTATTTAAAGGTTAAAATAAATGGAAAACACCTGGTACTGTGAAGTGGTGATTGAGTATGAGGAAGGAGAAGAAATGTAGATAGGGTCCCATTTTTTTATATATATAGAAAAAACTACTTCCCTATATATATATTATTTCAGTAACGCTTTTACTTCTTTTTTTTTTTTTTTTAGATTTATTTTTAGATTTGAGATTTTCAAAAGGGCCTAAAGGAGTTAGGTGCCTAAATCCTATTGAAAGTTAATGGGGGTTGGATGCCTAACTCCTTTATGCCCCTTTGAAAATACTATCTGCCTAAAATATTTTGGAAATTTCCTAAGGCTCCCATCAGTATTTGAATCCCACTGTGCAAGGCACTTTATAAAGATATTTTAAAATTCAGGGTCTGCCCTAAAGATGTTTAAAGGACCTGTACCTTTTAAATGAAAACCAGTACTGGAGGTGAAAAGTAGGGAAAATTGCCCCCCTTTTTAAAAGAATTTCTCAAACAAATGTTTTTGTGAAAGTGAGCACCCTAAAGATGATAAACCAGGACATTTTGTTGTTTGAGGCTTGTGCATGTTGGGTTTTAGAACCTAATACTGAAAGATAGGAGTGCATAAAAAGGCAAAAATTTACTTCATTATATCTTTACAGAAGGTTCAGTGCCTTCATTCTACCATGAAAACACTGAATATTTAAGCTCTAGCAACACCTCAGATTATATAATAGAAATAATCTGAACATTTAATGGCATCTGAAATTTAGCTATTTTAATAAAGAAATATTGTATAATTTGGCAAACTGCCAGCCTCCCTTGGTGGGTCTCACGCTTTATCTCCACTTGTGGGCTAGGGCGCCCCCAGCTACCTCATCTCCCCTGGCTTTAAAGGAGCTCTGTCTCCTGGCCTGGGAGGGAAACTTCTCCTCCAGCTGCTCCACACCTTCTGGCAGCTTCCCCTACATTTGTTCCCCCCTCCTCTTTTAGGGAAGGCAGGGTTTAAATACTCCTGGCTCCGCCCTTCATTGGGTCCAGGTGCCTTTAAATGCCATTTCTGTGCTTTCTCTTCTGCCTGTGTGATGGAGAGTTTTTAACCCTTTTGGGCCCTTATACTGGCCCCAGCACACCCTTTTAAAGCCATCTGCCCTGACTTTATCACAATACCTTTTATGCTATTTAAAGTAACTCTCATTTGTTGCTATTAATGGAAGGAAAAAAGTCCACATGGTTTATCTTCCATTGAACAGAATGTCCTACAATTGGCAATTAAATTATTTTTTATACAGAAAATTAGATAGGTGGATTAGATGTGTATGTTTCCTCCTAAACCTGTTACTTTCCATGATAGCTGTAGGAATCATTTAACTATAGCCAAGATATTAAAAAGGCAGCTGAATACTGCTGTAATTTTCCTCTGAAACTAATCTATGGCCAGCTTTCTATATGGCATGTTAAATTACACACAGATTGTAAAGAGACCACAGTAGATTGAACAATTATATTCATGACTATTAAGTGATTAACTATGGATTCAATGTAGTGAAGATGAGATTATTTCACCAATGAGACAGACATGTAATAAAGATGGTCTACATGGCAAATTAGTGTGGTTCCATATTATAGTGGTCCCCAGCAGCGTTGCAAAAGTTATGGGCCTGTCAGCATGTCTGCTATAATCAGCTATTCTGTGTCTTGCACCTTGGCCATTTCAAATTGCAATGAGATGAAACTGGTGTATAAATTGTCACCTTTGAAACAATTAAACGTTTAACAAAGTGTTCTATTTATGGGGTGCTCCTACATTTGGAAAGTATTTTACTGAACACCAGATCTCTGCCTCAGTGAATTTACAATCTAATTCCACTTGAATATGCTGGAGAATAACATGCACTCCCTCATTGTCTACTCATGATAATATACCCTTTATAAGATGCTGATATGACAGAAGGAAAAAACTAATCCCAAATCACACTATTAAGGTATGTGAAAGATAATTATTTGTGGCTGACCATTCCAATTGTATATTATGACAAATGGGGCAATAACCCACCATGGTCCCACACATTGATAATAATAAACAGTCACTGGGAATGGCATAGCTACACTAAGAACACCATACAAAACGGATTGAGTGAGCTGTGCTTCACTGTGCCATCCAGTCTAAATACATTCCAGATATCCATGTCATTGAAAAATCCTACCGAGCAGACTCCTGCAAACTACCGACTATATAAAAGTAAAGACTTAATTGTCTTCTATTCATATTTATGTGAGAGAACCTGTGCAACTCGAGTTCTGCTTGAGTCCCCCTCAAAACCCGGTTCTTTATTTCGAGAGAGCGCTAGGAAAAGATGGCAACAGTGACGTATCATTTCATATCTTCAAACTAACATTTCTATTTTGAAGGCGCTCTGGTTGGTAAAACTCTTATTCCATTGCACAATAACAATCTTGGCCTGCAGTACCTAGTGTGTACTTGGAATAAACAGCTTTTGCAGTTGATAGAATTGTTTACTTTGTAAATGCTTCCACTTCACATACTCCGGTACCCTAGAAACAATCTTTTTAAATAAGAGTCCGGCACAATCATTGCCACTATCCAACTGCTTTTACTTCCCGTAAGACACTTAATCTGCTCTTGCTATTGCCTTCTTTTCACAGTGATATTACATGGACTTTTAAATTTTCAAATTTCAGTTTTTCCAGTCAAGATGGCTTTGACTAGCACATTGCATCTAGGTAGAAGTTGAGCTGGTGGGCCTCTGGTATACCTGAAATAGTATTGTCTTTATTCCAGATTGATTTATCAATTAATGATGAATTGCTGAGAGTATTGGGTAAAGGACTCTAGCACAGGTGTAACTAAGTGCCTTCGATAGTGTGGTCTAATGATCAGAGCAAGGGACTTGATGTTTACTTAAGACTTGGAGTCAATTGCTATGTGACCTGTGACAGATTTGCTATGTGGCCTTATTCTGTCAGTCTGTAAAGTGATACGCAAACTTACTTCCCAGGAGTGTTGAAGCTGTGTTTGCAATGAATTGGCAGGTCCTTCTGATTAGATGTGCTATATAAATGCATAGCATCATTGTCTACTCTGCAGAATGTTGTTTTGGAAGCAGATTGTGAACAGCATTATTCAGGACAGGCATAGTGCAGTGATAGTACCACAAGGATTTTCCATTTGGCAGGACTGTTTTCCTGTTTCAGCATCTCTCTTTAAAATTGTTTGCAGTTGCCTATGGCTGCAGAATATGAACTGTTTCTTACACGTACCTATACCCTATCATCCAATTTGAATAAGAAAAGCAGGAAATGTAGAGCAGGGGACAAAGTGTGGCATAAGGTGTGTTTACTCTTTCTTACAAGCACAGCCTTAATTGACACTTATTAATGAGCGGTGGGTTGGGTCCTTAGGATGCCCGCATGGTTATAGTTATCTGCGTGAATGATTTCATTACTATCTGTGTGGAAAAGCAGTATTTCATGTTGATAGTAAAGAAGATAGTTTGGTGGAAATTACACTATACATAAAGATTAAGACCCCAATAAAAACCAGTTGGTTAGTAGTTCAGCATATAACATTATTTACACAAATGCACGTGAGTCACTGTAGACTAAAAATATGTAGACATAGCTGCTTTCATCTGGGCTTATCTACTAATATTTCTAGTGGCAGATAACTATCAGTGCTGGTGAATTAGAGAGACAAGGTGGGTGAGATAATATCTTTCATTGGATCAACTTCAGTTGGTGAGACACAAGTTTTTAAGCCACACAGAGCTCTTCCAGGTCTTCGTCAGTGCTGGTGTATCTCACTTGGGCAGGGGTCATATTTTTCGGGTAATTATTTTTCACTCCGTTCACATTAAATACCCTGGGATTACTTCCCCAGATCTCACTCACCAAGCAGCCCACATAAATTGCCTTTCCCCCTCTCTGCTGCAGCATACTTTATTGAGATAATTAATTACTGGGGATGATAGTGACTTTGGAACACTTACAATATCTTGTACTTGGTAAGGGGGAGCTTAGTAACATATCTACAGTGTTATTCTTCAAGCAGTACCTGAAGTATAAGATCTTGAAGGTGCTGATAACATTGGCCATCCTGTAATCAGATGCTTGTGTGAGTCATACCCTGTGTCATGGAGTTTAAATTCCCTGGTAACTGATAGTGCCTTAAAATCTTTCAAAATTGGAGCAGATTGTGATGACACTTCTATTTCATGAACTGGGAATTGATATACTTTTGAGGACCCATTTTCACTGCTTAATACTGTAGCTGATGACACAGCTTCCATCATACAAATAATTGTTAAGTATGGGGAGGTTCTCCTAAGTGGGAAGTCTATTTCAGAAGATTTATTTCAAGTGATAAAGCTTGAATCTTGTTTCAGTGCCTGATTTGGCTAGAGCCTGGACAGTGCTTCAATCACATGAATGTACTAAAGCAGCAGTAAAAATTAGAAAAGCTACAGCATCTGCTGAATGTTTTCACTGTAAGATGCATGCTCTGACTATAGTAGGCCGCACACCAAAGTGTGACAGTCATCCTACATGCTCCAGACACTGTGGAAGAGAGTAGTTTTGTTCTAATCTTGGGTAAACTACACTCATGCCTTAATTCAGGAGGAATAAACAACTGTTACCATTATATCTAATCTGTTCCTTTGAATAAAGTGAGATAGTTAATCTTTTGGAAAGCTAGATCACAGTCTGGCAAGATGCATTCTACTGAGCAGCATGTTTTTCATACTTGCTGATCTGCATTAGCAGAGGCCATTGGATCTGGCAGGCCTATTCAGTGCTTTTGGTCTACTGATGCCCACTGTATATTTGACGACAATAGCAGGCAGTTATAAACAACTGTAACATTTATCAAGCTTTTTTCTCCTACCTTCTTACCTCCAATTCCTCCACTACATACGCTGTTGGTGGTGGCATTATGCATCTGTTGGTGATAGAGGAAGAAAGCAGCATTATAGCAACATAGTTTTTCTTCAGGTATTAAGACGGGCAGCAGCCACATCAATGCTTGTTGACCTCTTTGGCAAGATTACCACTCATTTGGTAAATGTTTACACTTCCTGGCAGAGTAACATGAATACGGGGTGATCATGCATGTCACCATCGTATGTAAGTACATAAGCTCCTTCAAACACTAAAAGTGCACATCTGCATTAATTGAGTTGTCTGTATATATTTTTCTACAGTACATATTTATTGTAATTTAAGAGGTCTTAACATGATTCAGATAAATCTAACTCTCTCTTTATGAGAAAACTAGCTTTTACTGAAATCTGTCCATCCCAAATTTCTAGTTTTAAACTTCAGCCAGTTTTGTAGCAGCAATTTAAAAAAAAAGTGTACACTGGTTTGAAAATATTTAAATGGGTAAAGTGGAGATTTTTCTTACTGTGCCATAATTTAAGCAGTTTCAGAAATTTTGATAAAATTTTCCTAAAAATAACACCTTTGGTTAAGGATTAAACATGCAAAAATTCAGCCTAAAAGATGACTTTTTAGGAAGAAAACTATAGTTGGTTATAACTGAGATATGTTTCTTATACTAAAAACTCAGCTTCCTAAACTAGTTCACTGATCTTTTTTGAAAATTAGCAAACAGAATTGTATGTTGAAAAGCAGAAAATTGGATTAACATCTTTTCAGTTTCCAAAGAGGAGTTGGTGGTTGTCATTAAGAGCAATAGGCTCCCAAGCGATAGAAAGAGCTGCTGACTTTTTCTGAAAGCAAATAAAATTCACTGGGAATATAGAAAGAAGACTGTTCTGTCCTGCCAAATTTCCTTTCCTCCCTGTCATGGTGAGCTCTCTCTCAGCCATCCAAGTTTGGGCTGAGATCTTATCTGATTTCAGTAGGAGTCTTGGATAGAGTACTACATGCAATTAAGACGTTCAAGAAAGAGGTACTGAAGGGTGTGGTGTCTCTTAACTAGGTAGAGAGGAGAGGGGTAAATTGCAAATATCTTGGATAGTAATGTTCTTCCTGTTTTAAATTAGTAATTGAACTTAAGCACCAGTATAGCTTCAGTAGGGACTACGCTACTGGAGGGCAAAGTCTTTCAGAAGAAATGTAAAATAGCAGTCTTGACCTTTGGGAGTCATTAAAGATTGTATGGCACTCTTCATAAGAGGAGGGGTGCTAACCAAATTTGACTAGGGCAGTAGTTCATTATGTTCTGCCTATCTAAAGGGTCAGTTCCAATCTCTTTACTCATGGAGTAAAGCATTATTCAACATGAGTGGGTCCATTCACTTGTTCTAGGGTAAGGTACCTTTCAATGTGACTCAAAGTATTGGGACAGATCCTCAACTGGTGTAAATTGTGATCATTGCATTGAAGACAAAGCAATGATGATTTACACCAGAAAATATTCAGTTTAAATGGAATTGCTGGCAATTTATACCAGCTACAGAATCTGGTCCTAAACTAAGTGGATTTTTGTCTTGAACATAATGGTCACTCCTCTATTATAACTGTTGGATCTGCATTGTATATCAGTTGCCATGTTTAGAGGTGTCTGCTCTCCATTGGGAGGGGAACAATGCTTGAATCATGTACAGAGTTTATAAATACTTTATATGTAACTCTGTGTAGTTCTTGTCTTAAAATTTAGTTCTCTCATGGACTGTGGAATCCAAGTCATCCATATCTTATCTCCTCCTTGTGATTGTTGATACCGAACCTCTTTGCATGAATGAAGCAACAAGATACAGATCAATGATCCATTAATGTTTTTATATATGTATTGATTGTAGCCTTCATAAAACATTCTGTAAAACTGCAAGATACTGCACCCAGATAAGACTATAGGCACTCATTGCAATAAAAATGCATTATGCCACTTACACGGACAAGTTCATTACAGTACAATATGCTTTAGAATGTATATTGACCAAATAGTCTCCAGTCTCCTTTTACTGTAGGCCAGAGGCCTGCTCATGATTGTACCATCACCGTATTTAGGCTCACTAATCCAGCCATCATAGATTCATAAATTTTAGAGTCAGAGTGGCCAGCGTGATTTAGTCCAACCTTCTGCATAATAGGGTGTAGAACGTCACCTTTTAATTTCTGCATCCCAGCTAATCAATCATCATGCTGTTAGCCTAGCACTTCCTCTGATCCCTGTTTCCATTTCCCGGCAAAGAATTTCATACTTAAAATTTAGTTTTATGCTGTAACTGTATTCTAATATTTTTTACCAGGTTTTATGTAACTCTATTGCTTCACTGCCTCTTCTCAATGCCCATAGTGCTGTAGCTTTCAGTAGTGCTTCAGCTATCGTAAAACACAGTTCTAGAGAGGATTCATTTTGTTTGGTTTCTTTAGTAAAAGTTTAAAAGTGGTGCATTCTGAGACAAAGCACTATTATTGAAAGACATTTTAAAAAAGTCTTTCAAAAAGGTATCTAACATGGCTCTGAGCAACAATTCGCTTTTGTGCAAGCTTTTCATAACCATTGAAACTATGGTATAATGCACTAGAGCAGTAGATCAATATTATCTTCTGTGACAGGGCCAGGCCTGATGGCTTTGCCAGAGTGTGGGAAGGCAGATATATCAGCCCCAGGCTCAACAAAGCCCTGTTCCCTGGGTGACTCAGCTGGGGGCTGATTAGGCAGTTAGGCCACCTGGGGCTGCTTAACCAATCAGGCCAGCTGGGTCCAATCAGGAAGCCCCGCCCCAAACACTTAAAAGCCTGCAGGGCAGGCAGGCAGTTGTGGGTTGTGGAGTCTGGAGAGAGGAGGTGTGGAGGACGGAGGCTGGAGTTATAGTGGGAGTTAGTTATAGTTTGGAGTCAGTTACAGTTTACAGCTTTGGAGGTTTGCAGCTCGAAAGCCTGCAGTTGGAGTTGGCGGCTTGGAGCTGGCAGGCTGCAGCCTGCGGCCGGCAGCCTACAGAGGCTTGCAGCTCCCACAGCTGTTACCGCAGCCCCGAAGGGAAGAATACCTGGCTGGAGACGCAGGGAGCGGTCTACGGGCTACCCCAGAGGGAAGGTAGCAGTACCCAGGGGCAGAGCGGGCCCTGGCTTCCCTCCCGATCCTTCCCCAGCTGCACCACCGGCCAGGCCGGCAGAGCGCAAGACCCACGAGGGCGGAGTACCTTACCCCCCCCTGCCCCAACCTTGCCACACTTCTTTAGCAGATGGAAATACAGATTTTCTTTTAATGCTAGCAAAGCTGAAGGAAGGAAAGAAAATTATTTATTTCATGGAAAATGGAGCAAAACTCTGGAGATCATCCTCAGGGAGATACATACCTTCATCTCAGAGGTGATCTCTAGATTTCCAGTCCATTGGTTTACATTTGATCAAAAGAGAAATTTCAACTTTGACCCTCATTATATAATAATGACAAATATAAGTGAGATTATTTGTGCCAAAATAGTGCTTAAAGGCCTCCAACAGGATGTAGTTTATTGTGCTAAATGGTGCGCATTCATTGTGCTAGGTGTTGTCTTATATTTAAAAACAGCCTCTGCCCCAAAGTGTTTACATCTGGGAAGAACTGAAATGATAAGACTTATGAATAAAATAATGTAATTAACTAAGCAATGAGCAAGAGTGAGAGAACATAATGACCTATGACTATTTGAAGGATATAAAAATCAGGGAAAAGAATTAATTATCATACAGGTGTGTATGAGGGTGTAGTAATAGGAGAAGTAGGCTGATAACTAGGCTGAAATGAAGAATAGGCTGAAAAGAAAATTAAGGATGAATATTCCAAAAAGGTTCTGGACAGATGTATTAAACTGTGGAATAGTCTTCCTAGGGATGTGGTAGAAACCCCATCACTTCAAAATTTAAACCACACTGTATAAAAACATGAGGAAATACTGTAGGGATATGGACTGGCTAGTCTAGTACATTTTTTCCCTATATCTCTTATACTGGAAATATATTGAAGTACATACAATATAGTATAAATGAGAGATGAAAATGATAATTGATGATACATTAAGCCTCTTCTAAATCAAGTTAGTGCTTACAAAGCAGATATCTGACCACAATGTGATTGGTCAAGTCTAGTGGTTGGAGCAGGCGTCAGGAGTGAGGAGTCAGATGTCAGAGCCAAGATACTTGTAGTGAAGCAGGGACAGGGTGGCTGGGTCCAAGACTGGAACAAGGCAAGAGTAAGGCTGGGAACAAGAAGACACAGGCACAGGAGTTATCTTAACCCTGGGTGAATGCTTTGAGTAACCACTAACCTGCTGCTGCTTGGTTTAGGAGCCAGCCTGCTGACTCTTCCACATAATCCGGCATTGTAGCCAATTAGGCAGCCTGTTACAGGCCAGCTGTGTTCGTTAGTTTGCCTGGAGCTTCCAGACTGACTCTGCCGTGGACCCTGATTCCTGACAGCAGGTTAGGTTTAGGGAATAACTGGTGAATTTGCATGTGTACAAATTGGCTGGTCTGTGTGGTATGTGTTTGAGTGCATTAAAAAATTAGCTAGCATATTTACACAAACATTTTGTTTTTGAAAATTCATGAAGAATCTTCAACTAACTAAATGAATAGGGCAGTAATGGTCAGAATCTGTGTGTATAACTTCGATCCTTAATAAAATAGAAGGCGGCATAGTGAATGAAGCAACTCTTACTATCTAGAATAGTGAAAACATGAGTAATATACAGCATGAGTCAATTGCTTAATGGCTACTGCTCCCATAAGTGTTCAATTTCTCAGTTAGATCTCGGGAAATCTTGCTTGTAGTATCATCTCTTAGTCTCTTGCACTAAATTGCCAAGATGCTTAACGCTTTTCCCAATAGTATTCTAATTAGCTGGTAACCTCTTTTCAGTTTGACAGGCTTCAATTATGACTGCCCTTTGTTTCTTGCTTGTGGCCTAATTTTCTGTTCAATAAGACATTTCCTCTCTTCAGATTGCCTTTGGCTTTTGATTGACACTTTCATTTGATTATTTAAAAAGACAAATGTATGCATGAGAGCACCCATAACATGCAGCCTATATATCCTGATCACCTCTAACAAAAGAATAAAATCTTGTTATGCAGTAAATGGCGGCAATAATAACAAAACACACAATTATCCCAGTAAGCATGATGACCCACAAAAGACGAGGCGGGAGGGAGGAAGGCGGGGAATGAGAGGGAAGTAGGAGTGGTAGAGGAGATAATGGAAACGATGTCTAATTTTATTAGCGATTGTTTATGCTTGTTAAAAATAAAATGTGGATGATATTGGTATTGGCCTTGAGGCGATGACTGAAATCAGAACCCCATTGTGCTAGGCACCATACAAACACACAGCATGGGACAGTTTCTGCCTTGATGAGATTACAAAATAGATAGACCACAGGCATGCGGGGGAAATGAAGGCACAGAGTGAGGAGGTGACTTGCCCGAGGACACACCCCTAGTCAGTGGATGAATTGGGAAGAGAATTCTGGTCTCCTGATTTTCAGTCCATGCCCTATCTACTAGAGAACACTGCTTCTCAAAGTAAAGTCTTTAGTCTGTTTTCTGAGGGGTTGGCTCACCATTTTGTTCTTTAAATATGAATGGAAAAATACACCCTTAATTTTATTTGGAGAGCGCATTTTGAAGCCATGATAAATTGTTCAGAATGCTATCATAGATCAGGCAGCCCATATAATTGTTAATCCTGTCCAGTTAAAGTGCTTTCTGTGAACATTACAGCTACGAGTGAACCATGTATTAAACAGTGTTAAATCTTTGATTGGGAAAAAAAAACCTTAATTTATTTCCAAATAAGTGGAAATTACCCCTGAGCACTCATCCCATAACTGTAAAGTGTCTCTTACAGTTTGACAAAGCAAATGCTATAGAACTCCCAATGTGTAACACTCCATTTCATCTGAAATGCCCTTTTGTCCCTTGATCTGAAAGGAGTCTTCATTGATTTCCACTGACCAGAGAACAGCCTTCATTGAAATTAGGTTTTAATTGCTGTAATATGATCTTTGAATTGATTTTACCAATTGCATTAAGCATTTTTGTATGTAAACACTCCAAAATTCGTTATAATTAATAATGTGCCGCCCAGGGGCTCCCTCAGAAACATTCTTCCTTAGCCTGTGATAAACTCCTGCATCACGTGTGTGTGCTACAAGAAAAGTTGGTTTAGGGACTAATCTATTCTTCACTGAGTGGGAGTGAAGACCTGGTAGTGGGTTCTGAGGTTATACTTGCCATTTTGTGCCATCTTGCTCATTTCAGTGGAAAGTGCCCTCTCTATAGTGATATAAATGACTACATCAAGTGCGAAAAATAGTGATAGTTTTAATCTTAATGCAAAGGTTCTTGTTTTTTCTGTCCTCTCTCTAGGCTCATGCAGAGGCTAAAACTCTATTTAACAGACCTTGTCAGACAAAAAATGTAGATTATGCAGAAGTTAAATCAGGGCGCATGTTCTCTGGGAAAATTGGACAAAAAGATATTGGCAGAATTTTTTTCTGTAAATATTTTTCCAAATTATTGTTCATGTGCACTTTTGAGGGTAATATAACCTATTTGTAACCATAACTAGGTTTTTTGAGATGTGCTGTGAGGAAAATGATGGCATTAGAAGAGCAATTTAAGAGTACATATTAAAAATAGATGGAAGTAATTCAGCCCAGGAAGTACAGTGTGTGATTAACAAGCTTAATTTGTGAAATATTTACTGTGCTATTTCTCTTTACTAACTATAGCTTTAAATAACTATAGACTTCAAAATACAGTGACAAGAAATAAGTGACTTGATATAAAAAAAAAAGTATTTAGGAAATCTTAGGGTTAAGGACTTTTCATAAACCAGTGCTCATTGTGTGGCTTGAAGCTTCTGTGACTCCATTTGCTGCTTGCTTTCCTTGTAGAAGCCACGTAACAGCTTCAGTGATTATATCTACCACCATATTGCATTTCGCATTTCTGTTTAATGAAATCCAGAGAAGGATAGGAAGTTTGTCATCTGACACAGTACCCTCTTTCAGTTGCATTTCTGTCTGCCTGGTGTAAGATCCACTGTTCTCGTCAGAGCTATTTCCAAAACATCACATTTTCCAAATTCTAACAAATTATCAGCATTTTTCGACCAACTGTATAACTCGCTGGATTGGAAGAGGCAGTTTGTGATGAGTTACCTCTGAGCCTGCTTAAACCTGATGAATCATCCATGAGCCAGAAGGCAAAGAAAAGGACATCACATCTATTATTTTACATAATCTTATGATTTTTAAAGCCAATCTCATGATTTTTGGTAAGCCTCCCTGACTCATGATTTTTGAACATTTGGGGTTGGCAATACTGATTTACTGAAGAAGAAGATGGAAGATGCTTAAGTCTCTTAATTGACTTCCTTAATATAAGACTGATGCAAGCATCAAATGGTTTTATCAGATGATGAAATTCTGCAAGGTTGCATATAACAGCAGGCAAGATTAGCCATGTGTTGGCATTAGATGCTTTACTGACACAAAAAGGAAAGCCATGATCAATTTTACATGAGCATATTTCAGTCTTAAAACATCCATATCTGTGACCATGGTTAATTTTACTCTAGCAACTATCCTAGATCGCATCCTTCCAGAGCTATGGCTAATTGGTTAGCCAGTAAAATGTCCATTAAAGCTTTAATATTTTCAAGTCAAATCATGTGCTGAATTCTTAAATTCTCTGCCACAAAAACCATCAGATGTCTTACTGTTCTCTCTTTATCAGTCTCTTGGATTGTATGCTGCTCCACCAAATCTCTTCTTGGTATCATTAGACAAAAAACCTGAACTTCAAACCTCTCGTTCAGTGTACAATAGTCTGCAGTAGGTAAGGTCATATTGTGCATAGAGGTGATAGATTATCTGATATTGCTAGTAGTTTGGGACAGATCTGTGTTGTGTTTGAATAGGCTGGACTTTAGGCTGCTGAGGGGAGCAAAATGTTGTACCTAGGCTGCTCTAATGAATTAGCCTTCACACCCATGCTTATCCACAATTCTGAATCACTTAGTGTGTTGCTGTGCTGGGGGAATTTTTCCTTGGTCCATTTTGGCACCTTTTGCCCTGTGAGAGCAGTGAATTGGGGCCAAGGCACAGACCAAAATTGACACCGTTATATATTGTCCAGAGGTAACTTGAAAACCAGTTCATGTCACTGCAGTAGACGTGATGAGGAATTAAAGTAAAATGGGAAAAAGGAAATGTACACAATTAGTAGCTTTCCTATTAGTACTTAATAGAAAATTGTCATTTTGACAGAATTTATCTTGGTTGCAAATTTTCTTTAACTTAATCTAATAGCTGCTTTTTAAAATAGTCTCTAATTTTATTTGGAAAGGTTTATGTCCTTTAGATTTTTGGACTACTTATTTCCCATGGGATAGAAACATTTAAGAAATGTTTTCTTTACTACATGTTCTTGCACATATGTCACTTCTCTGCAGATTCCAAAGAGTATCACTTTCTCCTTATGTTAAATTCTGAATTAGTGCAAAACCCTCCCCTTAGTCCTCTTTAATTACATAGTGTAAATAATTTGGGTTCTGATCGGTAAACACACAAAGGCAGCTTTTGCTATCACAGTTTCTGGTAAAAAATTAAATGCAACTCACTGTAAATCAGCGCAATTCTTTGCCCTTAACTCTTTTAGTGTTGATAGTGCTCATTTATCTTATTTCCTCCTTCCCTCCCCACTTCTTTATTAATGTGAAAGTAAACCCCTTTCTTGCAAGTACCTGGTTCTGCTGTATGAGTAATCTCTTCAATACTATGGTGTTTTCCAGTGCATTCTCAGAAACCCATCGATTTCATTGAGGGACCATCACCATAGCAACTCAAGCACTATTATGAAGGACAGTTAACCCTTCAAGTGCCTAAACTGGATGAAAAGACAACTTAGAATATGAACAAAGTAGATGTTACAGAAGGGTTTTAAATTTATATGAAGAAACTTCCCAGCTTGCTTTGGTATAAGTGTATATTTAATATGACAGGTTCTGCGATTGTGTTTGCACTCTCTTAGGATTCTTGTATTTCCACTGCTGTAGAGCTAAATATGGTAACTGAAGAGCTAAAATATCTCTTGAGTTTTGAATCTGGGCTAAGTAACATGGACACACACAGTCAAGCCTCCCTTATTGTCCATATTTGCAATATAATACAGATTGAATTTACCATGTGCCAAGGGAGGTGGCAGATGTGGTATTTACCAGGCTTTTCCCCTAAATTCATTATTCATTCACACCACTTACGTTGTCAGATGGGCTAAACAAGTTATAATATCTGCTGTCGATATGCATCTGAAAGCCGGTATCTAACATTCTACAGTGACCTAATCTGGGTCTGGTTGGTTAGTACAAAAGCTAAAGGTAGAAATATCGGAGCCATTCTATGTAGGTAATTTAATAAGATAAGGGCCTATATCACTACATCTGGGCCCTCACATGGCTGGTCTTTTGTTTGTGCAGAGCAGGATGCAGCAATGCCCAGAGACAGAGAGAGAAAAAAATAAGACCTGCACTCCTTTTTTCTCTA
The DNA here is from genome assembly GCA_007922155.1 of Mesoclemmys tuberculata. NCBI lineage: Eukaryota > Metazoa > Chordata > Testudines > Chelidae > Mesoclemmys > Mesoclemmys tuberculata. Next base: position 20,147,025 of record ML675649.1, on the reverse strand, counting down.
TATTTGAGATCTTATATAACAGGCAAAACCAAGTTCTCATAATGCATTTGAATATGCTAGTAGTGTACGAAAATATGGTCTAAGCCCTGCTTTCCTTTTATGCAGATTACATACTTGTGACATTTCACATACTGTGAAACCCTTAAATAGTTTTCCATGCTGGAACGTTAGTATTTCTAAATAATAATTTATGTGCAATAGCAAAGCAACATCCTTCATTGAATGTACAGCTCTGCAAGGCTAAGGAAACATTAATACATAAAGAAAATGTGTAACCTCATTGCCAAAATGACTGGATACAGCTATTTTAGCCTCCTTTTCTAAAAAGCAACCTTGCATTTCTAGCTGTCATTACAAATTTTTTATAAACCCAATTTTTATTAATGTCTATGTGTAATGGTAAAGAAAGAGAAAACTACAGTACATTTTACAGTAGATTTACATTATAACAAGGTTTATAGCAGCATCATAAGTCTCAATATAGTTCAACAGAATTCTGGATCTCTTCCAATTTAATTTTCTGAAGTTAGGGTTTGCAGCTGGGTCACTCCTGGTATAATCTATGATATGTATCTCCTCAGGCTGTGAATTGGAACAACAGCATCCCAGCTGTCACTATAACCCATCATTTACAGCACTTGGGGTCTGAGGGCAAAACATCAGAATCGCTTTATGTGGACACAGCAACATAGCTAGCTTCATAAATTTTGTTGCAAGGAGCAATAATCAATACTTCATGTTTAATGACACAAAACTGAAATTAGTATAGATTTTACGTCTTATGCTCTTCCAAATTATGCAAACATTACTAGCCCTTTTTGTAGTTGCCTTATTACAGCTTCCATAAAGAATGTCCAGTGATACTTAATTGAATGATTGAATGGTCAAAAATGTCACAACCAATTTTTTTAGTTTGTCTTCTCCCTTAGGTTAATATAAAATGATGTCAAACACCAAAAATGATTTATGTAAGTAATGCAGGTTTTGTCACCCATGGCAATATATAAAGTCAACTGCAAATTGTTTTCAAATTCTAAATTACCTTGTGATGCTCTGGGATATACTGAAAATAAAATGACCAGTGGAGTGATTCAGGAAACTAAAAGGTTATCTTTTAGGTTCAAGTGTACTTCAGAGGCAAGCCATTTTGAGGGAGTTTCTAATTTTATCACATCAGAAAAAGATATTCTTCTTATAGGAGAGTAGAAATGGAAGTTAAGAATAAAAGATGTTTCATGGTTGGGCCAATTTAAATTATTGGCTAAGTGGCAGAAAAACTTACTGTTTCCTAACAGCAATTTAGCAATTACTGTATGTCAACAATAGTGATTGTTACTGCTAGGAATCCACAATGGGAAAAATTGGGGCAAAAATTGGGGAGAAATCTAACTTGCCACGTTAACAAATCTAGTTTATGCATAAAACATATTTTTGCAGTAATAGTGCTTCCAAGGCCACCAGGAAATGAAACCTGTAGTAGTGTATCAGCTACTGACTGATCTTGTTTCATGTTATACAGCAAACTATCTATGCACTCTTACATACGATTAAAATTCCTCTTTCACAAGACAGGTTTTATTTGAGAAGGCAGAGTGTATGGATGGCTGAGTTGTTGTGTTAATAAATATGGCAATGGTTTTACTGCAAACCAAAATGCTTAATTTATCCTCAGGTCAGCTAAGATACAGAGGGATCCTATATAATGCAATTTCCTCATTTTGTATTTTTAATTACTTTTACCTTCCTGACCTTGAGAGAATCTTCTATGCTAGCAGGAGCGATAATTCACTTCAAATCCTTGTTTGACCGTGCGTGATTGGCTTCTGTTTTTATTTTTTTGATTCTGAAATTAATAAACTAAGAGATGACATGAAACAACATCTTGGCTTCTTGAATGGCCTTCAAGTTCAGTACCTATGTTGAATTATCAAGTGATTAATGCACAAAAACAAACCACAAGACACACGAAGCTGCAGATGGAGTAGTTGCGCCAACAACTTCTGCTGATTTTAAATAATTTTATAGTGTTTTAAATAATTTTATATTCTGGGGGTAGAATATATTCTTCTTCTTATTATTTAATGAGGAGCAGGTTCTGGATACTGGGACTAGCTTTCTCCAGGGAAAACAGTGATTGCATTTAGCTGTCTGGAAAAACATTCCCATTATGCAAAGTTGGGCAATAGGCTACATCCATTTCCTCAAAGAGGGGTGCACAAACAGTTGTATGAGGTACTTGCCCCATGAAAGAATCAGGCATCTAATAACAAGAATCCACTGCAAGAGGGACAAATGAGCGCCCCTAGATACTAGCTGTATCTTCTAGGAAGTTCCCACTTATTATTTCCAATGGCTGGAACCATCACTCAGAAACATAAGAACTGTGTTGGGTGAAGCCTTTTCACCCTAAACAACAGAAGTGACAAGCTACTTCTCCCAAAAACAATTCCACACACTTTTCCACTCCATCCCTCAAATTTCCCAGCAAAACAAATGTAAAACTGACATTTTATTTTTCTTCAGCTCTCTCTTTAAGACTCACTTCTGCCACGATGCCTACAGAAATCTGCCAGTTGCTGAGGGGAAGACTGGTAGTGAGCTATGTTGTATACAAAGTTTATGAAAGCATACTCATATAGGTCAGTCTTAGTTTTCAAATACCCCTGTTTATTTCATCCATCTGAAGCATCTTGTCATTATTCAAGATATTGTACAGATGTACTACACATCTGTACAATGCCTAGCACAGTGAGCTTGCCCCTCCTCCCATCTCCTAAATCACTGATTGGGGCATCTTGGCCTTACTGTAATACAAATATTCCCTATCGGTGCTGCACCTAGAATTTCTATGCGCTACTAGGTAGAGAGAGATAAACTCTATCTCTGTATGGGAGTGGACTAATAATTATCTTTGTATCCCTTTCATTGTGAGAAAGCAGTGTTTGGTGTTACAGGGACTCTTTCCGCAGTGTGTTCTGAGATTTCATTCCCTCTCAGGGAGGAGTAGAGGAATATGGCTCTGTTCCAGCATAGAACCTAGAAATGATGCTAGTCAAATTTGCTTTAGCATGTTTTTTGGGGGGGACACATGCTTTAGGAATCTGGTACAGAGGACTAACTTAATGTCTTGGTGACCGATAGTCTTGTCCTGAACTGCCCTAAAACCTTATTCAGTAGCTCATTGTTACTTAGATTTACATTTCAAGAAAAACAAAACTAAACACAATCAGGCTTAAAAATCCTTTGGGTCATATTTATAAATCAAGAGATGGCTTTTAAAAGAAAATGAAAAAAATCTCCAATTTGTTCAAGAAATATCTGTTAAAACTTACTTTTTCAAAGTTGACTGAATTTCTCCAGGTTTTAGGGAGATACAGCAAATTTCTGATTAACTCTTTCATTAAAGTGTGTGTGGTGGTTCTTTATCTTTTAAAATTGCTTTGACATTAAGTTGTGCACTCTTTGGGAGCTGTGTATTTATCAGAGCTGTTGATTCTCTGAAACTGGCCATTACAGTATGTGAAACTTTCTGTAGCTAGCTATTGGCTATTGTGAAACATAGAATAAGATAACATATAGGATACTGCCGTTAGCTGTTGTGAATTCAGCATTTTGAACTCCTTAAGGCTTAAGATATATGATTCCTTGGTGGATGTGGTTCTGTCTATTTTGTTCACTTATTGAAGTATGTTTGGATGCTTTTGTAAATAGAAACATATGCTTGCTTTCATGTGCGCAAAGCTGGGTGACCTTGGGCAAGTCACTTCATTGCCGTGCTTCAGTTTCCCTATGGATAGCTAGTGATAATGATACTGACCTCCTTTGTAAGGCACTTTGAGATAAATGCACGTGGTGAGAAATCTAAGAATAGGTGTTTATATAAAATTTGTAAGCTCTTGTGGCAGGGACTGCTGTTTGCTATATGTTTGTACAATGCCTAGCACAATCTGGTCCTGATTTGGGTGAGTCTTCTAGGCACTACTGCAATGTAAATGTTTGTTCATAATACAAAAGTCAGTGTGTTGAAGTTTATTTCTTTCCTTGCAGGAAGAACTCAGAAGGCTGCAGCATACCTTAGAACAAGTTAATGATGACAAATATTTACCTGAAAGGTATGTATAAAAGGGTTTTGGAGTGGTTTGCATAGCATTTCATGTAAGATGACATAAAATTGCTTTCACTCAAGCAATATTTTTGTAGTATAGTGATTAACGCACTGGGCAAGATAGTTGAAAGAAGCAGCTATGTTTGAACATGCTACAACTATTGTCAGGACTGACAATACTGGGCTGGGCAAAGTAGAATAAGAAAATACAAAACAGGATATAGCAAAGAGTAATCACGTGCTTTAACTAGTGCCTTTAGAAATGGCAAGTGCTTCAAAATATGCCATTTTAAGTTTGATCTCTAGTTATTGCCTCATGAAGAATGCTTGCAGTGTTTTGTTTGGGAGTGGGTTTTTTTTGTGTACATTTTATTTTACGCCTGGGGAGATGCTGAAGATTTTTTTATTGCTTTATATCTCCCACTTAAGTATTTGCTATTTTTCCTGAAGGGAGGATAGCATCTGAAAATTTCTGCTGGTTAAATGATGTAACTGAGTATCAAATAAAGTCTCGGAATAAAAATTGGTTCCACATCTGTGAAGTTCAACTTGCGAAATCTCATGCTCAGTGTCGTCCATGCAACTAGGCCCATCCAAGCCAACGTCCCTTGCATGCATTCACCTTTGTTCTTGAGATCCTTGGCTTTATCTTCCAGCATTTTAATGGTTCTCCTTCAAGGCATGTCCCTATGGGTGCTCCACTTTAGCTGTCCATGGACCCTGAGCCTGTAATTGGAGATTTATGGTAGCAGTGCCTAGCTGGGCTGCACATGCGTTGTTGCTTTCTTGCACTGCCTCAGGCGGTTACATAGCATTGAGCGACCAACCGTCCCTCAGTTCCTTCTTTACAGCCTTTGGCTTGAGTCAGAGTCTTCAGCCTCTTCTTTTAAGTTACTACAGAGATATTGGATTGTTATTAGTTAGATAGTTAATCCTACACTTCCTGATTAACTTAACCCTTTTTTTCTTTTAAAAAAAGTTCTAAATGCTATCTTATTAGGAAAATAAGCTTCAGTTATCGTTTTCACCTGTTAGTACAGTTTTCATCTTCCCCTCCCCAGCTTGAGGCAGAAAAACTCACTGGTATGCCAGGCTCTCCAGGATTCAAGCGCTGTCTGACGTGCAGGCTCTCCAAAGAGATTTCAGACAGACACACACAGTGTGTCTGCTGTCTCAGCGAGTCATATATTCCACAAAAGTGCTCGCACTGCCATACTTAAAGGCCAGAGCAAGAAAGGTAAGAGACCTCCAACTTAAATTCCTTATGATGGAGAAATCCTTGCAACCAGCCTTGGACCCTGAGTTGAGGACTTCTCCCCACTCCAGTCAATGGTCACTATCAGCAGCCTCTGCCAGAGGTGTGCTACAAAACCTTCTACTAAGGATCCCTTGCCTAAAAAGGCTAAGAAAAAATATTTTCAAACTTCTCTACAGAGAGCCTGCTTAGAAAAAGCGCTCCTCAGCTGTAGAGACTTCTTCGATACTGTCGGCACTGAGTGTGTCAGACGCTGAGACTCCAGGACAATCCAGTACCACAGGTACCCAGAGAGCTAAAGACCCTACACAGACAAGGTCTGATAAAGACTCAAAAGCCAAAGCAAAGCCCACAGCCTCAGTATCTACAGAGCCGAAAAGACACTCAGCACCAAGCACCTCAATCTCATGGCAGTCTATGGCACTGCGTACATTGCCAAATGTGCATGGCACAAAATCTTCAGGACCAACAACAGCAACTCATACGTCAGTACCGCCAGTTACAATGACATTGGTACCATCCCTCCTGGTACTGTAGCAGTTTTTGAAGCAGAGAGTCTCATCTACTCAAGAGTCTCCTCTCTTAGGTACCTACATTACTCCAACCCATTTGGTACCAAGTTGCCTGACCACTTCACTCATGTTGGCCCTTCCCCCCTCCAGTGAAGATGAGGAAGAAGAGAAAAGGCAAATTTATTCATCCCGTCATTGCTCTCCTGTTCACTCACCCAGATCAGGACCATCACACCAGTCAGGCCATCACTCAAGCTCTGGAGCACCCAGCTGGTACGGGCACCTTTGGGCACCCCCTTCCAAGCCATTCCTACCACAATGACCCTATTGGAACCTGTGGTCTGTATACAGGGTGCACCAGAAACCCCCAGCCCACAAAGACCAAGGGCACCAAGATTTCCATCATCAGCCATGCCAGAACCCTTAGAACACCAAGAGGAGGTGACTGAGGAGACCAAGGAAGCCTCTGATCAGGAAGACTCACCACCACCAAATCTATCTTCATTTTCTCCAGGTGAAACAATAATGCTCCCACTGCCCACCATGGGGGATGAATTTAAACAATTTCAGAACTCTTCAAAAGAGTAGCAGAGTTTCTGGACATATCCCTTGTGATACATCGAGGTCAGATGGCAGCCAGAGTGTGGTATAAGGGAAGTGTAAAAGTCCTAGAATGCTCAGGGCCTTGTTTCCTGCAGACTAAGACAGGGTTATTACAGGGCAATTAGGAGCACCTGAGGCCAATCAAAGCCCAGCCTGGAGCCTGATTAAAAACCCCTGCTCCAGACAGGTAGGGAATGACTGGAGGCACAGTAGGAGGAGCTTTGTGTTGTGTTGTGTAAAGGAGCAGAGAAGAATCCTGAGAAAGGTACTGGGACAGCAGTGGTAAGACTTGTGCAATCAGAGTGGAGACACTCCCCAGGCACTGAGGCTTGAGAGAAGAAGCTGTGCCCAGGCAGAGAAGGGGAAGGGAACAAGGAGCTGAAGGGGCAAAGAGGGAAATAGCCCAGGGGAAAGAACTGCAGACTTGGACACTGTCAGCAGCGCATAGTTGCTATTTGTAGGGTCTTTGGGCTGGGACCCGGAGTAGAGGACAGGCCTAAGACCCTTCCTTCTCCCCTCCCCATGGGACATTACTAGAAGGACCCCACACTTGGAGACGGGATAACTGGTGGCACCCTGATCATTACAAGAGAAAAAGCGTGAGACCTACTGGAGCAGAGCTGGCAGCTGGCCACATCCTGGAAGAGGTACCTGAGTCTCAGCACAAACTGCTGGACGTTCTTCAAACATCTACCTCAATGAAGATAGCACTGCCTATTAATTATGGTATCCTGGAACCTGCCAAAACCATTTGGCAGACACCAGCAATAGCACCACCATTGTGCAAGAGGTCGGACAAAATATACTATGCCCCCTCCAAAGGAAGTGAATTTTTGTTCACGCACCCCACACTAAACTCCTTAGTGGTGGATGCGGTAAATGAAAAGGGAAAACAACATCATGACAGGATAAGCCCCTATGAGAGAGACTGGAAGAGGCTAGACCTCTTCAGCTGTAAGGCATACTCATCCACAACACTGCAATTCCAGATAGCAAATTACAAAGCCCTTTTATCAAAGAACACACGCACAGTTTTTTCTAAAATGGCACTATTTATTGACAGCTTGCCAGATGAGAGAAAAACACTTCAGGGCCTACATAACTGAGGGTCATCTCATTGCCATGACAGCACTGCAGGCCTCACTCAGTTCTGCAGACATGGCTATATGCTCTATGGCTACATCAGTAGTCATGTGCTGTGCATCATGGCTACATCTTTTGGGGTACCCCAGGGAAGTGCAGTTCACTGTAGAGGATCTGCTGTTCAAAGGCTCAAAATTATTCACTGCAAAAACTGATGATTCCCTCTATACTTTAAAAGATTCAAGGACAACCCTAAAATCACCGAGTATCTACACTCCTGCAAATAAAAAGAAACATGGCCAATATTACATGCAGAGATTCCACCCACTTTATGCACAGCCACACAGACAATATGACCAACTGTGAAACAGAGACAAACCAGAAATGTCAAACACAAAACAAGCTTTTGACTTCTCAACAATCTACCTCAAGACAGCAATTTTGAAGGTGTCGGAGAGCACAAGACTCCCAGAAATTCTACCACTGGAAACACATGCCATCGCCACACCATTCGGAGATTGACTGACTGTCACCATTTTAGTGAGTCTGGCAGAACATCACAGCAGACAAATGGGTTCTGGGAACCCTCAAGATTGGTTACTCCATCCTTTTTATCTCCGTCCCACCTACCCACTCCCCTTCCCTCTTCAGAGACCCCTCTAATGCAACAGGAAGTAAATCACCTTATACATCTAGGTGCAGTAGAATCAGTACCACCATAGTTCAGAGGGAAAGGTTTTTACTTGCATTACTTTCTAATACAGAAAAAGATGAGCAAATGGAGGCCCTTTCTAGATCTAAGACGACTCAACAAATTTGTCAGAACCTAACATTTCAAGATGGTGACGTTAGCAACGATAATTTCAGCACTAGAAAGGGGGGGGGATAGGCTCTCTGCTCTTGACCTCCAGGATGCACATTTCCATATAACAATCCATCTGTCACACAGAAGGTTTCTAATGTTCACCTTAGGAAAACAATACTTCCAGTACAAATCTTCCCCAAATACAGGAGTCACGAGCCGCCCGTGGACCCCGACACGTACCTGTGTTTTTTCAAAAGTCTCATGCGGACAAAAAAGAGACAGCATTCCATACCTTGGATGTCCAAGGAGTGTTAGCCTTCTACATAGACAGAACAAAAATCTTTAGAAAATCACCAGGGCTGTTTTCTTTCTGTTAACAGAATGATCAAAAGGAGAAGCTATTTTGAAACAGAGACTATCCAAATGAATATTAGGATGCATTCACCTTTGTTATAAAAAACATTAGTTACAAGGCCCGATGAGGACCCAAATGCAATCTAGAAGAGTACTTTCAACATCCATTGCCTTCCTCAACAATATATCCATTGTGGACATTTGCAAAGCAGCCACTGGGCATCTGCCCACAATGTCAAAAGCACTACGCTATAGAACAACAATCATTTTCAGATGTCCTATTCAGACTCACAGTTCTATCAACCATCAAGAGCACAACTCCAAAGACCCTTTCTTCCTTCCACTGAGAGGCACTGCTCAACTGTCACCTAAAGTGGAGCATCCACATGGACACTTCTTGAAGAAGAGGTTGCTCACCTTGTGTAGTAACTGAGGTATTTCAAGATAGTTGTCCCTGTGGGTGCTCCACTACTCTCTCATCCTCCTCCACTCAAAGTTATATATAAATCACGTTGTACTATAGAGAAGGAACTGAGAGACAGTTGATCACATAGCTCTATGTAACCACCTGACATGATGCAAGGCAGTGACAACACATATGCGACCTAACCAGAAACTGTTACCATAAATCTCCGATTATAGGTGCAGTGCACGTGGACCTAAAGTGGAGCACTCCAATGGGCAACCATCTTGAAGACCTTCAGTTACTCCACAAGATGTATAACCTTCTTTTTTCTTAAATTTATCACACTTTGCAGCACAAATTCCTTGGTCATCTTCTATTGCTAAGAGTTTCTCTTATTATTCCTGCATGACTTTTGATACTGTCATTAAATTGCTTTCTTGTATTTCCATTTTACTTGCCAGCTTTTCAAGACAGCAGTTTTGAAGGTGAATGAAACTTAAATTAGCAGGAATATGTTATATTTGCCACTGTTTTTTATTTCCAGTAGTTTCTTCACTGGGCATATCTGTCTCTGGTGCTATAGCATCTGAAACTGAAAGATCTAGTGTTGAAGCCTGAAGTGTGCATGCAGCTGATTGCAGGATAGGGACTGTAATTTGGAATTCAAATTCTTGTTATTGTTATCCTTCTAAGTGAGGTGGGATGCTGTGTCTTCTTCTCTCCTCCCACCTTTACCCCAAAGTGGCATTTTAAAATAAGCAGTTCTGCTTTGTACTTGTCAAAATGTCTGCATATAGTTTCGTAGTGATTATAAAAATGTCTTGCTGAAATAGATTAAAACATATTTTTATAGTCATCAGATTGCTATGGATGTGGAGAATAATATTGAAAAATATCCTATCAACTTACAGCCCCTGGAATCAAAAGTGAAAATGTAAGTAATATAAGATGTTTAAATAATTCAGCAATACAGCTGAAAATGTTAAACTTCTGTGGAGCTGAATTTATATAGTGTTTGTCTTGGATTTTCAAGAAACTTTAAACAGGAAAAAATCTCTGATGCCTCAGTTTAGCAAGGTAATTAAGTATACACCTAACTTTAAGCATCTGAGGGTTCTGCTGAGTTGGGGCCTTAGCGCTGTACTTGTTACAGTTGCACCAATTTTGTGTTTTACCATGTCAAATTGAGGAAATATTTCAGAACCTGCCCGATAACTGTATGTAAAGGGAATTTATACATTTTAGAGAGAAGGAGAAAACAGGGAGAGGATAAAAGGCCCCTTGTAGCATTTTTTGAAACCTTAGAGAGCTTAGGGTGCTTAAGTTTAAGTTGCCTCAAGTATTCATTACTACATTTCAGACTGAATTTCACTTTTTACTGGAAAGTGAAGCTGAAATGTTTTAAAGATATTAAAATATTAATGGGACATGAGGTTTCAAATAAAAATCCAGTCTATCATGTATTCAAATATTGGTTAGATGCAAGAATATATATTTCCAGAGAATTTTCTAGAATATAGTTATGTCTGGAAAACTTAATATTCTCGTTTTTTAAAAATGGAAAGTGTGTGATGGTTAAATGCGTCTCCATGTAAGCGCAATGCACTAAACCATAAAACTGATTTGAAGTGAACAAGATATAAATGTTTCATGTGTCAAGTCATGAGTTTTAAATAATAATTTTTAACAAGACATCTGTTGAAGGCTTCTTCATTTAACATTTAGATTTTGAGGTCTTAGTAGATACACTATGCGTTTTCCAAATCACTGTATAAAATCAAAACAGATGAACTTATCTGTCTAATTCCAGAGTATCTACAGACTGGTAATGCCCTAATGGACACTATTTTGGGCCTAACCCAGATCTCTAAGGACCTGGGACTCTAAAGAAAGTTGCCCATTGATTTCAGTGGGCACTGATCAGGCTCTTAACACCATAGATAATGGATGATTCAAAACACCTGTTTTAGGGTCACTGTCCCACATCTGTGACTGCACTCAGTTACAAATGAGACCAGAATGAATTCTTCATTTTAACAAAATGAGCATGTCTTTGTTTTAGAAGACATCTTCTCTTGAAATGAACTATTTTTTGTGATTTGGACTCCATTATCTTAAGGCTTGTACCTGAAAATAGGTGGTGGAAAGGTTTACTGGGGAATAACACAGAAGACTGTAGCAAATGGTGAGTTGAATCAATAGGCTTAGATGTGGAGATGAAAAATGTGATCTGTAACAATTGCAACATCTGAGCAATTCAGGGAGAAGGGAAGAATAAACAGAAGACATACTATGCTTAATATTAGTTTGACATGCTGTATAAACAGATCAAAATGAATAAATATAGAACCATGGGAGAATTGCTTATGGAATTTGTAAAACAAGTGGATGGTCAAAAATCCAGAATATAATAATGCATCTGTAAATATTTGCTACTTTGTAAATAAGAAGAATCTATACCTAAAACTTTGGCATGGTTACATTTTTCTGATGGAAGACTGGTACCAGACTTAGCATGTGACACAGCAGCCCGCCCAGTTTCTTAGGAAATAATCAAAAGTGCATCAATAATGATTGCATGGCTTTCTCAGGGCTGCCAGGTGTCATGCATCACATATGACACTCCCAAGTTTGGCAGGCCTGTCGTTCATGCCTGAAGGTCAGCCTGAATATCACACATTTGGTTGAGCTGAGGAAAAGTGCTACAGGTTCACCTGAGACCACTGTAAAGCAAAGCTTCAAATAGTCAGGTTGCATGGCTGCCTCTCCTCTGGCTGCTCCCCCTGCTGCTTCCAAACAGGGAAAGAGGAAGAACTTCCCTGGGAGGTGGGAAGAGAGTGACAGCAACAACAGTAGCGAGTGACTCACTGAGAGGAGCAGAAGGTGAGGAGGCTCTGTACCAGCCCAGGTTCTTTCAGATCCCCCACCTCCTGCCCTAGAGAGACTTCAGACTCTTGCCTCCAAGTTAGACCTTAAACCCCCTGACCATGCCCATCCAGACCCTTAGAGAGAGAGAGACTAGTCATCAGGCCCTCAGCTATCAGCACAGCACTCTAACTCCACAATGCCAGTCATCTCAGCCCTTTCCCAGCAACACCCCCTAATATTGTCTAGACGTCCAGCCCCGTCAGCAACTCCAGACACCCATCTCCCAAACCTAGCACCTTAGAGCAACCCCCTGATACGCATCCTATTCTTGAACTCTTGGATAGCTTCCTACCTACCCTGGCTTCATAGCTGCCACTATGGTCTGCCCTGCCACTTCTTGGGGAAAGATGTATTGACCATAGACTGAAATTTATTGGCATATACAAATTATTTGCAAATATACAAAATAGCTCATTAAATTTTCAAATATCATCTCACATGGAGCTGCATAAAATGTAGTATTTGTGTTATTTGGATATAGTGAGATGGTATCAAATTTTCATTCCTGCATTTACCTACACTAGTGTTCACCCCTAAGAACATGACAGGCAAGCAAGTCCCAGGGAGGTAGGAGTCTTGGCACAGAAGGCTTAAGAACTGCAGCTTTGTCTAGCTGGTTGCTTCATCCTGGGATTAGGGGCTATGCTCTTATATATTCTATAGCCTGCATTAGGTGGAAAAATTTCCCCAAACTAACCAAGTCACAGGGGAGAAGAATGTTGTGACTAGAACTGTGCAAATAATTTTTTTTTCGTTCTGTAGAAATTCCAAAAAATGGGGAAAAATGTTGCTTCAGGTCAAACAAAACACTTTGTTCAACCCAAAATGAAATATTTCATTAAGATTTCAAGCATTTTTAATGTTCTTAATTTAAAAAAATAAAATTAAAGGACATTTCAAAACAAAAGGATGTTTGAAATTGAAAAGTTTTTGTTTCAAAATATCAACATGAAATATTTCAAATTTTTTGTATATTTTACGCCAGGGTGCTTCTATTTGGAATCCGGGGGTAGGTGGGTGGGCGCAAGCCCACCCACCGCTCAAGGCTCCCCCCCCAGCCTAGGGGCGGAGCCACTGGACCCGGGTCCAACTAATTACGTGGGACAACAAATGAAAAAACAGGAAAGTGCGTGAGGGTTACAGGTTTAAAAGGAGAGAGCCAGAAGGGGACACCGAGCAGAGAACCCCAGACTGCGCCCACTGCTCCTCGAAGCTGTCCAAGGAGCCAGCGGACGCAGCCCAGAGGAACTCTGCCCGGAGACGTGAGTTGATCAGGGAACGGAAGTAGGCCCCACAGTCGCAGGGAGCCCCCCCTTCCAACCTCCTCTCCCTGGTCTTGTAGATGGTTACTTTGGCCAGGGCTAGGAGGAGGTTGACGAGGAGGTCCCGCGACTTCGTGGGGCCACGGATAGGGTGTGCGTGGATGAACAGGTGCGGGGAAAAGTGCAGCCAGAACCTCAGCAGGAGGTTCTGGAGGAGCCGGAAGAGGGGCTGCAACCTGGCGCACTCCAGGTACACGTGCGCCAGGGTCTCCCTCACGCCGCAGAAGGGGCAGGTGTCAGGATGGGAGGTGAACCGCGCCAAGTACACGCCCGTGCTCACGGCTCCATGAAGGAGCCGCCAACTGATGTCCCCGGCGGGCCGCGGGGTCAAGGTGGAATACAGGCTGGCCCACCGGGGATCCTCGCCCTCCAAGGGTGGTAGGAGGTCCCGCCACTTGGTGTCTGGGCGGGACGCGAGGGCGAGGAAGTGAAGGGTGTGGAGCACGAGCGTGTACAGGTGTTCCCTAGACGCGGTCTGGAAAGGGGCCGGCTGCAGGTCAAGCAGCCGGCTTGGGGCATGAGGATGGGGGGGCCGAGGGGGTTCGCGGGGCCGAGGCCCGATGGTAAGCACCGGAGGGCTCGGGCTGAGGGGGGGGCGGGGAGCACCCTCCTGCAGGACCCGCTCGAGGTACGTCAAAGACGTGGGGGGCAAGGCTGCCTTCACCTCCCGGAGTATGTGTCGGGGGGTTCGAGGGGTGGAGAGCCCCATACGCCGAGCCAGCGCATGGGGGTCCACCCAGGCCCCCCGGGCGTAGTCCAGGAGGTCTCCGACCCTGGTGACTCCTGCCAGGACCAACCGCCGTTGCACCGAGGGGGCCTCCGCCACCTGCACACGCAACTGGGGGTTGTGTAGCAGGGGCTCCGCGCGGAGGTCCTCCCCCTCGGTGACCGCAAGGGGCCTGGAGGCCGAGAGGAGCCTCCAGGTCCGGAGGAGGTCCTGGTAGAAGACCGGCAGCTCGGAGAGGTCTCGCGGAAGACCTCTCGGGTGGAGAAAAAAGAGCTGCCGGTCGTATCGGAGCCCTCGGAAGCGGCGGAGGAAGACGCGCGCCAAGTGGCTCCACGCCGGACTACCTGCACCATAGAGGAGTCTCTGCAGGGCCTGGAGGCGGAAGGTGTGGACCTGGCTGCGGATGCAGCACAGGCCCTGCCCGCCCTCCTCCAGGGGAAGACTCAGAATCCCTGCAGAGACCCAGTGCAGTCCTGGCCAAAAGAACTCCAGAACTGTCTTCTGGAGGTAGGCCAGGAAACTCGGGGTCGGGACCAGGGTGTTGAGCCGGTGCCAGAGCATGGACAGGACGAGCTGGTTGATCACCAGTGCCCTCCCCCGGAGGGAGAGGCACCGGAGCAGTCCTGTCCATCTCCGCAGCCGCCCAGACACCCTGCCCTCCAAATCCTGCCAGTTCTCTGCCGGGGAGGGATGGGTGGCGGAGAAGTAAACGCCCAGATAGAGCAGTGGACCCGTGCTCCACCGGATGGCTTGAAGCGCGGGTGGGAGGGAGCTCGCCTGCCACCCGGCCCCTACCGTCAGGGCAGAGCTCTTGGCCCAGTTGACCCGGGCGGAGGAGGCTGCCGAGTAGACGGCCAGGCAGTCCTCCAGCCGCGCCAGGTCGCCCGGGTCCTGGACCACGAGGAGCACGTCATCGGCGTACGCCGACAGCACCAGCCTCAGCTCTGGCTCACGGAGCACCAAGCCCGTCAACCTCCGGCGGAGGAGACGGAGAAAGGGCTCAATGGCCAGAGCGTACAGCTGGCCGGACAGCGGACAGCCTTGGCGTACTCCGCGCCCGAAGCTGACCGGTTCGGTCAGGGTCCAGTTGAGCTTGACCAAGCACTCTGCGGAGAAATCCCACAAAACGGGGTCCGAAGCCGAACACCTGCAGGGTGCCCAGGAGATACCCGTGGTCCATCCGGTCGAACGCCTTCTCCTGGTCCAGGGACAGGAGGGCGAACGACAGACCATCCCTACATGCCAGTTCTAAAAGGTCCCGGACCAGATACAGATTGTTAAAGATGGTGCGGCCCGGGACAGTGTAGGTCTGGTCGGGGTGGACCACGTCCTGCAGCACGGACTTCAGCCGCAGCGAGACGGCCCTAGCCACTATTTTGTAGTCCGTGCCGAGGAGCGAGAGGGGACGCCAGTTCCGGAGGTCGCGGAGGTCCCCCTTCTTCGGCAGGAGGGTGAGCACTGCCCGCCTGCACGACAGGGGGAGCACTCCGCTAGCCTCGGACTCGGCCCAGACGGTGACGAGGTCCGGGCCGAGGACGTCCCAAAACACGCGGTAGAACTCCGTAGTCAGCCCGTCCATGCCCGGGGATTTATTGGTGGGCATGAGGCGGAGGGCTTCCGAGAACTCGGCCAGAGTGAGAGGTTTCTCCAGCCGGTCCCGGTCGCCCGTGCTGACCGCGGGAAGTTCGTTCCAGAGCACCCTGCAGGCGGCGACATCGGTCGGCTCCGGGGAGAAAAGGTCTGCGTAGAAGGCCCTGGCCCTTCCACGCATCTCCTCCGGGTCCGTGAGGGGGGTGCCGTCAGCAGCCAGGAGGCAGATGACATGCTTCCGGGCCCCCCTCTTTTTCTCCAGGGCGTAGAAGAAGCGGGAGCCGCGATCCATCTCCCGAAGGAGACGGATGCGGGACCGGACAAAGGCACCTCGGGCTCGAAGGTCCTCGAGGGCTCTAAGCTCCTCCCGCTTCTCCCGGCACGCTCCGCAGAGGGACGGATCATCGGGGCTGGCGGCCAGTCGCCTCTCCAGCTCCAAGACCTCCCGCTCCAACTGCTCTATCCCCACATCCCGCCGCCGGCTGGCCCCCCGAGTGTAGTCACGGCAGAAGAGCCGGGCGCGCACCTTCCCCACGTCCCACCATCGCCGCGCCGAGGGAAAGGCGCCTCTCTGCCCCCGCCAGGCCAGCCAGAACTCCCGGAAGGACGCCACGAAGCCCACGTCCCCCAGCAGGCTGTTGTTAAAATGCCAGTAGGCCGGCCCCGGCCTCTCCGCAGTGAGAGAGGCCGTCACGGTCACCATGTGGTGATCCGAGAACGGGGCCGGCCGGACGCTGGAGGAGTGGGCCCGGGCAAGGTGGTGCCTAGAGATGTAAATATGGTCCAACCGGGAGTGGCGCGACCGGTCTTCCCCCACCCGGACAAAGGTGAAGGTGACGTTGTCGTCCGGGTGGTGGTCGCGCCAGACATCCACCAGGGAGTGATGGTCAATGATCTCCCTGAGGACGTCCCTGGCGGCCGGGCACGGCTCGGTCCCCGTGCGGTCCCGCTCTTCGAGGGTGGTGTTAAAATCCCCGCCCAGGACCAGGCATTCTTGCGGATCCAGTGTGCCGAGGAAGGCAGCCGCCTGCTGGAAGAACCGCACCCGCTCCGGGCCCGCGGTCGGGGCGTAGACGTTGACGAGATTCAACGCCAGCCCCTCCACGCGGACCCGGAGGTGCAGCAGGCGGCCCGGCACGACCTCGGCAATCCCCAGCACCTCGGGCTGCAGGTCAGGGGAGAACAGGGTGGCCACTCCGCCCGCGCGGGCGGAGAGATGACTAAGGTGCACCCCGTCTCCCCACTCCAGCCGCCAGCTGGCCTCGGCAGCCGGGTCTGTGTGGGTCTCCTGCAGGAACGCTACAGAGTACCCCCCCTCCCGAAGGAAGGAGAGCACCTGGTTCCTGCGGAGACCCGTCCTGCAGCCCCTCGTGTTTAATGTGCAGATGTTGAAAAGCATTACGAGGAGGGCTGGGGTGGATCCTGGTGGGCAGGAGCGCCAGCGGTCCTCGTCGGGCTCCGCAGCAGCCCGTGGCCGGTGCCATAGATTTTAAGGGCATCACGGAAGCTGCGGGCCCGTTGGTAGGCCGCTGCGTCCTGCCGCCCGGTCCCTTTCCCCTCCTTCATAATGGCCCTCACGGCCCGGAGGACGCGGTGGAAGTCCCCCCAGCGCTGCAGAGAGAGCTGCACCCGGTTCCGGGCACCACGCGTGTCCCGGAGAAAGGTGCGCAGCTCCTCACGCAGCGCCACGGAGGGGTCGTCCTCCGGCTCGGCCCCCGCAGCGGCCCCCTGGTCCATTGGGGCGGGGGCTGGGGGGGGATGGCGGCGGCAGAGGGAAGACAGCAGCCCCGAGTGGGCTGGGAGTGCTGAAATCAAAAGCCGCCTCCTGGGAGCTCTTTAGGGGGAAAGAGACAACCCCAGGGGCGGCAGATGTATAGGCAGAGGGGTGGGGGGGAGAAGGTACGGGGTCGGGAGGGGTGAGGGCAGGGGAGAGGTTGAGAGCGGGGAGGGGATCAGGAGTTGGGGTAAGGGAGGGGTCAGGGGGAGGGGCAGGAAGGGGGTCAGGGTCAGGATTGGGGGTGGGGCCCTCAGCCAGAACGGCCGGGTTGGCGGGGTATGCGGCCTCTTGGCTGGGGCCAGAGGCTGAGGGGGGGGAAGGGGTTGAGTGTTGTCTGGGGGGCCTAACTCTAGGGTCACAGCACCCCCCGTTTTAGTGCCCCATGAGGGGACAGCTAAGCAGATTTCAGGGGGGAGGGAGATCAGCTGGCCCAGAACCAGGGGCGGGGCATCCGGTGGCCCGGGGCTCGGCGTTTTGGCCCCCGCCGGCTCCTTGGGGGCTGCGGTGATGGGCCCCACCTCCCCAACGTGGAGGATAGAGGGACAGAGGGGGGCCTCGGTGGTGGGGGCAGGGGAGGCAACTGAGGATGGGAAGGGGAGGGAGGGAAGGAGCAGTTCGGGGATGTCCTGCCCTAGGCCCCCCATACAGGGGGCAGGGTCGTCCTTCCCCGGGCAGGCTGGGGTCAACCCCAGGGAGTCTATCTCCTCCATTAAGGAGGAGAAGAAAGCCCCCCCTGCCACCCCGAGGGCCTCTCCGGCTCCAGCGGGGGGTTTAGGTGGCATTGGGGCTGGGGGGGCTCCGGGCGAGGACTCTTCTATCGGGGACTCCAGGGGGGCGATGGTATTGCCCTCGTCCGCCACCACGACTTCCTCGGTCGGGGCCACCCGCTGGGCTCCGGCAGGGGGCGCGGCGGCAGGCCTGGCCTCAGGAGCCCCCCTCCGCTTGGCCTTGCGGGGGCTCTCACTCCCCTCGGCCATTGGCGGGAGGGGGGGCTGGGCTCCGGCCTTGCGCTTCTGGCGCCGACCCTGCATGAGCACCCAACCCTCCAAGGTGGAGGGTCGGGCAGCGGGGGCAGAGGCGGGGGGCAAGAGGCCAGGAGTCAGGGTGTGGGGAAGTGGAGGTGGGGCAGCAAGGGAAGGAGACGCCTCCCCCCGGGGCATGCCCCCTCCGGTGCCCGACCCTGCCGGCCCTGGCTCCCACCCCTCCACAGGCCCCGCTGGACTGCTCCGGGCGTCAGCGGGGCCCGTCAGCTCGCCCGGGCGAGCCGGGGGGGGCGCCCCCGGGGCCCGGGCGCAGGTGACAACTGCCGGCAGAGGGGGGGCGGCCACAGGGACCGGCCAGCTGCTGGGGGCGCCGCCGATGGTCTGGCTGGCGCCCTCCTGGGTCCCGGGGGTCCCGGGCCTCCCTCCTTGCCGGGCCAGGGGGCAGTCCCTCCGAACGTGCCCCGCCGCCCGGCAGAGGTAGCACCGGGCCTCCCCCGTGGTGTAGTGGACCCGGTACTGGGCCCCTTGATGGGGCACCAGAAATGACCCCTCGAGCGCCTCTCCGCCACGCGCCACCGCCGGCAGCAGCTGGAGCTGTACCTGCCGGCGGAACGAGAGGACGTGGCGGAGGGCGGGGTCCTTGCAGCCGAGGGGAAGCGGGCTGATGGTGGAGAGGGGCTTCCCCAGGGAGGCAAGGGAAGGCAGAAGGGCGGCATTGGGGAGGAAGGGCGGAACGGAGGACAGGACCACCCGTACGCCCAGGTCCTCCAGGGGCTCCACGGGGACGTGGAGACCCCCCACCGCCAGGCCCATCTCCACCGCCTCCTGGGCGGCGGCCTCCGAGGCAAGGAAGAAGACCACCTTGCCATACATACGGGAGGCCGCCACCACGGCCTTGGGCCCCACCACCCGCACCATCGCCCGCACGTAGGTCTCCACGTGGGGCGAGGCAGGCACCAGGAGGCACCGGACCCCATGCCTCCTGGTAAGGGTGGGGAAGGGGCCCCGGCCACTTGAGATGGTACTGGAGGCGGTGGTCGGGGCAGGTGTCTTAGCGGCGGCCGGCGGGGGGCCCGCGGCCACCTGGGCGTACGCCCTGGGGGCGCCGCCACCCCCAGAGCTGGTGGAAGGGATAGCGGGAGAGGGTAGAGGGAGAGGAGGAGAGGCCCCAGCCACAGGAGATGGTGTCTTTTTGGCAGGGCCTTTGCCTTTCTTTTTGCCCCCCTGATTTTTCCTCCCGACCGAGGGAGCGGCCCCCCCCAGATTAGGGGGGGTAGGAGCCGTGGTGGCAGCAGAGTCCCTGGCGTCCCCGCCAGAGTCGTCCTCCGCCCGCTCCTGGGGAATAACTCCCGGCGGCTCAGCGGGGGCAGCAGGACCAGTTGTTGAGGGCAGGGACGGGGCTTCAGGGTGGGAGGGAGGGGTGGGAGTGTCTATGGGGGGGGTCCCGGCCCCAGGCTCACCCGCCATCTTGGGAAGGGGTGGGAACAGTTCGTTGGGGGGGGTGTAAAGGAAAGGGAGGGGGAAGAAGGGGGGAGGGGAGTGGAAAAGGGAGGGGAAGGGATAGGGTAAGAAGGGGAAGGAGGGGGAAGGGGGGTGACCGCTCCTCCCCGCTAGGCTGGAAGCAGGGGAGGAGGGCACCAGCAGAGGGGAAAAGACAG
Source organism: Mesoclemmys tuberculata (assembly GCA_007922155.1). Classification (NCBI taxonomy): domain Eukaryota; kingdom Metazoa; phylum Chordata; order Testudines; family Chelidae; genus Mesoclemmys; species Mesoclemmys tuberculata. The sequence goes on along the minus strand of ML675649.1, from coordinate 20,126,917 downwards.
GGGAGCCAAGCCAGGCAGGGGCGCAGGGGGAAAAGCACTCACCAGCCCAGGTGGAATGTCGGTGGCTCCTCCGGCTGCACTGGGGGGGGGGGCTGGGGTGAAATGAACTCGGGGGGGGGTGCAGTGCGTGAAGGGGGGGTCAACAAAACTGGGGGGAGTCAATTAAGGGGGGGCTGCTGGAGCACGTGGGGGCTACAGCAGTGGGGGAGGAGAGTCAGGGTCCCCCAAATGTGGGGGCCAGGGCAGAGGGGGGCAGCAGGGGAGGGGCAGGGGAAAAGAAGGGGCAGGGTGCCCCCAAACACAGAGGGGAAGAAGCAGCAGGGGAAGGGAGCTCACGGCAGCAAAGGGGCAGAGGCAGCCAGCCAAGGTGGAAGGGAAGGGAAGAGAAGGGGCCCAGCTGGTACTGGCCCTAGAAGAAGAAGCAGGGGGAAGGTGGAAAAAGTAGCTGGGGAGGGGTGGTGGTGGGAAAGATAGAAAAGCCACACACACTCACCCCCTCCCTCCCAGCTGGGAGGGAGGCTCCCCAGCAAAGCCCTGCAGCAGGGGCAGCAAGCAGCAGGGTCCCCCAAAAAAGAAAAGCAGCTGCTAAAGAAAAAGAAATGGGGGGGCTAGGGCCAGCCCAGGGGGGGCTAAGCAAGGGGGCTTGGAAGACTGGTAGCTCAGCCCCAGGCTCAACAAAGCCCTGTTTCCAGGGTAACGCAGCTGGGGCCTGATTTAGGCAGTTAGGCTGGTTGGGGCGGTTTTAGCCAATCAGGCCAGCTGGGGCCAATCAGGAAGCCCCGCCCCCAAACACTCAAAAGCCTGCGGGGCAGGCAGTCAGTGGTGGGTTGTAGGAGCTTGGAGAGAGGTGGAGGTGGAAGAATGGAGAATAGGCGGCACTATTATAATCTATAGTGCCAGTTTGTAGCTATTGGAGGTGTGCAGATCGAGAGCCTGCCATTAGGAGTTGGCGGCTTGGAGGAGGCAGGCTGCCGCCTGCGGCCTGCAGGCCACGGAGACCTGCTGCTTCCATGGTGGCTACCAATACCCTGGAGGGCAAAGCACCTGGTTGGAGAAGCGGGGAGCGATCCATGGACTACACCAGAGGGAAGATAGCAGTACCTAGGGGTAGAGTGGACCCCGGCACCCCCCCGATCCTTCCCCAGCTGCACCACTGGCCCGGCCGGCAAAGCGCAAGGCCCACAAGGGCAGAGTACTTTTCCCTCCCCTGCCCCCACCTCGCCACAATATATATACACAAAATTTTAAAATAATTTGGCAAAATCTACACAAGTTTGTGAAATGTGAAGTCATGGAAGCATATGATGTCTTTTTGTTTTGGGCTTTTTTGTTGGTTGGTTTTGTCAAAACAACATTTTAGTCAAAAAATTTTCCCCAATTCTAGTTATGACAAAGTGGATCCTGGAAATGCTCTCTTTTGTTGTTAGTCCCTCACAGACATTACTACACTATACTCCATGAAATACAATAAACCAAGGGCTCCTTCACATAGCTTGTGGTTTCTAAACCTACAGCGATAATGTTTTTCTCCATTGGATGTAAACTGGGGAGAGAGGGGAAGTGACATTACTTTTTAAGTTAAAGAAATGCTTCCAGGACAAAGTGAGCAAATATGGAGTGAGCAAAGTGAGTAATATGGGAAGGAGCGCTCTGTATGCATCACATTCTAAACACATAGT
>ML675649.1:19974902-20125228 GCA_007922155.1 Mesoclemmys tuberculata | reverse complement strand
CCACATGTCTCAATAAGTCTGCAGAGTAATGGGTGGGAGGGAGTCAGCTCTTTGGATGTGGATTTTTGGGAGAGTTGGCCTGCAATCTTTTGTTTTTTCTGCTGGGATTTGAACAAATAGCCAAAAAATAAGGTAGGCCTTTTTTTCTTCTCCTAAAGTTCTTATCCAATAAAGCATTTAAGCATGTGCTTAACTGCTTTGCTGAACTGGAGCCTAAACTTGGAGATCAGGAGAAAGGAATGCAAGAGAGAACTCTGGCAACAAAAGGTGAATAAACTATGGAGATCTAAAAATAATAAAAAATATAACAGTTTTTATTTTATTAACAGTTTTTTCCTAGTGTGCATTTTTCCAGCTTCTCATTTTGCCCACTTTAAAATTCCATGATGAGGCTTCACTCCTTTGTTAGGGCTTGTATATATTACCACTTATATTGGTATAACTTATGTCACTCAGGGGTGTGAATAAGCCACTCCCCAAGCAATGCACGTTACACAGACCTAAGCGCTGGTGTGGACAGCGCTAAGTTGGTGGGAGAGCTTCTCCCACCAACATAGCTACCACCACTTACAAAGATGGTTTTATTATGCTGATGGGAGAGTTCTCACCCCTTGGCACAGAGGGTCTTCACCAGACATGCTGCCGCAGTGCAGCTGCATTGGTAGAGTGCTTCTAATGTAGATTAGACCTTAGTTCCAGCACTTAAGAACTCCTACAGACGTTGCAAAAGATGTATGGTCAGTAAGGAAATGGTATACAACTAACTCCTCTCTATTATTAGACAAAAATCAGGATTTTCTAGAAATAGTAATTTCTTTGGCCCTCTGATCATCACAATTTCTTGTAGGCAACTGAATGTTCATATTTATGCAGAATTTATACCCACTGCACTCTGTGTTCTGAGATTCCATGTCCAAGATTTTGCCACAGAATTGTACTCCAAAAATTAAGTATTCACTGGTTGTTTGTTTTTTTTAAAGTTGCTTCTATCTCTCACACGAATAAATCTTTAAGAACATTAACCCACTGTAAATAGATATATAGTTGTCTTCCTGAGTCTGCATCCTGAAACAATAGCTGGGGAGATGTAAACTGTTGCCATCTTTCTCAAAGGGTTGTTAACTGATACCTAAGGTTCAGGGCATGACCGAGAAGAAAGACATAGACACAAGAATGAACATAAAGCAGCAGATGATCAATTTATTAAAGGTAACAGTAAGTGTGGGCTGACCAGGCATTAACTGAGTCCAGTGACAGGTTAAATGGATTCATGCTATAATGAATTAGGGTTGCGCCCCTTAATCATGAGTTTGGCTCCATACATTGCTGAATCCCACCATCTTCCCTTTGTGAGTGGGAATGAGGTCACAGATGGGGGAGCTCACAGTCCACCAGTGCTCCCTGGATTCTCTCACGTTTTTCATTGGAGCTGGGCCCTTAAAGCCTGAACTGGACAACAGCTACAAGTTGTAACAATATTGGACATTTAGTTACCTGCACCCCTTTAGGTGACTTCCCTTATGTTTCTCTACACTTACCTACCACACCTCCAGGACTCTGTGTTAAAAGCAATAACAACAAAATAAAAACTCATTGTCCAACACGTTGCTAAACTTGTTCAGATGGAAAAATTCCTTCCTGATCCTAAGGAAGGATCAGGGGATGTCATCAGACCCACAGCAAGCCTGGAAACCTAGCTGTGACACACTTACACCTGCCAAAGGGCAGGTTGAATGGGGAAGCTTTCAGCAGCAAGAATGGCTGCTAGGTCCTTGGAATGTTTAAATACAGAGGGGATGGGAGATTTGGTGGAACCAATCAGCTCCTTTATTTGCCACTGAATTAGCCAGTGTGTGACCAGGATAGGAGACTACACACCAGCTGTCCTAGCCCCTACCCATGCATGATCCCTGCATGCTGTGATAAAGTCAGGCCAGATGACTTTAAAAGGGTGTGCCAGGGCAGGTACGAGGGCCCAAAAGGGTTAAAAACCCTCTGCCTGGCAGGCAGGAGGAAAAGCACAGCAGGGCAATTAACAGCACCTGGACCCAATGAAGGGCGGGGCCAGGGGTATTTAAACCCTGTCTTCCCTGAAGGAGGGAGAGGGAACAAAGGCAGGGAAAGCTGCCAGAAGAGGGGGCGGCAGCGGCAAGAGAAGGTTCTCTCCCAGGTCAGGAGGCAGAGCTCCCCTACAGCCCGGGGTGACAAGGTAGCTGGGGCATCCTGACCACAAACAGCAGAGGTAAAGTGTGAGACCCATGAGGGGGAAGTGGGAGCTTGCCAAGGTGCATTGTAGGCAGGTGGAAAGGAGAAGGAGAGGGAACATAGGTAGTAGAGGTCAAACCCTCCCTCTGTACCAGACACCAAGGATGGCCATTCCCCTACCAGTCTGATCAAACACACCCCTGCCAAAATAGAAGGGATATTTTAGTAGGCAAAGCAGTTGATGCCAATCCAATGTGCTTCCAATGTTGATCTCCTCAGATGCCAAAAATCTTAATTGCCTTTTTACTCAGCACCTAAAGCCCCCAGCCTTCTCCCTGATAACCTCTCTGTTGCATTTACATGTTGTCAATAAAAAGATCTCTGGTGTGCATCAGACTGAAAAAGTGGGAACATGTAAAATAAATTAATGTAATATTAAAATAAATAATCTGGGGGTTATTGTAATAATTGTTTTGTTGATTTTCACACCCAATTAAGTAAAAACCTTCTTTTTTTAAAACATGTTATCAATGGCCTAGTAACACTAAACTAACAGAGAAATCAGGGGCTTTCCAACAGAATTTTGCACCCACTTTCTGCAGAGAACATAGATAAAAACTTGCATGCATCCAAATATTTCACATTAAAGTAATTACTATTCTAGATATTTTTAATAACTAATATTTCTTACAAATCTAGTACTTTTCTCCTCTCTGTAAATGTACAGTTGATATCACACTGCCATCTGGTGACAAGTACAGCAATAGAGAAATAATTAGGAAAAGGGAATCAAGAGTATTTGAAACCATATTAGAAAAAATAATTCACTTGTAAAGCAAAATCTATTTTTCTTGTTTGTGTATATTTGCTTAGCATGCAAAATTGAGTATGTGTTAGATGGTACCCTCATAAATAAAACTGTTAGCAGTCCTATTTGAAATTCAATGTCCTGTATTTTACTGAATTTAATATGAAAATTATGTAAACCTGTTTCAAGTTTAAAATTTGGAATGAAAAGCTCCTAATGTAAGTTGTGGAAAAAAGAGTCTGTAGTGCTTACTTTTCCAAAGACAAATTGTCAGCTTTAACTTATGACTTTAGTTTTTGCTAGTTTGCATCAGGGGCTTACTGTTCTTTTAAAGCATGTTTCTATGCCTGTGTCCTGCTGGTGTCCTGGCTAGATGAAATTGCAGTGAGAGATGTATATGTTGAAAAGGGGAGAAATGATTGCACTGAGAATATTCCCAGGCTGATTATGCAAATTATCCAGTAGAAACAGACCTCAGCTCATACTCACATATGGTTAGATTTTCATTTTCTGCACAAAAGCCATTGGAAGGTACATATTGTAAGTATCACAGAGGCACAGCATGTTCCAGGAGTGCTTGGCATACTCCCAACATGCTGCTTCCATGGAAGGAGTGGCATAGAGCTGATTCTGGGACAGCTGAAAATGTCCCCATTCCAGATGACTCTCAGTTGCTTATTTAAGAATATTTTAAGTCCCCCTTGTTCTCCTACATCAACACAAAGGGGATTCTGGCCTCTGATGTTCTAATGTGTCTTAAGCTTCTGAAGCTAATCTTTTCTCTGATTAAACAGATGCTTCCTTTTTACAACCTGTTCAGGATGTTAGAATTGTTGATTCCAAGAATTCCTAAATAATTCTTGTTTCCAGTTACACTTTTAAAGTGCACAAATATTTTTCCTCTATTGAATATCTTTGTTAGAACTGTGTGAGTAGTGCAAATGCCCCATTATGAACAGGTGTGTTTAGTTCAACCATGTTAGTACCTTTTTGTTTGCTTCTCTTTAGACATTTGTCTGAATGTTTTTTGGGATTGTGGGTGGCTGTTCTGTGTGAATATCTGAATTTATATTTGAACAAGTGTGTTGTGTATGAATATGGGTATCCACTATTCACACTAATGATGTTTCCTCTCTGTTTATAAAGTCTCAGCTAGTCAAGAAGCAGAAACAATACCATTTGACTTAGGTAGCCAATAACATACCACAAATAATAAAGACATAGTGGATAATATAAGAATCATTTACGGATATCTGTACTCGTAATGTGTGTTGAAAAATTGTCAATAATGTTAGTAAAAGCTCATCTGTTCGTAGATAAGTCACAAAGCACAAAAGGACTAAATACATTGTATACCTTTTTGCTAATACAATGCACTTAGCTTTCCTTCCAAAGAAAGTCTCCTAGATCTTTGAGGTTGTGCTGGGTGGAGAACCTGTTGTTTATACACATACACTGTATTTTGAATTGCAATCAGTATTCAGAGAGCATGGCGTGAATATCTGCAACGTCAGGATTTGCCACACCATGACCACCTGGAGAAGCGCAGTCCATCACCACCTTCATTGTCATCTGACAAGATGAGCAGTTCAATCAGCATGAACACTTTTTCTGATGGCAGCACTCCTGTAAGTACAGTTTTTCTCTCCAATTACTTCTTTGCTGGGTTCCCCAGTAGGCATTGATATAAATGAACTATTCAGGTCAGGTGAGGGGAAATTTAGGATAAAGCTGTTGACTAATTACAAAGTAAAAGCTTTTACGGTGAATTAATTTCATGGTTTCTCAAATTTGCATTAAGGCAAATGTGTTTAAAGAGGTAAGATTGCAACTGTGCATCAGACCTTTTTCCTCAGAGCCACACACAATGTTGATTGTTAAGCATTTTAGGTGATAGAAGCTGTGGAAAGAAATAGATTTTCATTGATATTTTGTTCTTCTGAAGAAAGTATTAACCCTTAGTTAAGCATATCCTCAGAGTTTTGTGATTGCATTCTCCATAAGAAGGCGGGAAAACTTTGTTCTGTTCTGCAATATAAATGTGATTCCTATGTTGTTGTCTAAAACAGAGGTATATAAGCCAATTTAATAATCATAAATTATAGCTGGTTTTGGAACGAATACTTCTCTTCAGGGCAGTAAGGAGTTGAATAGCAACATGAGATTTTACTCACCTTTCTAAACTGTAAATCAGAGATCAAAATACAACATTTAATACTCAGGCACATTATGGAGATTATGACTGTTTCTGGAACTTTGGGAGTAAAAATAAATGAATTGATCATACTGTTCTATAACCCATTTCAAATCTGTGACAGATTACATAGATTTTGATATCACTTTTACTTAACTGGTTCAGTGTGAAACACAAAAAATACCAATAGATTCCAAAAATATGCAGGAGGCTGCAGCCTTTCATGCCATGCCAGGCCTTTCAAATTGATCAAGGCAGGGGGCATCCTAACTTTTGGCTGTAGCATGTCCCCTAATTAGTTATATAACCCTTCTGCCAGAGTCGGCAGCAGCAAGGGCCGGGTTCTATATCTAGGGGTCCCTGTCAATGATACAACACCAAACTGGCTTGAGCCCCCACCCAGTCACCTGGGAAATCACACACCCCTGGGTGCCCCAAAGGGCAATACTTCCCCTCTCGCAAGCACAGAGTCTGAGTGTAGAAAGTAAACCTTTTAATAACAGAAGAGAGAGAACACAGCACTGGTTTGGGAAACAGTGCAAACAGAATTCATGAACTCAATGAGCTAAAGCCCACCCCAGAGTACAGGGCATGTCCTTCGCCTCCCCCTTCCCCTGTACTGACCATCGTAGTGTCAATGTCCAGTTGGGGGCTCAGCCTGCCCCTCTGCAACTCCTCCTGGCCACCGGCTGACCAGGCCTCCTCCATAGCTGTCTTCTATTGCCTCTGGGGCTTGCCTAGTCCCCAGCCGCTGACCACACCTGGCTGGCACCAACCACGCCACGCTCCCGCTGACGCCGACTGCACCTTCTCCCGCTGACCACACCTGGCTGGCATCGACCACACCAGGCTCCTGCTGACCACTGGTGCCAACTGACTCAGCTTTGTCAGTCGTCAGGCAAGGTTTCCCAGGCTCTCTAATAGTTCAGCTCATAGTGACTCAGCTTGCAGTGATTCAGCTCTTAGTGACTTTCAGCTCATGGGTTAACCTTCTGCTGGCACAGAAGCAATGTCCCTGTTTTCAGGAAACAAAAAGGCTCCAAGAGGAGTCGTTAATTCTACCTTTTAACAATGGGAGGAGATCATCACTCCATGCCGGGGAGCAGCCCTTTCCCAGGGCTGGTGCAGTCCCAATAGGAGATTCATCGTATTTCCCCCTCCTTTACAATGCTGAAACATCTGTCCGCCACCTTTGTGGCACTCTATTTAGTTTAGGGTAAAGTATTTTATCATAATAGGCTAAGCACAGTTTTGCTGACATCTGTTCGTACAATTGAAGGACAACATTTCATTACCCCAGCAGTTAACACAAAAGTGGTTTGTAGCCCAAAACCAGCCATGCTAACCATTTCCCATTATGCTCAGCACCTAGGTGTGCTTATTTGCAAATACAAAGCCCATGCAAACAAAGTGCGCCCCCCCCCGTTTCAGCTGACTGAGCGGGAGAGAGCACCACTCACTGTCTGAGCAGGGGGAAGGTCCACTAAAACCTTCCTTACAGTTAAATGTCATCCTTACTGCACAGTATATATGAGTCAGGTTTGTTGTATATTGCTTATTGGGTCATTGTTGTATATTGCTTATTGGTCACTATTAAAGACTGGAAAACCAGCTCTTGCATACCACAACAAGCAGATGGAAGATTCATGCTTATGTGTGGATTGATACTTGTAAGTTTAACCATGACTAGATTTGGTAAAAATTTAAGTCTGGAAACCAATTTACATTAAGGTCTCCAAGATTCTGAAAGTCAAGCAACAGAATTTGCTATGAAGTCTGCTACCTTTTTGCATAGATCTAACAAAATAGTGTTAAGCGCACAGCTCTTCTGAAGAGCCCCCTTTTTAGTCTATCAACTATATTAAACTGTTTCACTAAAGGAAACAGTTTACTTAGTTTAAGATGACTTCTTTGACACGATGGTGGAATAGGCTATGTTAAACTTGACAGCATTCAATAAAATATTACTTTTTATATTTTAGATGTTTTCTATTCATGGCTAGAGCCCACTTTCTTAATATGAAATCATACTGTAGAATTGGGTTTGTAGAATTGGGTTCTGAATGTAATATAATATGCACTAAATGGGCTATGATTCTCTAATAGGTGAAATAAATTTAGATCTTGTTTGTGAAACACTGGAACTTGATTGGATGTTTTAAATACCCATTTCTTGATCATGCTTTACTATTTGCTGAAATACCACAAGAGGGCTCTCTTCTCCCACACAGGAACATTCACTGTGGCTTAAATATTTAGGTGATTTCATTTTGGTGTGGTGGGGGGTAACCTAATCTGGAAAACTACTTGTAATGCTTTCATTTATTTCAACAAAATTAGCACATTTTGAGTTTTATTATTTTATGTGGAAAATGAAGCCTGGACACTTGTTACTTTTTTGGTTATTGTTTTTTAAAGAAATGCTCACTTCAGGAATTCCAGTCCTCAGTAAGATTGCCAAAATTAGATTAAAGAAAGTGGAAGTCATTTTCTTTGACTCTAATAATGCTGAGTTTCTTCTATTGTCTCCTTTTAAAAAACAATCAATTTTTTGAAGGTGAAGGACTAGCTATTTATCTTAGGTATAGTGCATATAAGGTCCCAATTAGCAAAGTACTTTAGCATCTCAAAATCTTTTAATATAGTTATCCTATGGTGTAAGAAAATGCTGTTAAAGAAGCTATCAAGGAAAAGGGAAGATCCAGGCTGAAACAGTCCCCCTTTCTCATCTTAGTTATTTCCCTTCTTTGCACCCCCCTGCTGAAAATTAGACATAAGAGAGCAGAAAAGAAACATAAAAAGAACTGAAAAATGTGGAGGGCAGCAGTCTGATGAAAAGGCTGCATAAGTGCAAAAAAAATAAAAAGGCAAACAAATGAATACAAACGCACACACAACTGGTCAGAACCTGATGTGCATTTGAGACAGGTTAGCCATGCATTGCCCCATGTACACTATACATATTGCAAAGAGATGCATCGAAAAAATGTATAAGCTGAGTGAGAGTGACTGGTTGAAGGAACCTTAATAGGTTTGGTTCAGATACTAATGGAAATTTTTTATTTGAATTCTCTGAATTCATCATGGTATTCCTTTCTTTTGGTCTCAGCTAGAACCAGGAATACAGAAACACAAAGCAATAATTAAAAATAATCATTAAGACGTTATGGGAATTTGGGGGCAAAATGATCAGATTAATTTTTTCCTCTAAACCAGCTGCCTCAACCTCAAATTACTGGGATGAAATTCTCTTCAGTCAGTCATATCACAACTTTCAGTTTTCAGTGGGTTTTTATAAGGTGTGTTTTTTTTTTAAAAAAGGCTATTTGATTTTCATCAGCTGGGAAAAGCTAGTAGAATTGAATTTGCCTGAGGCCAGAATGATGTGCTTGACATGTAATCAATCATTTGATCACTAGTTATTGATCTATGGTGATGTGAACTGTCCTTAACTTGCTTCTGATTATGAACTATTTGTATGTATTAGGCTTCAGCAAGTTGTGGCTTAGTCTAGTTTGCTGCAGATAACTATATTTCAATTCAGAGACAAAATGTGCCTGTGTTGCTCTGAATCTCAGCAGCTTGATAAAGCATTGATTAAAATGCTTTTAATTCCATGCAGTTGCACTTGTTTTGTATTCATGTTTTCAGAAATCCCTTGCTTTTAAGGTGAAGCACTGATGTGAAATGCATGCTATAGAAAGGGAACTATTGGACTGAGGAGGAAACTCTTATAATCTTTGAAGAGAAACATTACTTTATTATCACTGCTCTTCCCAGTTTACATGTATTTATTTCTTTGCTTAAGAAAAAATGTGTATAAAAGGTGTATATGTGTTGACTGCCTCCTCCAGCCCTCATACATTGCATGTCTTCTTCAACTGTACATTCTTTGAGATAGTATCCACAGTGGGCTGTGAGCTGGCTACAAATGCAGAAATCCCTAATGTTAAACCAATAATATTCTTCCTCCTCACTGAGCCAGTCAGCAGGCTTTGTTTATGTGGCCTTTTGCCACTGGAATGAGGGTTGCTTGTCTCAGTGGCATTTCAATACCATTGCCTGCAGGTGTGCCCTTGTCCTTCCTTTGGCTGGCTCATAAGAAGCAGATGGTACAAAAGCCCCCCATTTACTTTTTTGGACTGCTGACATCTTTATCGTCGTTTTTTCTGGCATCAGGGCTGGATAGAATGACGATTAATGAGAGTAAAGACATAAATCTAGGGTTTAAGAGTTTGTCACAAGTAACTTCAGTTAAAGTGTAAAGGTTATAGGTAGTTAGAAATCTAACTTTTTGTAATTAAAGACTGCGCATTTTAATGAAATTGTCTGTGCATGTACTTCAAACTTTGCAGGTTATTTACTTCGTCATACAAAATACATATATGAATAGTGCACATGCATTATGAAGAGATGGTATGTTAACATTTTCTGGCATGCAATGATTGTGAAATCACAAACTATATAACTCTTAGTTCTTGGATGTATGCAACAGCTTATAGTGTAAATAATTTGAGGGGTGATGCAGAAATATTTTGAACAGTTTCCTATGTACTGGATATTTTTATATTTAGTAGTATCCTTTGTAGTATAATGACCTCCCCATCATCAAGGAATCTATTTAATTGGGACTCCTATCAAATCTACAAGTTTAATTTTAAAGTCTTACTACGCATCCATTTGTCTCTAGCCACAGCACAAAAGACATTAATTTAAAACTTTTCAGTGAAAAGCAATAATCTTCTCTCTATCAGCATAAACCCTAGAAAGGAACATATCAGAAATATTTGAAAAGAAACTATATCCACACTTTAGACTCTGTCAGGAAAAGAATTGCCACTCTGTCCCTGCCCATTGAACGAAAGAAAGAATGTTATGCTGTTTAAAGGCTAACAAAGTCTCTGGCAGGCCTGATTTAAACCTAATGATGATAAACGGTAATGACGGCTGCTTAAATAGAATAATTCCACTCAATCAAGATGCCTTCAAATGATACATTCATGCTAGACCAGGCTGCCAAGTGGGGCAGCCGTCAGCTGGAGATGGGCAAGCAACAAGCCTCCATAAGGCAGTTAAGCAAGGTTGGCCTTCTTGCAGCTCTGTGTGATCTCCCAAAATCACAACTTTTACTCTTATAATAGATTCTGTTGAATTCTGGTTGCCACTTATTTTGGAGGAAAAGCCATCCTCCATTAGGCCGTTTCTATATTAAGGACCAAATTCATAGTTGCTGAACCATCCCAAGTAATTTTGGTTGATGACCATAGTTCTGATTCCAGCTACGGTAGAAAAATAAATGTACTTCAGAATTTTTTTAAAAATCAGACCCATTGCAAAACCTCCAGTGTGCAACTAAAATCTTAATGCTGTAATCACTGGACTCTGCTGATTTCTGTCCCTTCCCTTTTCAGAATGTTACATCATATTTTATAGCAGAACTTTCATATAGGAGAATACATGCTTTAACTTTATACTACATTTGCATTTTTTAAAGAAAAACCTTAAGATATTGAAATTATAACCTGCTAGCTTGCAAGTGGGCAGCAAGTGTTCAATATAGATTTCAGATGTGTAGTAGGACTCCTTTTCTGCCATTTAATATAACCGATTCCATCTTAATGCAAATAAATCTCTTCAGAGTTACTCCACAATAAATGTAGTATTTCTGTAAGTGTGTCACAATCCTGAATGTCATTTTTTTTAGAATTTTGTGGACAAGCACAGACAAATTTGTTACTAAACTTAATCTAATTTTCTAAATGTATTTATTCTTTTTAAAATCTCATGGTTAAATCACCATTCCATTCACAATTCTTATGGCAATGTGATTCCATTGACTTTACCTGTTGTGGTGTCTTATGCCTGTGCATGGTAATAAGTTCCCATATTTATGTGTAACATTCTTTCTCTCTTTTAGCTGCCTCCTTCTCCAAGGCTTACCTTATGCTTGGGCAGGAGTCCTTGTGGGAGGATCCCACCAAATTATTCCAGGATGACTGTGTATAGGGTCTCATTAACAGCACACTATTACTATATGATATACATGTCCTTGACACTTTGCTATGCTTCCTATTCCAGGACGTGCTATCCTCTTGCCCTGTGCAACTTGCTAGGAATGTAGAAAACTCAATTAATCAGCCGTTGGGGGGGTGATCCCTTCAAAAATGATCACACTTGCTCTGGGTAGCATCAGTACTTTACTCTGTCTGCTTCAGGTATCTTGCCCCAACTCTTCCAAAACATATGGCTTGATCCTGATCTGACTGAATTACAGTGACAAAACTCCCATTGATTTCAATGGAACAAATTTCAGCCCATACAGCCAGTCAGAAAGGCCAGAGGGATCAGTGGCTTAAAGCCTGAGAAGGCAAGGTGGGTGCAGCTGCCTCCCTCAATAAGGTCTCTGATTCTTCTTACCTTAATTATCTATGTGAGATGTGTTTCCTGGAAATTAAATCTCTTAATAAGAAACCACAGGCTTTCCTGAAGAGATTGCAGACACGTTCAAAGCCTTCAATGATTATAAATTACAATCTTTTTAGCATTAACATTTGTATTAATGAGTAACATTTGGGAATTATAGCCACAAACTCATTATAGCCATACAATTAATAACTTTAATAGGATACAGAAGAATTCATAACTGATTTGAATGCTAAAATAATACATTGGGTGGGATATTCAAAGGATCCTAAGGGAGTTATGTACTCAGATCTCAGTGAAATTTGGTGGGAATTCAGTGCCTAACACCCTTGAGCCCCTTTGAAACTGTTAGAAACAATTTTTTTTCTGAGTTTCAGCAAAATAGCGGCATGTTGGGGAGGTGGCTTGAAGGAAGGACATGGGAATAGAATTAGGAAGGAGGATTTTCTACTAAGACTTTTCTGTCATAAATCTGTTTCACATTCTGATTAAGAACTGCTTTTGCCAAATATGGAAATGTAATACTTGATTTTTTTCCCCTCTTACTATTGGGATAGGACTTAATATTGAACATCTGACAGATTATTGTACTGGAAACACATTGATAATGCTTGTGCAATCTTCTAATTGGAAAAAAATGTAGCAACAAAATACAGATTAAAATTAAGTTAAGTAAAAAGGGCAGTTCTCCTTAAAATAACATATTGCATCTAAATAGCTTGTTTCTCTTCACTGCAGAAACAGGTAGATAAAGAGTTTATGCTTTGTGGCTGAATATTCTGTATTTTCCCCTGAAATAGGTAGTCTAATGTGTAAATATCAAAACTTCTTTGTTTAAAACTGATTCTTTCTAAACATGCAATTAAAAAGTTAGGGCTTGATAAAGCAGCTCTTGTCCACACAGGTGGACTTTATTCATGAGAGCAGTACCTAGATAAATAAGATTAGAATGACCTTTAATTACCCTTCTGGAAGCTGGTCTCTAGGGGTAAATGTGCTCCTAGAGAGGCTAAACCTTTTATAGTTTGTCTTTGAGAAAAATGTTAGTGCCAAACACTCTCACAAAAAGCCTATCTTTACATATACTTGCAGTTGTGACCTGTTTTACTGATAACATCACTTAGTGTCATGTGGCTCTTTAATAGTTCAGCCTCAAAGACAATCTGTAAGAGCCACAGAGAGCCTGCTCTCTGCTGTGATTATCCTCAACAAACAAGCAAAGGCTTGTGAGATCTGTCCAGAGTTTTTTCACAGCATTTGTGGGGTATCCTGTATTATTTCTGTTTCACTTTAATTTGAAACACTGGCATGGGAATGAAATAAATGTGCTTCTTTGGGCAGAAGCAGCTTGTTCTGTGCATGATTTTAAATTTGTTGTCTGGAATCATATGTTCCACCTCAGCAGCTGAGTCTGTGTTCTACAGTTTCTATGGAGGCAAGTGACAAAATTCAGTCTACAGACATTTCAGTCTCCACCTTTTTGTAAGTGTGCCAAGATTTTTGCTCTCCAGTCTGTAGGCCTTTTCAGACTATATCTGGGGAACTGAAAGGTAATAGTAGCCCTATTTATTCTTATGTCTGTGATCTTCAAATTAGTTAATTCTACTGAAGAGCAGCTTATGAATTTCTCTCAAATCAAGTCAGAGTAAACAATTCTCAAATGGGCAAGGTTGGCACTCTTCAGTACCATGGACAGTTCTGGACAGCACACAATCATATGGGAGTGTGGCCAGGACAAACATTCTTATAAAGTAAGTTAAAAAATATTCCTGTTTTAATTCCCCAGTGTGTTTACATGCAGCTGAGTTTAAAACAAAATGATATGCTTTTTGCAGTGTCTCGCATTAAGGATTTCTCCAAAACTCTGAAATAAGAGACAGTGGGTTTAGTAATTATCTATGAGAGAATATAAACATTCACAAACCAGAATTTAATAATTTACTGTATTTTAATATAGCTGCGTTTCCCATTTAGTGACTTCATTACTGTCTAGAAATACTTAAAGGCATGATTTTATGCAACAGAATAATGCTTTCTCTGATATTTGTGAAGACATAAAAATAATTTGCTTTTTGGAATGGTCATTTCTTAGACATTATACATAATGTAATTAGTGGAGGCTACAAAAATAGAATCTAATTTTTATAGATTTATAGGCGTATTAAGTAAATTTCTGATTAATAGTAATTGTTCAATTTAATATTGTTAGTTCTTCCACTTTTCTTTGTGTTGCGGTTAGTAACTTCTAACATTATTGGTAAAAATACAGTATTTGTTTTAAAGTAACACAAGTCACCTATGTAAACATGTGATTCCTAATATCTTGTATAAAAATGTCCTGACCATTAGGAATATGTGGGTAATGTTACTTAAAGTAAAATATAATGGCCAGTGCTTGATGATAGTTCTTCTGTAATGGAACAAATAGAAAGTAGGAGGAATGTATTTTGAAAAAATAGTTTAAATGCTCAGGTAGAATGGTCCCAAACAATCGATGATACAGAGAATAGCACAGATATTTATGCAAAATCTGAGTAGTCATGGTCAGGGCACTTATCAGACCAAAATGTCCACTTTTGTAACTGCTGGCTTTTTGCACAAATACATTCATTATGTTTACTTAGAATTTGCAAAATTTGCCAAGGTTTTTATAGCAACTGGAAAAAAATTAATTTGTAGAGCAGTTGAATAAAATAACGTGCAATTTCCTTTTCCTCAATAAGTGTGTATATGTATATTTAAATTTAAAACAGTTACATGAATACAGTTTTTTGCTAGATAGAGCCCACCATTGTGTGTGCATTCAGTTTCCTTTGCTGCAGGTTTTGTAATACTAAACATTTTGAATAAAATTCCAAGCATAGTTGCCTACATACTTACTACTTTGTACATAATGTCTAATTTAAGAATAAAATGACTCTATTTTTCCATTAAAATGCCTGCTGGTGTGGGCGTATATCTTCATATTTAAAATCAACTGTTCAGAACATTTACTATGCCATGTAAAGACTTTTTTGTAGATGGAATAAAGCAAAAATAAAGTCAACAATGTTATCTGCTACCTCAAAGTTATTTAACTCTTTGGTAGAAGTTGACATCTCCTTCACGTGTTGCCAGCTGTTTAATATTAGTTATATTTAAATATTGATTCATATGTTCATGACATGTGCTCCTTTGTTATATATCTTGTTTAATACTTGTCACCTACTGTCATCTGAGATTGCACCTCAGCACTCAGCTGTGAGAATGTTTAATGTAACTTATTCTAAAAAATTCTGTGTAGCATCTTGCATTTTCTTTATTTTATTTGTGTCACCAAAAGTTTTGTCAACCTTGGGGCTTAAAAAGAGTAATTTAATCTTCCTAATATCTTATATTTGTAAGTTGTGTCTACATTAGTATAATAATCTTGGCTTTGTATACTGAAGTGCAGTATTACTTAGAAGTAGGAAGCAAGGTCTAGAGGGAAATCCTGTCTGCCAGAAAGTTGAGGGCAAAACTTCTCCTGACTTCAATGGGACCAGGATTTCACCCCCTAGAGTTTAAGCAGAGGACTGGGAGTTGGGATCTCTCTTTAAAGGCTTCAGAACTTAAGTCAAAGGTAATGCTTTAGAGGGAGGAATACCTGCAATTATTTCCATTTCTACTTTGTGTTTCTGCTTTGACTTCTGCATACAGTGAATTTTTTTCTTCTGCACCTTTCTATAATCTCACTACTAGGCACCCATAGCTCATTTCTGTAAACTTTCACTATAAGCTCCTCAGGGCAAGGACTTTCTTTTTTGTGTTTGTACAGTGCCTAGCACATGGGGTACTGATATGAATAGTCCTTAGGCACTATCACAATAATAATAATAAAAAGAAACTTCATTGTCTTAAAGGGGATATTCCTTCACTACATGAGAAACTACCAACTAGGGATTTTAAGTGTGTATTTTCCCATCCAAAGTGAAGGCAGAAAGTTTTACCAGCTGTGGTCTAAGTAAAAAATTTCTGGCATGTTGTTGAAGTTTTAAAGAAGCCACACCCTGCTTCTACCTTCCCCACCCTCCGCCACACACTCCCATATTAAAAGAAATCACCTCTGAGTCAAAATACTTCATTGAAAAAATGTCTTTATGGCTTACTACTGTTCTTTCTTCTTACACTCATGGGAAATCGTACCCAAAAACAAAGCTCTTATAGGTCCTGGTCTAAAGCAATTTAAATGAAGCATTTTTATTGGGAGTCTACAAACATGCAGGTGATAGTGTATACTCCTATATAGAATTTTTTTGGTAGGTCACTGACCCTGTGATTTTCTGATATGTTGTCCTAGCATTCCAGCTGGTGGTCTCCCCAAGATGCAGTTATGTAAATTGTATAAATATATAATTTATCATTATAATTAATTTAAATTCCAGATGACTAGAACCTACTAGAATTATAGAGTTATTACTGGAAGATAATATTATCTTCCAATATAAATTATGAATACTAACAATCATTTCATATGGAGTCTTAAAACATTACCTGACTGGTTTTAATGCTATACACGTATTTGTAAGAATCTCAAAAATATTAATTAGAAGAATTGCTTTTTGTATATTTTGCAAATCAAATCTTGCCAGAAAAGTCCTCTAATGGTTTTACTCTGGAAGCTGCCTACATCTAAGGAATTATTATTATTTTACTGTTTATAATAGCACAGACAAGTATTCAGGGCTTCAGGATACTCATTTATAAACTTCTTTGGCTATGTAACAGACATTACATAAAAATGGGTGTGGAGGGGGAGTATAGCAAGACAGCAGGGAGTAGCTTGGATGGGAGGACTGGAGTTAATACAATGTAGTGATTGAAAGTCTAATTTATGTAATGGTCCCCTATTTGTTTTTATGCATTTATGTGGTCCCACTGATGGCACCGAGGTTCCTTACATGTAAAGTTGAGTATGTATGTAAATGTTTGCAGGTTTCAGCCATGCTTTTGACATTCAGGGGCAGTGAACAGTCTGTGGATGTGGTTGGGTACCCAGATATTTAAACAATAACTATCCTAACCAACTTTTTTTTTTAACATGCAAAGAAATCCTGAGCGTGACTGTGGGGAATGCTGTGTATTTTGTCAAAGTAATTAGTTTAATCTATGGTTAAGGGAGAAAGTCAGGAGGAGTTCCTTTTATTAAATATTTACCATTTGCGCTTAACAAAAATATAACATCAAAATGTAAATCTTTGCATTTTGCTCTTGAATAACATATGTAGATGAAAACACTATTTAAGATCAGAAGAGAAATCCAGTATCAGAATGAAAAGAGCTTAATTAGAAATAAAATATTTGATTCCTCTAGGAGCATTTATGCAGGTATGGGCTATAAAATAACATTTGGAGTTATGTGAATATGAAAATAAAATGTAATTTTCAATCACTTTAACTTGCTTAGGATAATATAGTACTGAATATAAATAGAGTATATTCACATGCCATATTAGACTTCTGGTGTTCTCTTTTAAGTGTGCTCATGTATAAAATTGTACACAAAACTACTTATACATATGATTTATACTTCTGTGATGTGTGTGGGCATGGGAGTGTGCACACGCAGTATACTAGTCACTTCCCAAAGGGCTTTCTGACATGGTAATGCAAAATTAGCATATCAGTTTTTCTTCTGCAGTAGTGGGATACAAGTAGTTTTATTTTCTTTGTGTATATATAGTGAATGTTGAGTATTGATATGGTTAGTCAATTTAATGTATTTCAGCTGAAGGCAAGGTCAGTTTAGAAGTGATTTCAACTGAAGGTAAAATGACTACCAATGCACTCTTAAAATTTTGCTTTAGTGGGGAAGTTAGGGTTGGAAAGAAGGTAGTTTGAGTAAAAAGTAAAAAATAAAACCTTCTGTGTATAAAGAATAGTTGCTGGTTCAAATGGGACACTGGCCTTTGTAACTTGTGACTGACATGACAAATTATAGTTTAGTAGTGCAATATTTAGGAATGGTGGGCCTGATCTTTCAGTGGTACTGATCTTCCTCAGCTCTTTGACTTCACTTGGATTTGAGTGCTATGAACCTCTGAAAATCAAACCTGATATTTCTTACATATCCTGTTATAAATCTGAATTATTACTAGAAATGTTAGAACAGATTATGTAGTATCTAATTTATATAGTGTGAAAACCCCAAGACTTTCTAATGTGTTCCTTCCCAAGTGACCAGGTCAGTCTCTTCAGAGAAAAAAAATGACAGGGTGATTAGTTATAGAGAATCAGAGTAGAAAAAGCAATGGACCGTTAAAAATGGTTTTCAGATTAAATATCTCCAACCAGTGTTTAAGTAAGAGTTCAACATCTAAAAGTTTCAAAATCCAAAAATTTTGCAAGATCATTATGTAGCAACTATTTTGTTATTTACCAGTACAGTAGAACTTCAGAGTTACAAACACCAGTTACAAACAGACCTGGTTCCACATGAAATATGTGTAACGTGCTGTGTGGCTGGGCCCTCCTAACCCTCAGGGTTCCCACCTTTACAAAGGACTCTCAGTTGTCGGCATTGCAGTCATCTGTGCTCATCTATTTACAGTGCACACAGTCAGCTCCCCAGTCCCTGTCCCGGGCACCCTAGGGCCTCGGAGGCTTAGGGTTGCTCCCCCTCCTGGCTAGTAGGCCAACTGACTCGCAGTCCTCCTGGCCCTGCTTGACGACACTTCTCTCTATTGGTTTCCTGAGCTGGCCTACATACCCTCCCTGGCAAGGTAGTCAGCTGTTCCTCATTAGTCAAGATTCTGGCTTAGCCTAATCCATGTGTTCAGCTGTTGCCTGTTTAGTTCGTGGTTCCACTGATCTGTATTGCTCAGCCCAGGCCACTGGGTTAGGAGCGATAAAGGCAGCTGAGGGCTCCTCTTCTCTGCAGTCAAAATAATTTGCTGGGATTAGCTTCTCCCTCCTTCTACCCACACAGGCTTCCAGGGTATGTCTACACTGCAATTAGACACCCATGGCTGGCCTGTGCCAGCTGACTTGGGCTTGGACTGTGGGACTGTTTAATTACAGTGTGGACATTCTGGCTCAGGCTGCAGCCCAGGTTCTGGGACCCTGGTGAGGTGAGGTGAGCAGGTGAGGTGGGCTGCTGTGCAGATTTGTTCTAACAATCTGGCATCTGACATGAAATATGTCCTTGCAAATGGCACAATTTTAAATTGTCTTTTCTGTTTTTCCAACACTTGATCTCTCTTATGCTATCTTTGTAGTGGTAGGAGAAGAGAGGACAATCTTGTAAAATTACTCATGGAGAAAATATCTTTCCGAATTTTTTTTCTTTGTGGCAACTGCTGTTGTAATTTATTTTTTCTATTGTTGGGAGTGGTGAAAGGGAATATGTAATTAATCACCTCTAGCTCCAGGTGATTTGAGACCAGCAAATTTCAATTTGCCTGAGGTGTAATTAACTCCATCAGCTGGAATTAATTATAGACTGGCATTACATGAAAAAAAGAAAATCTGGTTAACAAAATAGGAAATGGAGTAGTAGTTAATATGACCAGCAAGATTTAAATGTATAAAATCTGTTATAGTGGTGTCTTTTAATATTTGGGGAAAGCTTATTAAAATACTTCTTATAATATATATCCAAGGAAGATTCAGTCCATTTATGCTAGTTGCCATATCAACATTGAAATGTGGTTGCATCGTTTTGGAAATGTCTATTACAAAAGCAAGTGCATCTTTTCAAGTATATTCCAGTTTGCATTTGTCCCCAAAAAGGAGAGAGCTATTTATTTCTGTTTTTAAGAAACATATTAGGTTAGCATGGGATATTCTGAAAAAAAATGTTTACTTGAACATGGACTCATCATTTTTAGCTTCTTCTCATCTTGTTATCAATTTCAGCAATAAAATTGTAAATGCTATGCTGGTCTTCATGAGGTTTCAAATGTATTTAAATAGATGCTTTTTTGTGTCAGCTTGAGTGCTTATATTCATAGAGTAACTTCTTAAGGTCAAAAAGAGTTCACTATTCAGAAGGAATTTTTTTTGCTAGGAGAACATGCTGAGCAGTTCGTCCAAAGGAATACATTTCAAAAGAACAAAATATGTAAAGTGTTTTTATACATTTTTTTCTGAGTACCATAAATTGCTTTTATGTCCAATGACAATATATAAAGTATTGCAGTTATCCAGTTATAAAGAACACAGGGACCTAAAAGCAGGATACATGGACATCAACTAATGACATTTCTTTATTTAAAAAAACCCAACAAATTATTCAGTTTAGCAAAGGTGCCATACTATAATAGTTTATAGCTACTCCATTACCAGTTAGCTTCATACCTGCTTCAAAGAGCAAAGTTTAGGTCCAAAACCAGACTTCTATCAATTCAGACAAAGAATTGGCAGCTCCACCTACTCTGCAGTTAGGGTGGATCAATGACCAAGTCTGAAGTTGTATACAGTAGATGACTGAAGTGCATATATACATACAAGACAGTATGTTATGCTATTAAACATCTTTCTTTCCAACATTAGCTAGCGACCACTAAGGGTGCCGGAACCTTTGTAGAAGTGGTGGCCAAGGCCAACCTGAGGCCCCTTCCCTCTCCTCAGCTCGTTGCTCTGGATGTGAGCTAGCTACCCTCTGGTCTGGTGCCAGAGCATCCCCTAGTGGGCAAAAGGTATAATTACAGCACCTCCCTGGCAGAATCTTCTGTGTGGAAAAATAAATTTGTGGGGAACATGAATTCTGCACTTACGTTGCTTTTGTTAAAAAGTCGGAGAGGAGCATGGACTCCTGGTCCCTGCCAGTTCCGGTGCTGGTGATGACCACCAAAGTGCGTGGCTTACAGATATTCACAAATTCTCCCTTCTCTAAATGTGACTAATATTCTCTGGATCAGTGTTTCTCAGCCGGGGGGTTGTGGGATTGGTTTAAGGGGGTTGCAAGTGCAGGGCTGGTGTTATGAGTGGCAAATAGGGCAGTTCACCAGGATCCTAGGCTACGGGGGGGCTGTGAAGCTAAATTGCATGCTTCAGCCCTGAGTGGCAGGGCTTTGGCTTCAGCCCTGCTATCTGGGGCTCCAGCTTCAGATAAGTGAAAAACAAGCTCAAGTATCACACTGAAATGTAACTACAATATTTATATTTCAGTTGATTTATTTCATAATTATATCATAAAAATGAGAAAATAAGCAATTTTTCAGTAATAGTGTGCTGACACTTTTGTGTTTTTATGTCTGATTTTGTAAGCAAGTAGTTTTTAATGAGGTGAAACTTGGAGTATGCAAGATAAATCAGACACTTGAAAAGTGTACTGTAATCTGGAAAGGTTGAGACTCACTGCTCTGGACCTTAAAACAGTTTCCATAAAGTCTATGGAAACAGATCAAGAATAATGTCACAGCTGTTCAACATGCTTCTCAGCCCTCTCTAGTCATACAATGTACATCAAGTAACCCCAGAACTGTATGTGTATTTGGATATCTCCATATGATTGTATTCTCCAGAGTCTTCTGTATTTCACTCAGGGTTGAGGGTTTACATTCTATTACTTTTGGGGGGATTTTTTGCGTCTTTCAGACGTGCACCAAAGGGATAATGGAAGTTATTGAGGCATTCAGTTGAAAGTCCTAATAATAACTGAACTTGATCCTAATTAGTTTTTGAGTAATAAGAAGTGTGACCTAGCAACTAGTATGATAATATGTAGTGAGTTTTCCAGGCACAAATGCCTTGCAGAAATCAGTGATGCTGCTGTCTGGCTATCTCATTATTTTGTATTCCAGATGGAAGAAAACATCGTCAGGTGATGAACCTACATTTCCTTGGCATCTTCCATTTTGGGGTGGAATTGGGGTCTTTGGAAATTATGTTTCCCCCCAGTTCCTGACAACTCTAACTTTCATTTTCCCATTAATCAGTGGAAAAACAAGAACCAAAACATATAGTAAATTTTACACATTCATATGATGGAAAATGTATTAAGTCTCTTGAGACTTGCATTTAAACCTCAGAGGGCAAAACCAGGTTAACTTATCACCTCAGTGTGGGTCAGATGACATTACATAAAGTATTCTGAAAAATTATCATGGTATGTTAGTAGTTAGGACTTCTTTCATCACTGTGTCTGATTAGATATCAGGAGGAGGAAATGTGGTGCTATAACTGCCTTGGTGGCAGTATCAGCTCAGTGATGCCTCATTTCTCCCTTCACTTCTAAGTTTTCATGTTGCTTTTTGCTTTTTATTTGATATCACTCTGGTACATCAGATTTTCAATACAAGTTCCAGTCTTTTAAAGCTTGTAGGTAATGGCATGTCCCTGCATGTATAATTTGTACTACCTGGCAGCACTAAGAAATTTAATTAATATACTTTTCATTTCAATTTCCAAAATGTAGCAATAACTTCAGACCCAATGTGAATGCAGAAATGTATTAATGCCTCACCCAAAAAAAAAGGACATTAGAGGGACAGTGTACCATGGCTTGTCATAGTTACACATACATATTCAACTGTAATCACTGCAGGGGTTGTCCATAACCCTAAACACAAAAGGTCTCATTACATGGTAATGAAGAGTGCCTGGATGCAAAGTTTGGTATTTTAAAAGCAGTCTAAGAATGTTAGGGTCCCAACTCCCGTTGGGATTTAGGGCCCATAATTACAGGTTGCTTCAGAAAGCTCAGACTGTGATGGTTTCCCTGATGCAAGGGCTGTATCCAAAGCTGATTTAAAGTAATGGAGAGACTGCCAAGCAGTTTTGGCTCAGGCCCTTAATGCACATAGTAAATAATAACGATGAATGACCTAATATAGTTTACAATTGCAGTTTTAGGGTTTATGTATGGTAAAGTGTTCCAATGTCTGTATTTTAACCCTGTGTATGCCAGCTTTTTAAATACTTAACCTTTTATGTTTTTTGTCAACCTTGACTTCCTTTATCTCATATCTAGAGTGCTCATCAGATAGCTGCATTGCCCTGAGCATAAAAATCTTTTACTATTAATAGAATTAGAGTATCTCCTGTAGATCTCTCTATGTTAGGGATTATGGTGAATGGAGTTCCAGGTCTTTTGAAAAGCATGCAGATTGAATCTCAAATTATTGAAGCATGAACATTTAGCATTAGACTATAGAAAAAGTGGTTGAGTGATGGATCATTCCATGCTGAAGGCAAAATACAAGAACTACTAATGACATTGTCCTCAGTTATTGTTCTTACCTGCACAGAATCATAGAAATGTAAGACTGGAAGGGACCTCAGTAGGTCATCTACTCTTGTCCCCAGCACTCAAGGCAGGGCTACATAATAACTAAACCATGCCTGACTGTACATGCGGCTGTGGCTACTTTTTGTTTTTAGCCTGTTAGTTCAATTCGAGCTAGCGTCAGTATGTCTCCTCAAATTGGAATTTACACCTCTAGCTCTAAGTGTAGTCATAGCCATAGAAATGCCACCAGGATTATATTTGGTCAATGTGTATAAGGTGTGCTACTCAAAATAACGAGAGGAGTTTAGGAGAGAGGTTCCCACACTGTTGTTCATGTATCATTCATCATGTGACGAGCACTTGCTGATGCTGACAGTCAGTTGAAAGCTGGCTGTCACATTGTACTGGTTCTTTCTCCTTGTTTTCAGATAGTAAATTTCATTAAAAGACAGTTTAAAATGCATTAAAGAACTGATTCTGATACTCTTACATTTAATACAATTTTATTCCATAGATTTTACTCACATTAGCCTAAATGGGATTGTTTGAGTGAGGAGCTAGTGAGCAGAAGTATCAGAATTTGGTCCTGAATACTTTACTGTTTCATATAAGCAAGTGGTGTTGCTGGAGTTGTCACAAGGAAGCTATATAATTGCAAGTGGGAATGGAGTGGTCTGCATGCTTGTGAATGGGGGGGTCCAAACTACAAAAACAGTATAGGAACCCCTGAATGAGGGTTTACTGTTAACATACTGTAAATACAATACATTTATTAATATACTAATACATTCTTCTTTTGAGAGGAAAACTTACCACCTCTTCCTCCATCTAGGAACATGCCATTAGTGATGGAGGTGTAAGTGGGTGGAGAAGGGGGACTGCAAGAAGTCTAGCTCACTCTGCTCTTCTACCACTGTAAAGCAGCCAGATGCAGAGAGTCCTTGCGCTACCTGTTTAGATACATTTTCTTACACACAAGACGTTGCTTCCAGTGGAGCATCCACTTACTGTTGGTGTGAGCAATGAGAGGATGAGGAGAGGAAGTTTGCATGTTTCATTTACATCTCTATTTTATTTATTTTTAAAATAAGAAGTTGAGTTCAGGGATGTTTCAGTATATCACTCACTCATGGTCTTCCTGCATTAATGATAGACTTGTGATCACACTCTTGTTTGGTCTAACAGTCTATGTATCCCAGGTTGCTTTTAAAAAATTACTAATATGAAGTCTATATAGTTTGGCAAATGTGTAGGTGTTGTACTGGGGAGTTTGGAAAGCAGTATCAGAACAAAGCAGCCATTTAAACTGAATGTTGTGGCTCACACCAATTAATCTGTCACTTTAGATTGCTTGCTAGCTTTTTTGTGTGCTTCTTACACAAAGCACTTTTTTAGTAGACAGGAAAATGTTATAAAAAATGTGTTAAAGATTTTACATGAGAAGATATTCACATATAAATGACATAATGGGAAACCTCAATATTTTCTGAGTCTTCATTCTTAATAGAGAGGCAATGTATTTATTTACACTAGCTCTGTTGAAAATTGTTGCCTGTGTATAGATTACAGCAGAAACTATAAAGTAATCAAATCTATAATGTAATACAATAAAATAGTAGTTGATTTGATTTTTTTAAAAAGCATTTAAGGGTCTTTGAACGTTTAAAAGATTATTTTTAAAGCTCTTTCTTTTGTCATTAAAATATGTTAACTTTCCAAACAAGTATTAACAAATCTGATTTGTAACCTGTATTTGTTACCTTTAAAAAGATCCATTTGTGTTTGTTCAGTCTGTATAGTTTGCTGAAATTTGAGAAATGGTAACCATACATTTTATAAAATCTACTTGAACCTGATTATAAGGCTGTCTGTCACTTCTTCTGTACAAAAGATTTCACATAATTTTCTTCACGTCACTAATGCTGATCTGTCCTTTTCCAAAACTGAGTTATCTCTCACACCGCTGCTCTTTCTAATGCCACTGGAGAGTTCTTTCCTGAGTCAGTAACCTCCTTTAGATTCTAAACTAATAGAATCACTGTGAATTCTGTGGGTAGCTTAACTTTACTTATCTTGAACATTCTACTTCTTAGTTCATTCCCACCACATATGCAGAAAGGTCCCTATTCCTCCACATCATCTCCAAGCATTAATCATTCTTTTTCAATACATTTTCCTTTGTGTAAATGGAGTGAGGTACCACCAATAAAGTATTCTGTCATAATTTTCATTGGTGGCACCCCCAATAAATAAGGTTTGAGCCTTCCTCCAGATATTCCCCCATTGTTCCAAAGTCATACCTACTTTTAGAACTTTTTCCATACAGGTAGTCTTAACTTGTAGAGCACTCAGTGTTAATGTTATACCATGTGAAGATGGTTTTAGAGATGGTATTTTCTGTAACTGTAGATTCCAAGACCAGAAGGGGCCACTGTGATTTTCTAGTCTGACCTCCCGTATAACAGAGAACTTCCTTAAAATTCTTTTTGAACTAAAGCATATCTTTCATTTTTTCCCCAAAAATCCAGTCTTCATTTAAAAATAGCCAATTATGGCAAATCCATTCCGACCCTTGGTAGACTATTTCAATGGTTAATTACTCGCACTGGTAAAAATTTACGCCATATTTCCAATCTGAATTTGTCAAACATCAACTTCCAGCCATTGGATGTTGTTATATCCTAGTATTTTTATCCTCATTAATGGTCTCCTAAAATTTGGGCTTCCTGCATGGGATTTGATATAAATTATGCTTTAGTTGCAAATAGCCAGAACAGATAAATTATATATTGGATTAACTAACCCCATCTGAAATCCTGGATTGTTTGTTTCAGGTGGGTGTAAGAAAGTAGGGGAAGTGGCTACCTCTTCTATGTATCAAATTTTATGTCAGAAGTATAATCACACCTGGATTGTGTCCCTTTTTGCTTAAAAAAAAATCAGTGCCCCAAATTAATATTTGAAGTCCAAATAAAGATTCAATTTCATCCCATAGTTTATAAGGGTCACCATGATATCAGGCTAACATTACTCTTAATTAAGACACCCAATATAATTTTAGTAAATTTTGTTACTGTCAATCTCCTTTGCAAAGTGGGTGTACAGAACTATTTCTGATTTACTCTTGTGAATTTATTGTCCCATTCAAATTTAATAATTCTTTGAATTTCCTCTAGAGGTTTTTTTGGTATCCATATTTGTAGAATCTGAACTAGAAAATTATTTATGGCAGCTAGTTAATTTCTACTGCTGCTATATATCCAAATCTAGACAAATGTAGGTTTTTTAGTCCAATAAATCATTTTTCAGTTTTGAAATAATGGGAAGAAAATTAATTTCATACAGCTGAAGAAGAAATATTCAGTAAGTATTTGTCTAGACCACACTAACTCCAATGTATCCTGCAGCTGTTTAATTATAGAATCTTCAGGTCCCATATTTAATACGTGAGATTTAGGTTACTTTCTTGACTGACAGAGCTGAATTCATTGATTTCTTCCAGAATGTAGATCATAGATTACCCCAGATTAGTAACCGTTGGTATCATACTGTCTGCATACAGTGTAATTGTATTAACTGTAATCCTTATTACCGTATGTTGTTATTCTGCTGCACTTTTGTGCTGGGGTTTCAGTAAAGAAAGTGAACATGGCAGGAGATCAAGGATAACTTTGTCTGGTTCCTCTTTTTCAAATGAAATTCTTAGAATAAATCCACATTCCTATTGGATGAAGAGTAACATAATAGTCAAAGTCTTATCCAATTCTTAATATTGCCTCTAAAATCAATTCGGAGAGCAGTGTTTTTAGGAAAGTCTACTCTGCTTTTTCAAAAGCCTTCTCAACATCTAAGGATAGCAGTGGCCCTTAATTTATTTTTTTTATTCTGCATATTATGAATTTCTCCTGTGATTTATCTAATGTATTTACTCAATATCCATGTATGAAATCTGTTTGATCAGTGTGTATTAATTGAGGAAGGACTGCTTCTCTTCTTTTGGCAAGAAACTTTGAAAATATTTTCATGTCTACATTAAGAAGTGAGATTGGCCAAATGAGCCACATAACAACATGTCTTTTTGTGGTTTGGTATTAATACTATATTCTCCTCTTTCATAGAACTGACTCTCTAAAACATCATTAGGGTGGTTATTTTACCTGTTATGGTATCTGATGTCATCTTTACAACTCATCTGAGAACCTATCTGGTCCTTGGCATTTTTGTGTTGACATTGATTTAATTGCCTTTTGTGAGCTTCTCTTCTTGAATTGTTTTTTCAAAAGCCAGGTCTACACTAAAAAAGGTTTGCCAGTATAAACTGGTAAAACAGAACCTGTAGCAGTACAGTTTATACCAGTTCTCCAAGTGAAATCATATACACCCATATAACTGCATCTAAACTTGGGCTTTTTCTGGTTTAGAAATGCCACCAAAAATCACACTCCAACTGACTTTACTATAATGGCAAAAGTCTGTAGAGTTAGAAGTGGTCTGTCTGTTATTTCTGAGTTAACCATGGCATGTTAGCTTCATTTATATATTCCATGATTTTCTCCATAGGTTGATTATAGTTGGAGGCATAAATAGGTGTATATAACCTCCTCAGTTCTTCAGCAATCTCTCTGGGGTTAAATTTTACTCCCTTGTTTGCAGTTTATTTTATTTTTTGCATTTTTTAATTTTCTTTCTCTTTTCTTGATCTACAGGTATGGCGCTTATAAGCTTTATCACCATCCTCGTAATAACTTTGTTTCAGCCACTTAAGGCTTGCTCAGTTTTTTCTAGAAATAAAGGCGTTTAGTTGCCCTCTGAGGAAGGAGAGTGTTTAATATGCTTCTAGACCCAGTCTTTGAGGCAAAGTTTGCAGTTTTTCAATCTGTTTTGTTAATTTTGCTTTTCTGTTTCCTTTTCTTTTTTTCCCCTCTGGGATGGTAAGATAATTCCACTCTCTTTACTGCTTTAGAAGCATTCCTGACAGTTTTTAAAAAAAATATTTGATCTCCAAGTCTTTTCTACAGAATCACCATTATAGATTTTAAATAGGGTTACAACTATTCTGTGCTCTGTCTGTATGTGGGGTATGATGTTTGAATCTATAATGTCTACTACCTGTTGAGACAGAACCAATAGGTACCGAATAAGGTTCTAATTATACAATACAGAGGGGTCAAAGAGACAACAGCGAGGCTTTATTTCTCTCAATCAATAAATTCTTTATTTTTAACAACTGATAGTAAAGGAGGAGGAACTCCGTATGCGAAGGACAAAATGCGCAACCCAAGTCTTTTGCGTTAATGATCTCGAGGGATCAACGCACGGCTGTCACTTTTGTGACACTAGGGGGCCCAGTTATGGAGTTCCTCTAGAAAGTTTACAAGACAAACAACAATAAACAGTTAATTCATACTCACTAAGCTTAGATAATAACAAATCATCTTGGCCAAACTTAAATGACCGCTTGCTTAGATTCTGCAGACGGGAGAGAGTCGCTTCGGGTGATCAGGCCTTTGCGAAGGAGGCTAGTAAGGATGCGTCAGCCCACTGAATCTAACATGCTCGAGACTCTGGGTGTTAGGCAATTCCTTTTCCTCTCTGGCTGCTGCTACTTGGCAGCTTGGCTTTATAGTTTTCCACATGCAACAGTTTGCTATGTCTTGGTGACCATTGGCTAGCGTTTGCTGCATAACCTTTTAAGGTGACCCTTGGCATCTGGCCAACCAGAGGCCTACACATTGCTGAGCACTTGATGACCATGCACTGGTGCCTTACATCACCCTTGTCATATCCCCACAGGATATGGCTTAAACCTATGCCATTCCCTTATACGGCAACATATACGTGTAGTTCATGTTGCTGAGTCAACCCTCCCCAGGCCACTTCCTTATTCCGCATGGGGGTCTGTACGTGGTGCTGCAGACGCCATTATCTGATCCCAGCTCCACACTACCAAAGATGATGTGGTGTATAAGTTTGCAGGGGGAAAAGGTACAATCTCTGTAAGAGGGGTGCTGGTGTCTTCAAGAGCCACGAAGCCCATCTTTTTAATGTTTATCATTAGACGGATTAGTGAGATGCTGAGGTCTCTCCAATGATAATTTCAACTATACAAAATTTGTACAATTAACCAAATTGATAACTATTCCTGACTATAATTGGGGCATGGGTTGGTCCCTTATCAATATAAATCTTCCTTCTACATCTGATCTAATTCCTTTTTTTAATGAAAGGTAGATTCTTTGATATTAAAATTGTTGCAATTTTCTTTTTTAATCTATAGGAGTTAAAAATCCTTGCCCATACCAGTTGTGTGCTTGTTTATATTCTTGACTTTTTTTTAATGAGTTTTCTGGAGAAATACAACTTCTGGACTTTCCTTTGATAATTCACTTACTACTAGTGTTTTCTTTCTTCTTCTTTTTGTATTATTTAGCCCACATACGTTAATGGTGAATGTTTTAAGTTTGATCTGACCATTTCATTTTGTCAGTTTCACTGTTTCCTTTCATCATCCCCTCTCCTAATCCTGTTGCACCATCTTGTGCAGAGACTGAGTTCTGTTTCTCCATCTCACAAGTTATTCAATATATTGAATTACATCTACAGCTCAGATATGTGATGTGATATCTTCTCTATCAAAACACATAACGGTATTTAACATTGATTTCTTTTCTTTAGTCTCAGATTCCATCCCCCCTTCTGTGTTGGTTCCGTGATGAAAAGTGGATCTACACATTTAAGAAAAATAAAGTCTTGTTAAATAGTCTTTTGTTACATACACCATTTATTTTTATATAATCTTGAGTTCACTTAGTGCTAAATTTTTTGCAAATGGCCTCCTCCAATGAATATTGCAAGCAATCTATAACTCTATAATCAAGCTTAATTCACTAGGTAAGAACTGGATCTGCTGATAAATATTACTTATTAATAAAATACTGTACAGAGAGAGGTAATTCTGTTTCATGGAGGATTTTGAGATTTTCAAATTTGTTTTGATTTGGAATGAAAACCCCAAATTTTGAAATTCTCCATGAAAAGAATGGAGCCCAGGCTCCGGGACAGTCTGCAAGGTGGCCCGTACATCAGTGTATCCTGCTAAGAGGTGACAAGGTTGGGAACCAGCTCTCTGGAGGTTTCTGGGTGCCTAGTTCTGCCTACCTGCCAGGAGGGCTACTAAGGAGAACCCTAACCAGTCGGCTGGAACCCTATCTGGGTTCCACCAGAGCTTGTCAAAATCAAACAGTCTCTATGAAAAATTTAGATTGAATTGGTGTTCTTCAAAGGAAAAACATCAGAGAATTTTTTGACAAGCTCTGCCTATTAATCATGATCAGCATGATTTGTTTATTAAAATCTCTGAGACACAATATTAACTATGCTTTATACCCATTAAGTGTAGTATATCCATATGAAATTTCTTGAGTGCTATATAGGCCAGTTTCCATTTAACTATGTTCATTGAGTGTTATAAGCCTATACAAATATAATATCTATGAATTAAAATAATGACTTCACCCATACTCTAATCTTTTTTTTCTACTCTCAGGTCTGTTTTGTTTTGGTGATGCATCATTTTGGATTGTTCTTTCTCTTTGATCTCACTGATTTGTCTATTCTCATATCCCATAAAATTTGTTTCCCTTCTTTTAGATCTGAAATAGATACATCTACCTTTCCACTTAAAAGAGAGTTTAAATGGGAACCTTCATTTGAATATTTATTATCTAAGAATTGTGCCCAACTGACACAGTTCCCTTTGCTTTTTAAGGGTTGAGGTTGTGAGGATATAGGAAGACTTTTATGGGTTGGTTGAGAATCATTGGTGACTCAAATCTCTCATTGCTCTCTTTTTTCCTTGTGTGGCTAGTAAATGTACATGGATAATCACATCACTCAGTCAGGAGTCTACTGAGGGCCTTGGGAGAAAAGGGAACTATACAGGCTTTCTCAGTATAAATGTTCAATTGCTCATTTATCCTTTTGATCATTAGTTTATTTTTTTTTATTAATCTCACTAATTTTATGTTTGATGTTCTTAATATTGATCTGGAGCTCTACATTCATCTCCTTATTCATTGTATTTTTTCTAGTAGGATCTTTGAGCTCAGGCTTCCCTTTCTGCCACCATAGTCTGTCTGCTGGAGGAAATGCTACCTTTTTTATGATAATATCTTCATTTTGTGGTGGGGGAAAGGTCTTAATCTGGAAAGGTGTTTGTTTTTCCGTTTTCCAGACATCTAGCTTCTGTTAAAAGAGAACATCTTAATGACATGAGGTCCCTTTTGCCTTGCTTGTCAGTCCCTTTCCAGATGGTCACCACCCCGCTTCCTCACTGATTGTTTGCTCTTCCTCAAGATGGCTTTCACTGTGTCCTCTCCATTTGGCCATCCCAAGATGATAGCCAGTGCACTTTTTATCCCAGCTATTTCTTCCTCCCCAGCCCAGTACATTTTAATGGGATATATATTTCCTTCTGGTAAACTTTTACACAATAGTGAGGGTTCCATTCATCATCTTCAGCCTTACACAGTTTCTTCTGACTTGTAACAGAGACTGATGTCATTGGATTTTGTTTGATTTTTCTTTGCTCTGCCTGTGGACCAGAGGTTTTCCTTTTTATACTTTTTAAAGTTTTTACCACTGTGGATACTCATCCATCCCTCTCTCACACTCACAGAGTTAGAATAGGTCATCATCTTGTTTCCTGATTTAGCCATGCCCTAACTTAAGATTCTTCTGGTCAAATATAACTTTCTTACTGAACACTTTACATGGAGTTTCTAACCACCTGGTTTGCTGTTATATAAGGCATGCCTGAATTTGTCTGACTGTGCCTCATTAGGAGAATAACTTAATTAAACCAAAACAGAATTTCTGTCTGACCATGGCAATATCTGATGATAATAAAATTGATGGGAGATGAACAGTTAACAGCGAGAGATACACAAGAACAAGAAATTAAAAAGCTATAGTTGAACTGAAAAATATTGCTGTACTTTATTACATTTGACATTTACTGCTATGTGTAATAATGCATTCTTTGCATCATGTGCAACAGCCATGTTACTTCATTATTTCAAATTTAGGAAGCTTTTGTTTAGCAAACTAATAAAACCTGTGTTCTCAGTTCCTCATTCAGGTGCCTGTTTAATTGCAATACTCTTTTCATTGTGCAATTGAATATGGCCATTGAGCTAGAAAAGTGCTGCTAGAATAATGTAAATGGTTGTGCTTTGGTTTTACCAAGGTATTTAAAATTCTATCATTGTTTCCATAAGCCACAGATAGTGGGTTATTTTTCATGGACAGACAGTGCATCCTTCTCTTGGGGGTTTTATGGACAGACTGTATAAAATGATAACAGAATGAGTGGGGCACCTGCCATCCTCTGTCAACTGCTTACATCAGCTATTTCAGACAGAAATTCAATACAGTATAGTATGTTTCAAATAGATGTTCTGTTACTAGGTATAACAAGGAATTTCAAGAATTTTCTTGAGGTACTTACATTTGTTAATTTAACAAAACATCTTTATTTCGCTATCTTCAAAATCATAAAAATTGCATTTTGCAACAGACTTCTATTACTTTGGGAAGCTATAAGAAATACTATAGTATTATTTGGGAAACTTCATGGACGATTATATTTTAACTGAATCATGATAATGCCCAGTGGCCTCATCAGTCTACTAGTTACTGGATAAATATACAGTAAGAGTCAGCCCTTACTC
The DNA here is from genome assembly GCA_007922155.1 of Mesoclemmys tuberculata. Lineage (NCBI taxonomy): Eukaryota > Metazoa > Chordata > Testudines > Chelidae > Mesoclemmys > Mesoclemmys tuberculata. The sequence goes on along the minus strand of ML675649.1, from coordinate 20,092,676 downwards.
TAATAAGCTTGTTCTTTCTTGGTGTGCAAGAACATATAGAACACTTCTCATATTTATGTAAAATATGTTCAGAGGTGACATGTAAATTAGTTAGCATGAAATAACACTTTATATGGTAATTGCTTGGGACTTCTATAAGGCACACGATGTGATTTCTACAAACTCATATAAAATCCAGTACATGTAATCCTGATAATTTTGGTTACTGAGCAGTCATCATTATACTCTATCATTTATGTTCTGTGTTTATTTTGCACTCCCAGACAAAACACAGAAAAGTAAAGCTTAAGGGCAAAATTAAAAATTGAGTGGCCATGAAGCTAGATTCCTATGTGTGTTTAGGCCAAGTTAAGATGGAATGGAATGTGGATGCTCAGCGCTTTTGAAAATCAGACCATTTTATTTAGGAGCCTAAATTTTAGGCACCAAGGTATGGAAAAGATGCTCTAGATTTCTCTGCTAAAAGAGTGGTAAAAGTGGTATAAGCAAGAACTAAATCTTAAAAATCTCATTACTGATACAGGACATCATTTCCATTGGTTTCCTTTTAGACTCCTCTCTTGGTGATAGTAAAATCTCATCCGTAAGATAGATCTAATGGCTGTAGGTGGAAAAGGCCTACAACCAGCCACTCCACTATCCACCACATCCCAACCCAAACATGTGGAGTGGACCTACCATTCATTCTCTGAAGAGCCCAGAAGCAGAAATGGGGCCAATCAGCTGTCTCAAACCCCAAGGGACATCAGGGCACATGTCCCTTCCCAGAAGGCACCCAGAAAGTAAGAAGGTGGAAGTTCAAATTGAGGGAAGGAGGACTGAAATACGGTAGGAAAGAGGGAATGTGGAGCTTCTCATGCTAGGGTTTGACTTGTACAAATAAAAAATTCCTGCTAATAGAACCCCTGGTTTTGGTGACTCTCAATGGGGGAGAGCTTCACTCAGCTGCAGCTACCAAAGTGGTATCTGTTCTGCCAGTAAAGAGATCACCTTATTCAGGGTTGTTAACGAAGAACCTTTTGCTAGCACTGAATTCATGAGAACAAGATCCCCAAACCAAAGCTCTGTGTTGGACCCCATATCCAGAGAAAACATTGTCATTTTAGAAAAAACAGCTGTTTGAGGCAAGGGATATTGGCAGCACCTACTAAAAATTGGGAGAATTCTGGCTTAAGAATTCTAAATCAGTACTGAAGTTTAAGAAAAAATCTTCTGTTAAATCTAATGTTATATATTTGTGTTCCAGTATCTTGACTCTCTGCTATATATAGTATTAACTCACTCTTTATAGCAAGATTCATACCTGAACATACATACTTAACAGGACCAAAATAAAATATAAACATCTGTTATTATTATCAGATAATTTAGGAAGGGACTGATGTGTGCAGGATAATATTTTGTATTAGAACCAACCAGATCAGTTGGCTGACAGAAACACATGTTCGTTTTTTGTTGTTATAATTAAGGGTTCAGTCCTGCAAGGAGCTGAGTACCTTCAATTCCCAGGGAAGACAAAGATTTAAGGATGCTTAGGATCTCAAAAGGAGGGCCCAGCATCTTTCATAAACATGACCCTTGTTTTCATTGACATTTCCAAAATATGAAACATTTGAGAAATCCTAACAATCGGTTATAAATAGCTGCCCATTATGCAGCTGAAGACATGCAAGCTCTATATATTTAAACAAGCTTTGTGTGTTCTAATCTTGAGAATAGAAGGATTTAATTTTCTTATTTGTTTTACAAATATTAGAAAAATATTCTAAGAGTGACTAACTTGAAAAGATAGTCCAGAGATCTAACTGAATTAAGCTGCAGAGGTAGTATGAGACTATAGAGGCAAGGAAAGTGCAATCTTTACTTAGCCCTATTTAGGTCAGCTGTCTGTAGAGATTTTGTATATTTTATTTGGCATATGAAATCCAGTCAAGCCAAGCTACAGCATTCTTGTCAACGATGTTCAAGGCATTTTATGTATAAACACTATACATTACTGTCTCAGAAAACTACTCTAAAAGACCAGTAAGGCTGCAATTAAAGACTTTATCATAGTATATATGAATTAGATGGCTGAATTAAGGTTGCACAGGTAGCCTTAATTCTGGCATTTCCTAATGCTTAAGTGTTTGACTTTGCAAACTTAATGTTCTTTTAATGTAGGGGTGCTTTTTTAAAAAAAAGTAATTTATTTAGAGTGAACAGGAGGAAAGTATTGTCAAGGGTCTGAAAATAGAGCCTAAAAATCCTCAAGACCTCTCACATATCCAACACAGCCTGTCAGCCTAGCAGGAGACCATGCTAACAAACAGGTTAAATAGGTGTGTAGACTTGGAAGACACATATATGCTCTAGGCAAAGTATAAAGTTTTTTTTATCCTGAAGCACTTGCAACATTCTTTATGCTGCGGATAAATTTAAAATCAGTGTGTTACAATCCCAAACCGTGATGAAACAAGTAAAAATGACGTCTGAATTTATTCTAATTTATCTGTTGTCTTAATATGAGCTTTCACATCTACAATTTAAAAAAAATCCTATCCATATAATTATTGAGTTAAAAATATGGCATGAAAGGGACATGTAACATAATGGTACCTATCATAGACTGGTGTTACCATCAGATAAGATAAACAGAGCTCTAGAAATCTTTATATCTTATTAGAGTTTTTTGCAACCTGGCTTGCTGTTGGCAAAGAAAGAAGTCATTGCAAAATGATATTCTACATCAGAATTTTCCCTTACAGCAATAATCAGACATATCAACGCTCCCAGATGCTTTGGGCAAACATACACAGATTCCTGCATAGAGGTTGTCACAGAAATGAACCAAAGCCAAACCCCCAAAATGCACACATGGAAGAGAGAGCAGGAGCCAAAGTCATGGATTTGTGACAGCCCTATTGATGTAGTAGAGAAAGATCAAATATATTTTCAAGGATCAGGCATTATGTTTCCTTTGGTACACTGCACTGATACTTTTTTCAGAATTATTTTACATAAATGTGCTGCACTGTCCAAACACAGTATTCAAGCAGTAAAAATGGAGGCACAATACATTTTCTAAAGGTAATAGAGAGCTGTGAAGAGTGAATGGGCAAGGCTAATCCCCATGAAAAATGTCCTGGGTAAAGGGTTTTACTGCTTTAAGACAAACGTTGTATTAAAAGTATCTGTAGTGGTGGCACTTATTTTCCCCATCTCAGTGGTGTGTGGTTGCAAACTGTGCTAATTCAAGTCTGATATGCAGGAATTGTTCACAATCAATCCAAACAACATATATAAAAGCAACCAATATCATGGTAGTTGGTTACCATGGCCTATAGGCTTCTTGCATTGCTGTCTTACTTTATACCTATGTCTTTGCTATATGTACCGTTGGGCTACACACATCCACAATTGATCCACAATCCATTTATTATGTCTCTACCATACTCCCCAAGAACAAGAAAAAAGGAAGGATAATTTACGCAGTGAACTTACCTTAATTGTCAGGACAGATTTTATAAACGTATCTGTATACTACACTACAGAATATATTTTCTTTCTAATTACTATATACCTTTCTGTTGAACTTCCATTAACCTCAGTGGGGTTTGACTGTATGGACAAAGGGGAGGACAGTTGCTTAGACATCACAGTAAGCACAGCATAACACTTGGGTACCAGTTCTGTTATGTATTTTGTATGTGTGGACCCAGTTCCTGTCACCATGGTTCTGCATTGGATCAGGGGTCTGTCTCTGTACACAATGCAGGACTTGGACAGTATAGACCCCTATGTGTCTATACTAATCAATACATATTTGTTAAAAAACTCATTCCTATAACCATTTGTAATCAGGAACAGATATCTTCCCTTGTATTGTACAGGTCCCATGGCTGCATCAATTGTGTTAAGTGTTCACCTGGATAACAATTGGTATTTATCTTCTCTCTTGCCCTCACTTGTTCTGGATATTTTATATAATAAATTACACACGTGCTATATTAAAAGAACATTATTCAGGTTGCAAAGTCAAGAACTCAGCATTTAGGAATCAGGGTTGTTGTGTGAATGCCTGATAAGTGTCTTTAATTACATGATCACCTACTATGTTTTCCACAGGTCCCCTGCCTCATTCAGTGCACAGAACGGATGGTGCTCACCTAATAAGCAGCTATTCAATATTTTGTTTTATCCTCATTGTCTAATGTGTGGCCCCATGCCTTATTTACTGCACACAATTCAAACCCTGCTCTGAATACAGTATTATTAATTTCCTTTTGAGCTTTCTATAGCATGCATTACCATAGCATGAAAGTTTCACAGTCTTTTATACAGCACAACCCTGATCAGACACCTGGCATGTAAAATTTCAGCCCAACTGGTTAAAATTTAGCAAAGTTATAAACAACTGAATATGGGGACTTATAATGGGAAGTGAGGTGAGATCACCAATTTTTCTTTTTGGTGAGGACTAATTGTACATATAAGTGAAATGAGAATTAGCACATTACCTCTGTTGGGGAAGGGGGCTTGAAGGGGGAGAGAAAACAATCATCCTCTTCTATTTTTTTTTGTTAGGATTAGCATGTTGAAGCATCGTGTGGTAGCTTGAAATTCATGTGGTAGTTTATTACAAGGCCTCATGCAAAATGGAGCAGATTTTTCTGAAAACTATGTTCATCAAAATGTGTGTGTATTTGCATGTACAATTATTCGTGTGTGTTCAGCAACAGCCTTTGTGCATGCAAATGACCAATGGGAAATGAAAACGCTTAATTCAATTGATGAGAATGTGTCACGATGATTATTGTACATAATTTGTATGCAAATCCATGTGCATTCTTCCATACAGTTACAAGATTTTAAAATCCAGGTTGAGTGCTAGGAGTGTTGGTTCTAACAGAGAGAAAGATCACAGCCCCCAACCTCAAAATTCAAAAATAAAATGTAAATATAATGTCCCTAATGTTCTATTTAATTTTGATTTTGGCAAAATGGTCACTGATTCTATATTGCATTATAGTAATGAAGCTTCAGGTAAGTATAGGCATGCTATTTCCATGCTTCTCTGGAGCTGTTATAGTATTACCCACAAGATATGCACTGAAAAATCCTTTTCAGATGCATATGTGCCAGCAAAAATGAAAAACACTGTCAGTAAAATAATTGCTGCACAGTGCTTCTTGACATGTCTGTTTTTAATTAAAACATATTTTAATTAAAAAGAGAGAATAATTTTAAGGGAAGCTTTCTGCCAGATGGTGATTCCTAATTTACCTCAAGTGTGTTGGTGCAACATGATTCTTTTCTGATTAGCTGAGGTTGATTGGATGAACAAAGTAATTGTTTTGTTACGAAAAATAATTTGACAAATCACCTCTTCCCTATGATATGAACATGTGGATCTCTTCTCTCATTGGTATGTAGAGGAATTGAGCATTAATGGGAATTCAGTGCATATATTTTCCCCATGAGAATTTGTGAGCAGAAAATGACCACTGCTGATTCAATAAATAGGAGTGCTGAGAGTGCCTTATCAATTCTGTGTACTGCATGTCGTCACTGAGCATCTACAATATTAGACTTTCTTTCTGTTTCCTGCCCACATGTTGGCACAGGGAATGTCAACCTTCCTCTGCCGACACTTTTACTGACAATAATCCAATTTAATTGACACTCCAACTTTTTTGCCTTCAAAATTCTAAATGCCCAGATTAGATATTTTGAAAAGGATTTACATCATGTTGCAAGTTGTAGAAATTGCTTTGAAACTATAATTTCTGTTTATGGTCCTACAGACTTTATCATCTCAGCATCAAAAAAGCCTTAAAGATGATATAACTGGCAAATAAGCGCAGCTTTTTGATTGATCTGACTTTGTTATTCTTTTGTTTTTGCTCTGTCTCATTGGCTTTTAATTTGCTGGGTGTTTTTGTATTTTGTTTGACAGGTGGTTGAGTGTTCACTGAGACTAAATTGACTGATGGCTGGCAATAAAGTTCAGTGCCATATTTACACACTGTAGTTGTTCTTTTAAAAAAACAAAACAAAAAACAACCAAATACCAAGAAGACACATAATATGCCTTTAGATTTCCGGCAATTAAATTTACCTCTCTCAAACCAATCCAATACTCATTTATTGTATTGGCAGAATTTGATTTTAATTTTTTCATTTAATTTTGATGGATAATATCAGTGTTGATTTTAAGCTTTTTTATTTTTATTTAAATATTCATAGTTGTGGGAAATTGGGAGTGGCTTCAGACAATTATTTCATGACAATAGATGTTGAGATTCAAAAAGTTAGTTTTATAACTGTTAAAACTGTTAACATTGTATGTCAAAATGTACAAAATAAATATCCTTAAATCAATTCTAAATTTTCAAGCAGCATTTTTTTTTCTTTTCATATCACTAAACTTTTATTATTATTGATGGAAAAACATTCTTGGCAGGTTGTGTGTGTGCAGTGAAATCAGTGTTAATCAGAATATACTAAAAATCTAATCCTTCCAAGCCTGTTTATAAATTAAGCTGAGAATCTAAACATGGTTTTGCACTATAACAGATTGCAAATTGCCACATTTACTGTAGTTATGAAACACCAGTACACTAGTCCAAATATTCTCTTAAATCTTGGATTATCTTCAGCACCTTTTTAACATGTATTTTGCTTTGCCAGGGTTTTCTGGGAAGATTTTGCACGGGTCTTTAACATCAACTTCTTGCTTAGTACTGAATATTTTTAAAAATCAAAGTTTTAGCCCTAAAATGTGTGAACTTTTAAAATTGAGGTGACTTCATGTGTGTGGGGGGGTATGGGAACTGTTGGGTGCTGAGCTTCTTTGAAAATCTAGCTGTAACCTACATTTAGTTGGTGTGGTGTACTTTTCTCCTCTAAGTATGGTTGAGGTGGTTGAGTCAGTTATATCTCTGGTTAAGAGAGTTGAGTATTTTAGCTCAAGTATTAGAATCTCATATTCTTAGAAGCAGTGATCCCAGGTTCAGTCCCTGATGCAAATGACTCACCCAGGGGTGTTGCATTATGGCCACCAACTCCTAATTAAAAAAACATTATTCATATCCCTCCAAGGAATTAAAATGAAGTGCCTCATTTCGGTGAGATCCACAAAAATATTTTATTTTCTTTTTCCTGGCTCAGCAGTTAGCCAGCAATTAAACTCACAGTTAAATAAGTCAGTTATTCCAGTAAATGACTAAGCAGAATGAAGCACTATGAGCCTGAGCCAAAGACCACTGAAGTCCCTGCAAAGCTCTTCTTAACATCGATGGGCTATGAATTAGATCCTAAATAACTTGACGTTGTTATAAAACCAGCCGTATTCATTCAGAAATATTGTTTTACAAGTGGAAAAGAAAAACTGGATAGAGTTGTTAATGAAAACGGAACAATTAATGTACACAATGCCTTTGGGTAGGTCTACACTGCAATTAAACACCCACAGCTGGCCCATGTCAGGTGACTCACGTTTGCAGGGCTCGGGCTCCAGGGCTGTTTAACTGTGGTGAGTTGTTGGGGATCAGGCTGGAGCTGGGGCTCTGGGACCCCGTGATGAGAGAGTCAGCTGACTCTGGCAAGCTGCGAGTATTTAATAACAGTGTAGACATGCCCATCATGTTTTCCTGTTCTCTTTGTAAGAGGCCAATGTTTCATTAATTTAACTTGACTACACAGGGAATCATTAGCTTGAACAGTTTGGCCTTCGGACATGACTACAAAGAAGACGGGGGTGTTGGGAGTTTGTTTTTTAAAAAAAAAATTCAAACATGGTATTATCTTTGTCAACAGCTACATGTTCACAGATGCAATGTTCATTCAAAAGTAATTAATATGTTAGACCCTGATCCTGCAGCTGGATTTGTGTGGACAGGCTTCTGCACCCACATGAAAACGGTTTCAGGATTGAGGATGTCACAGTTCAATTCTACTTGTAGTCCCCTTCCGTGGTCTGCCAAAGGCACTCACTCTACACTCCCAGTATATCGCCTGTCTTGTGCAGACTCATGTCTCTCCCCCTCTTAACTGGGTTTTTCCAGGCTGCACACTTTCCTGTCTTATGATGTGATATCCCCAGTAAGCCAGACTGCCTAAACAGTCCAACATTTGTTCTTTGCTTTCTCTCTGAAGGCTATGAACACCGTAATTGTCCACATTTACAAGTTAGCACACAGCTCTTTTTAAGCAAGCACATTTATTCTTAAGATGAAATCATTACAGAGAAAACATTTTAAAACAATAAACAACCTACGTGCATGATAAAAAGCTTACCCAGAGGTCACCCCCAGCTCCAATCTTCTGCACTGCTGTGTGTGTCAGTCATTCAAAATCAACAACTGGGTTTTCCCCCATGGTTACAAGTTAATAGATCTCAGAATCAGAATGAGAACAGAGACTGTGGCAGATCACCTGTTTCTTTATATGGCTTGGCCTTTGATCTCAACTACGGAACCAGGTAATCAGCAGGCCAGTGACCCACTCTTCAGGGCATAGTTTCCAAAGGCTGGTTTGTTTTTTTTTTGTTTTTTTTTTCATAACTGGCGGTAAGGGAATTTGCATTGACCTCTCCCTAGGTATTCCCCACAAAATCCTCTTCATATTTATTTCCCAAAATAATTTCCCACTCTTGACTGACAAATTTTCAATATAGTCCTTTGAACTCCCAGGCCCCACATCACCTCTCTCCCCTAGAGAGTTTACCTTCAAACCTGGCACACAATAATACATAAACTTTGCATTCAATACAATGTATCCCAAAGAAACTTAAGCTTAATTATATCAAGTCTCCCAAAGATATTCAGGAAATTGTCATACTTGTCACAGAGGCCTTAGCATCAGAATAGATTTATATGTCGAATTTATTTACACATACAATCATGAAGCCTTAACATTCTACCATTCCTGTGTGCCAGAAATCTACTACTAGACAAGTGGAATTTTAAGGCATCAGTATTATAGATTATAATTATAAGGCTCACTCTCTTATCCAGGCATACTAGCTATAACTATGCATTATAACTAATATAGCTAACTACCACTTTACATACTAGTTTATTTCTTATTGACAAGGTTTCCAAAGTTTTCAAACCTTTTAAATTTGTGTTTCAAAATAGCTATAAAAGGAAAGCATGAGCATAAAACCATTCTGTATTGTATATTCTGTCAAAAATGCCACAGAGAAATCCACAACTATTGCATTGCCATCTGGCAACCTCTTCCTACTCTGAATATTTGCATAAATATTTCAGCAATAAAGTATAATTATGAAACATAAACTCTATACATTATATTACAAATTGCTAATTTCTTCAAAATTTAATAAGCAAAGGAGCTGTGCTATTGCAAAAAAAACAAACAAAAACAAAAAACAAAAAACACAAAAAAAACTAAAAACCACCCAACATTACTGCTTTCCAACTTGTCTTGGGGAACTGCTTGCTACATTCTTTCACTTTAATATTTACGCTTTTTTTCTATCCCTAAGAAATCATTGTAGAGTGGCTGATAAGCGCACTCCTATTGACTACAGTTTTGAATGTGTAAATAGTTTTGCCTTCTTCACTGAATTAATGTTTCTTAAATGAAATACCTGCATGTTAACTTATTGACAGTTGTCTATCAGAGTAGGATGATATACACCACAGCTAATTTTGTTCCCAGTTTAGTCAGATGAAATAACTGTCATTGTTATCTGCATCTTTGTAAGTTAAAACGTGGCGGCTGGTCAACTAAGTCTAATAACCAGGGATCCTAGTTTTCTGTGACAAAAAAACAAAATTCTCCAATAAAAGAACATAAAAATCTGTTTTCCTGTGATTAAAATGAAAAGCTGAACTTTAGTCTTCCTAGCCACAATATATCGGTATCAGTTGAACACAGTGTTTTATTGATATACAGTAGAACCCCATTTATCTAAGCCTCCATTATATGGCTTTCTCTATTAACTGAACTATCAGCCACGCAGGGCAGACAGTGGCAGGGCTTAAGCAGTCAGCTTTGGGCAGCTGGGGCTCCAGCTATCTGTGCCACTTGGGGCTGACTGCCTGAGGGATAGAAAGACTTCCTGCCTAAAATAGGGGATAGAAAGCTCTTTGCCAGTTCTCCTGATTATCCCAATTTTTGATTATCCAATCTGGCCCTGGTCCCAAATAGATCAGATAAACAGGATTCCACTGTAAATTTAAAGTGCATTAAAAAATCATCCACAAGAGGGGGAGCTTGCACACATTGAATAAGTGACATTGGTACTGTCAATAAAATTTAGTTAATATGTTTCTCTTTTTTCACAAAATGTAAAAACTAAAGATTCTCTATAAAAATGTGAATTCTGCGTTCTTCCATAGTAAATGGATTTCTAGGATCCCTGCTGATAACATGGGAATCTAAACACTATATATTCAACAACAAATGCCTCTCGATCCATGCTGTATCATCCATTAAAGTGTATAAAAATTAAATGGTACTGCTCTGGTCCAATCAGATTACTTGTTGTTCAGTTCATTTTATAAGTTTTTGTTTGGGATACCAAACTGAGGTCTTTGTTGCTCTTTATAAAATCATCACTCCAGTCTGAATGAATGAATGAATAGCTGAATATGCATGAGCTTTTGTCCACTGGTGGCTTTTTTCAGCAGCTGTTGGTAAGTTCACTAAAATGTAAGATAAATGTCAGTGCTGTGCACTACAAATATTGACAAAGAAACATTCATGATAATAGCAAGAACAATATGCAGATCATTATGTTTAGCTGAGTGGTGACAGCTGTTCAGTCTTTTAAATGCCTAACTTTGGTATCTGCATACTCCCAGTAAATGTAGGTTTATGAAAATAGCTTTAATCATACTAATTTTATATAATTTTTGGTGAGAACAAGATGGGTTGATAAGGTAATATGTTGATGTAATATACTTCCTCTGTAAGGCATTTGACTTTGTACTGCATGACATTTTGATTAAGAAACTAGAACAACACAAAATCAACGTGGCACACACTAAATTGATTAGAAACTGACTGTTAGGTCTCCAAATGTAATTGTAAATGGGGAATCATTGAGCAGGTGTGTTTCTCATGGGGTTCCTCACAGATGAGTTTGTGACCCTATGCGATTTAATATTTTTTAATATCATTTTACCGAGAAGAATACATAAAATCATCACTCTAAATTTATGGATGACACAAAGATTGCCAGTATAGTTTCAATACAGCCAAATGCCTTACATCTAGGAACAAAGTGTAAGGAGGCTCTATTCTGGGAAGCAGTGATGCTGAAAATGTGTGGGGGGTCATTGTGAATAGTCAGCTGAACGTGAGGTCTTAGTGCAACACTGTGGCCAAAAGAGCTAATGTGATCCTTGGATGTATGTGCAGTGGAACATCGAATAGGGGAGCAGGGAGGGTATACTACTTCTGTATTTGATATTGATGTGACTGCTACTGGAATACAGTGTCCCGTTCCAGTGTCCACACTTCAAGAAGAATATTGAAAAATTGGAGAGGATTCAGAAGAAAGCCATGTGAATGACTAAAGGATTTGAAAAGAGACCTTATAGTGAATCCCCAGGGACTCTGCCTTGATGTGGAGGGAAGACTTGTGTGCTCAAATGACTTTGAGACCTATGCTAGTAGGGCTAGAACTCCTGACATGGCCACAAAAGGCGAAGGTAAGAGCTAGACTAAAGGCAGTCCATTGATGTGTGGTTGTGAGTCAAGCTAACAACCTGTCCATGTAAAAAATCTGAAAACAGCCCAGAAATAAGACCAATCTGTCAGATTTGCGAATACAGATTTGCGATTCACAGATTTCAAATACAATGACCTATTGCAGGATGATCAAAAAAGATGCTGCCATCATGGAGACAACTTATGAGGGAGTCAAAAATCTTCCTGTGGACAGACAGCAGTTGATTTGCTACGTAGCATTTGCTATGAGGTACAGAAGAGTCTTAAGATAAACAACTAAAGTTTATAGTAAGAGACTTAGAGAACTCAATCTCTTTAGCTTATCAAAGAGAAAGTTAAGGGATGATTTGATCACATTCTGAGTACATACATGAGGAACAGAAATATGATGATGGAGAGCTCTTCAATCAAGAAGACAAAGATATAAAAAGACCCAGTGACTGGGCATCAACGCTAAACAAATTCAGATTAAAATATGATGCAAAATTTTAACAGTGAGGATGATTAACCATTGGAACAACTTGCCAAGGGTTGTGGTAGATTCTCCATTACTGGAAATCTTTAAATCAAGATTGGATAGTTTTCTGAAAGAGATGCATGCTCTAGTTCAAAAACAGCTACTGGACTTAACGCAAGAATTAATTTAGGGAACTTCTATGGCTGCTTGATGATCACAATTGTCCCTTTTGAACTTAAAATCTATGACTATTCAGGGGTAGGCTCTGAGACGATGCACTTCAATGCAGTGCATTGTTTGACTGAAAACTTTGGGTTTCAAACACAAATAGTTCAGCAAAACTGGATTTTCCCACAATTCTGCTTGGACATGGTGCATCTTCAGTGTTTGCTCAAAGTAAAATTCTTTAATGGTTTAGTTAAAGAAAAGAATCCTAAGATTTTAATCGTCTAAAGACAGATTTTTCTGGGCATCATGCAGGTGTGCAGTAGGAGAGAGTGGCAAAGGAGCTTTTCTTAATCTTTCGCAGCCCATGAATTCTATTCTCTACTCTGGGGAGCACAGGGACTGTTCTGTCTCTGTTCCTCCTGCATTCTTGAGGCACATGGTGCTCCAAAGAAGTCAGGGAGAAGTGAGCTGGAGGTGGGGATTCTGCGTCCCTCCAAAAGCTCAACATTGTTCAGCAAAGTTAACCAGCTATTCAGGGCAGGGTAGGAACAAATAAAATGCACCCCACAAAAGGGTGTTTCTGTGAGGCAGAATGCCAAATCCCCAGGGGATGAATCTGAGGCACTACCTCTCTCAATTCCAACACGGTTAGAGACGTTTTTAGAAGAATGGGAGAAATTGAACGGAGTTCCAGGCTTGTCATATAAAAGGAAACTGTTGTACTTCAGGGATTTGCTTAATCTAAATTAGTAGCATCTTGCCAACTGAGTTTTGCAAGGTTTATCATTGCATCCCTTCATATGAATAATACATGTCTGTATGATTATAACATTTCTGGAAAGACATAGCTAAAATAATCAATTGTGGATCAGTCTTTCAGATTAACTGCTATGACCTTTGTCTTCTAGCATTGACACAAATTTGCTTCAGATAATTATAGCCCCATTTTTAATCTTCTGTGTGTACACAGGTATAGCAGAGGAAAGGAGCGAGAGTTGCGCCCTCATCCAGACTTTTTGAAACAAGTGCATGATTTTAAATCTAGAATGAGGTATAGGAAACTCTGACGCTATACAGGTCAAGTGTGAATCTAAATAGTCCACCACTGCCATCACTGCAACAATTCACCTACTACATGAAAGAGGACCTGGAAGAGTTTTGGCATCCTCACTGATGCATATTGTATTCTATTGCGTGGGTTTTAAATTTTTTTGTAAGGCATGCAGATCTCCTTAAAAGGACCAGAAAGCCAGAGTGTCTTGCCCTGTTTCTTGTATGGATGGCTGTTCCCTGTCACCTTAATTAAATAAGATAGACTACTTAATTTCTTATCCATAAAACTGATCTATTATAATGGCTGCTTATCCCACACCAGCGACATTTCAATGGTGGGTGAAGTAATAACTCTGTGTATAGTTTGTATTTCTTTAGTGTTGCCAAATGAATTAGCAATAATGATGCAGGGTTTATGAAAGATCTCAAACAGAAAACCAAATCCCAGAAAATCTATTGTTTCACCTCCAGCATTTCTTTGATAGGGAATTTTTAAGGCTCCAGGTAGAGTTTCAGGGTGTTGAAATAGATCTTCTCTAAAAGGAAAGGTGTATGAAAAATTTAAAGAAATGTGGCTAGCTACAGTATAAAAAGAGGCCCAACATTCTACTTTTGTAAAAGTCTGAGAGGGGGCACAGATCAGTGACATTATAAATCAAACAGCAGAATGTATCTCTTGTTCAGCAGCCCAGCATGATTACTAAGATTGCTGGAAATCGCTAGATCACAACAGTGTGACCAGAAGAAAATATCTATTTTGTCATTAATGCTGAAGCAGGTGATGTTACATGTGATGAGATAATGCTCTTTTAAGGGATCTGAAATTGGATGTCTGTGGGTGCAGGCTATGGAAACTTCATGAGCTCAGTGGCGTTGTACCTATGGAGCATCATCTTTTCAAGACACCACTATTTTCTTTTTCTCAGGAAGAGCTTGCTTTCTCCTATACCTCCTGATGGGCACAGAATACAAAAATATGCCTCCTCCTTTTATGCCTATTTATGTATAGTAGCCCTTAACTGAATTCACTGTGTAATTTATCCTTGTGGAAGAGTGAGATCTCACTCCATGAAAAGGTTCATCCATTTCTTTGTTAGTCTGGTGAGTGATAGGAGTATATCTCTCCCCCTGCTTTATCATAGACCTGTGAGAGGAAAGTTGCTGGGCATTTGCAGCGTAAAGACTGCTGCATAAAGACTGTGCTCAGCAGCTATTTAAAGCTGGATGTGTTGTGGGGTAATACTGTCTTGCTCCAGCCTTCCAGGCGTTTAATTCTACTATCTTCTCCAAAAATTGAGTATCTCATTAGTCTTTTCTATTCCCTTGCTTTCCTGTCCCTGTATGCCCTGGATAAGAAGGCATGATAGAACATTTGGAGGTGGTTCTCTGCCAAAGGGAAGAAACTTTTATCTCTTTTATCTAATGGAGAATGGTATCATTTCCATAACTGAGGATCACAGTGACATAATTCTTTAGTGTTCAGTAGTGGGGTTTTGGTAACTGAAACAAAGTAAAAATATATGAGGAGTCTAAAATTGAGAGTCAAGTACTGGCCCCATTGAAATTAATGACAATATTCCTATAGACTTCAGTGAGGCCAGGATCTTGAGTGGCTTTTGTTTACACAGATGTTGGAGGAATAGTTGTTCATTGTATGGAGACCCTACTTGCTTTTCAACAAGGAAGTTTATATATAAACAAGATCAAGTTTTCATTAATTGTTTTTCTGTTTACAAAGTCTTTCGTCTGATCAGAAAGCAGAAATACTATGTAAAGGAACAGTGGTAGATGAAGATACAATTCTCAAACTCATAGGCTGAAATTAGTTTACAGATTGTTTTGATTTTTTTTAAAAATGTATTCATTTGTAATTGTTCAAAGTCTACTGCAGATAATTCACAAGCAGAAAGATTAATTTAAATCTTTAACCATTAATTCCACCAGCTCTGGTCACTACTATGACCAGAAAGAGCTTCTGACATCTATCTGAACAACTTAAAGGTAAATTAGTAACAAGGGCAAGGAAACTAGAACTGGAAATCATCACTCATGATTTTTATAATCTATTTTATGTGCAATAATACAGAAGCTGAAGCTTGAAAATCAGCCAGTTTAGTAGAACATCAAGATGGACACTATAATAATCTTTTATATGGAGAAGAGAAAAGCCTAATCAACTTCTCTGAATCCTAGACACAAGCATAGCTGAAGTCTGGAAAAATGTTCCTAAAGTGATACTAAAATCTTAATAACCTGTCAAACCTGCTGTTCAAAAGACACTTGAAATGAAAAATACCACAAAGATTCATAATTGAACAATATAGTCTACTGTACATCACCAAAAACCAAACTGAAAATAAATTTGCCTGAATCCGTACTCATGAGGATAGCCATTCATCCACTTCTTTTAGTTTAACAGAAGAAAATTGGTAATCATCTATAACTTGATATCTGCCAGAAATTATAAGTAATATAATAGTATAATTTGATTATGCGGAGTTAGCCGACAGATAAATCTAGCTATGATTGGCCTAATACTGGAATGTACTATTATGGCTACAAATAAACATCTAAACAGATGCTGAATATCAAACCCAATAAAGAGCCTTATGGAATATTAGCACTATCAACTCTAATGGATATAACTAATTCTAGTTAGAATTACATCTATTAGGCATGTCCTTTGTACAATCTAGAGAGGGGGGAAATTGGTGTATGAAATATGACACACAGATCAGTTAGGATAAAAATCCAAGGTCTGCGCTGATCACTTAGAAATAAAACAAATGCCTGTGTAATGTGATGCGAAAAAAATCTTGGTAAAAATGGAAAGGGTGATGGACATTGCAGCTATGGAAAGTGGAAATGGGCCAGAGGAATGTTGCTGTCTCACCCCACCAGTAAATAGCAAGCTGCTTTCTTAGGGTGATTGCCATTGGTCAGTCATGGCATCTGTGTTGGGTCCTGTGGTTGGCTGGTGGGCAGTTTGGTGTCATCCATAAAAGGGCAGAAACAATCTCTCTGCTGTTGCAACTGCTTCTGTCTCAGCATCTCCTCCTTCCTTTCATGGGCTGGTAGGACATCTTGCCTGTAAATGTAAAGTTCAGTTTAATTATGTTGTAATCTCTTGGCGTTTTCATATCCAGCAAACTGATGTTATTCTTTATTGGTCCTTGCCCTTCACAGTGTACATTAGGCCATACAGAAGACTGGACAAAATAGTAAATTAGATAACGAGTGAGATTTTTCAAAAATAGGTGACAAAGTTGGCACCATAGCCCTTGGGGGAATCCCATCCATTGACTAAGGCCTAAGAACAGGGTCCAAATTGTTGAACAGGTCATTGAGGGTTCTGCTCCTACACCACTGAAATCAATGGGAGTTCTGTCACTGACATCAGTGAAAGAAGGAGGGGTCCATAAATTCAATCTATTTTAGCATTTTATACTGACACCCATCACCATCTGAGCTTCTGCCATGAAAAATCAATAACAAGAGCAAGGTGGACTTCATTGAGTCTCTGGCAAATTAGAGAGAGAATGCCATTTTCTAATAAGTTGGGTTACATAACATAGGGAAATCCTTTTACACTTGTAGCTTGGGTCATTTACTGCACAATACCCAGGACAAGCTGTATATCAAATATGATCTTTCATATTTATATCAAGTGATTTTTTTAAACTTAAATTATGGTGTTCTTCCTTCCTTAAGGACCAGATGCTGGTCTCATCTACATAAAAATCTTCGGTGCATTGACTTCCAAGGATGTTTAGAATGCAGACTGGCCTCCTGCGCTGGTCTCTTCTAACTGCTAAATTACAGAAAAAAATGGAAGTGTTCGTGCCTTGCCTGCTATTCTGCTAAATTCTTATTCAACTCTACATATCATTTTGAGATTATTCAAAGCAAGGTGCACAAGGAGTATGCAGTGTCCCAAAATTAAGTGTATAGTAGGACACAATTTCCTATAAGTAGTTCAGTAGATTTGAAAATTGGGTTATTTATTTAGTGATGCAAATATAGATTTAGAAGCCTACCTTTACTGAAAATAACACCAGCGATTGTACTGTAGGATCTGGAACCTGACCATATGTGCAGTCACTTCTCCACTTCAAATATCTGTCCATGCATGAAACACGAACATCTTGTGTCTTAACCCTCTATATACAGTACAGAAACATTTCTTATTTGCCATTCCACTAATCATCAAAAGGCCTGGCTCTTATTTACTCTATTCTTATTTACTCCCACTTTGAGGCCCTTTTATATTGCCAGAATGGTGAAAACTGACTTTAATATCGACTCTTAACTTTCAATTTCCAGGCTTTCACAGGTTTGGTTTGTGTTTTGTTGTTCTGGTAACACACACAATGCACTAAGCACTGTTCACACGCACATAGTCCCTGTCTCAAACAGCATGAAGTCTAACAATGTGTTAATCTATTTACTGTCTTAACTGTATGTTACAGATTTTTGCTTGGGAACATAAATTAGTGATGTGATAAATATTCTGTCTTTAGAATCATTAGATACCAAAGACTTGACATAATATTTCATCTGATGTCCATTACAAATGTTGGTAATAAGATGTGTCACACACTTTTTATTTGTTTTATTTCTAAAATGTCTCACTGTACAAGATAGTGAATAATTTATAGAAAACTGGTTTGAGAACAGGAGTTTCAGAAGATATTGCTACATAGCATATTTGATGAGTGTGCTGTTAAATTACATCCACACTAAAAAAGGAAAGTGTTATAAGTATTGCTTTAAAATGATCATTAAAATTCCAGAGAGTCAATAATAAACTTAGCCTTTCTGGAATCAATACTTGTAGCAGATCCTTGTTTAAGTGATCCCATGTTTTTCTGAAATTGGATGCATGTACAGATCTAATCTGGAGAAGCTATTAATCTGTGCCCTGTAATAAATGTTGAGATTGGACAAACGTTTTTGCTTATTCATGCAATGCAGGCGTTTCACTGTTAGGGTCCAATCCTGCAAATGGATATGCATCCTAGGACCATTTTTTCCTGCACAGAATTCCAAATACGTCTCTCAGTGTTGAAGTTGGTGGTACTCCATGCGGGAATAAAGGACTGCAGGCAGGCATATCTCATCACATATCACTCCTATATTAGTTTGAGAAAACTAATGAGATGGAGATAAGTCTCAGAAAAAATAAATTGAATTGATAGGTAGAGGGATGTTAGATTATTCCTCAAATCAATAATACCAGTGAAAGACACACAAGTAAACTTTCCTCTGAGGGGTAGATCTGCCATAAATAAATGTTCTTAAAAGACCAGGAGCTTTGCAACTGCTTTCAATACAAAGAATATGTATATCTGTGTAATTATATACCTTTAATTTTTGAAGATGGGAATGTGACAGTCAGGGGCTAGGCTGGATTTAACAAATGATAGATCAGAATAAATAGATGTCTGGGATTTCTTTCCACAAAATGTGACAAACAAATATATTTCTTAGGCAAAACATCACTAAACTTGATAAGTTGCTCTTCTGAAACATGCAATGATCCTGCTGTAGATGTGAGTGGATCTGCATATTTTCACCAATTAGACTATGTGGCCTCATGACCTTAAGATCATACTATTGTGGTAGGAGTATCTCTTGGAATAAAAAGATGATTGTTCTCTTATTCGGACTGGATGGTTTGCAGTTTTGAAAGCTGACAAATAATTATTCAGCTTGATTTTTGCTAAGCAAAGGGCATTCATTGGTGGAAAAATTAGAATCCTTGACAATTTTAATTCAAGCTTCTGCTGGAAATGTTACTCTTATCTTCTAGTTATTGTGATAAGTCAAAATTAAAGCTATTGGGAAAAGGTGCTCAGCGAAAGTTCAAATGGTCACTGTCAAGTTGGGAATTGTCAAATTTATGGACCAAAAGAAAAGTAGGGAAAGTATGTTAGTGAAAATGAACAGGGATGTGCTATGAACAAGCTGTGTAGAATTTAACAGATTTCTTAAAGCTTTTTTTAAGAACATCTTTGTCACTCTGTGTGAGTGTGTACGTACGTATGTACCAAAAAGATCTTGCATGAAAGAATCAAACCAGCCCTGCCGATATGCAAAATAAAGCAGTGTTCAAGAAAGATCCAAAAAATGGGAGGCATGAACAGAGATTGTATTAGTAATCTGTAGTATAGGAAAGTACTTTTACCAAGTAATTCACACCACTTCTGTGTGATAAACCTACGCAAACGGTGTGAATTGCCCAATTTGTTAATTGTCCTTTTTACTGTACACTGGGAAAATAAGTGACATCAAAGAAATGGGTGCATTTTTCCCTAGAAATTCTACATTACCACCTTCAGTGAGACTACTTGCCAATACAACGGGACATAACTGCTTGAATATCTCATAAGGATGGTGAAAAGTCTTTGAATGTTTAAGTACAGTAATCCATAAAGGTAATTTTGCTCAAGGAAATCTGTAACAAGGCATGGCACATTAGGTTGAAGACACACCTTTTCCTGTAATTAAAAGTTACTATCTCTAAATTCTTTGACAGAGAACAAATTAAGTGGGAACCTGGAGTAGGAAAGAGCCACTACTCTTAAAACAAGACGTTATATTTCTCAAGTGTACAAACTGTTAATTAGACTATGGAAATTAATTTAACAAAACGGAAGAGGCTTAAATTAAGAAGCTTCCTTCGCAAATGAGACCAGGAAATTGGAACTACCTCTGAAAATACACTAATAAAACACTGATGGTCAGATTGTGGTTTTAGGGCCTGAGAACTCCACAGCTTCCGTTCACTCCCACTAGAGTGTGGATACGCAACACCTCTGAAAATAAAGCCCTTAAAGCACTATCTTGCACTGGAGGAAAGCTGCACCATGCCCACAGTGGTAAAAATTCAGATCTGTCCCCTTTATTTATTTATTTGATTCTCCTAACCAGTTCACCTCCTTTCTAGGCAGTTTCTATATTATTATTAAAGCAACATACCATGCGTGAGATTCTGTGCTGTGCCTCTAGGTGCAGTGCAGAACTTACATCCCCGGAAGAGAAGAGGCTATGGAGTCATTAAAACGCCTTTGCACCCTCCCAATCCTGAACTGCTCTAGGGGCTGAAGAGCTCCCATGGTTTCTCCACAACTGTGTGTGTTGCAGCCCTGCCCCTGACAGTCCCCTCATTACCCTGGCAGCCTATTAGTGCGGGTCTTGCAAGGAGGTCCATCGGAGGCAGTGTTACGGTTCTCCTTGCAGTAGCTGCAATGGGGAATCTTCCCACAGTTGGATGCAGGGCTTTTTAGAGATCTTTATATTGCTCTGGCTCTTCTACCATGCAAAGGGCCTAGAGCAGGGGTAAAGATCTCACCACATACATTTTAAATGGAGCTATTATCTAGCCCTGCATCCTGGGGTGTCCTGTCTATAATCACTGAACAGGTGCAGCATGGACAGTGACTATGCAAGTCACTGCTTCACATTTAATTTTGATCTGGAAAAGATCATATCTCAGGGTGAGAGTAGCTCAATCTCTGTATTTTCAGCCTTTGCTTGCTGTCAGGGGGTGCCAGTTGTGGTAGTGACACCTGTGGAGTTTATGTGATATGGAAACCTGTTCATAAGGAATTCTGCTGTCTAAAAAAAAAATCACTTTTATACTATCTGAGCAGGATTCTTGCTGTGGGTTCTTAGTTGTTTACTACTGTATCAGCTCTGAATTTTCTTGACCCTTAAAGCCAGTGGACCTGGAATCCTGAAAAGATGGAGACTGAAGAGACATGGTCTCCTAGGGAGAGTCAATCATGGCCAAGAAGGAATGCTTGAAGGGCAGGATTCATACCTAGCAAGGATTGGTGCATTACAGCCAGTAAGGGAGCCTGACTCTCATTGTGCTTTGCTATTACTGCCTTCAGGGTTAAACATTTTAACAACTGGGGAGTTCTGCCAATCTTACACTCAGAAGCTATGACCTCTGGAGTGAGAATCCTATAAGATATCGGCAGGAAAGCTGAACTGTGTGTAAGTAATTTCCTTCACATGGATCACCAGAGCAGATTGTTCATTAAAAAAAACCCTCTGTTTTGGCTTCATGCAGTTCATCTGTTTACAAATGTATATTAGGAAGAAAAGATTTTCTTCTGGGTTGCTTTTTACTAGATATTGTATCTTTTCTTGTACTTATGCTGTATGGAGATCTTAAATATAAGACAAAACTTATTACAATAAATGTGTAAATTAATGCGTTTATGCCATGCATTGTATATAAGATGACACATAGCTACTCTGATATCTTTGTCATAAAAATCTGCCAGTGACTGTAAGAAGCTGATTTAGTTACAGTACACACTATATTAAATATAATACTATATGCTGTATTTTGAAGACAAACTACTTCCAGTGATGACTCATCACCATTGCAGCAATATTTATAGTTTCGCTGCAAAATATATAACCAAATTAATTCAAGTATTTTTAGCTTGAAGACTTCCTTCAGTGTTTAGAAATTATGTGAAAAATTAGATGAGAGTTTCTCTAGATTGATTACTTATTCGAACAAAGGGGATCCCTTTTTAAATATCCAAAATACCCTCAAGGAACAGAACTTGTGCACAATACAGATGTATCTAGTTTCTAGGGTAGGAGCTTCCTGAATTGTAACTCCCTAATTGTACCCTAATTCAGTATGGATAAAATATAGAATTGCAACCTATTTGTCTTTTTGCTATAAAGGATTTTCAGCTGTGTTGTAGGACTGATGAGTGGAAGGGGATGTGTGAGCAAGTCTCTTATTAGCTGAGCCGGCCTTCTGGCCCCAGATAAATTTCTAGTACTACTCCTTCCAGATAGCCTTGAAACAATGAACTGATCTAAACCAAGCACTAGGATGAAAGGAAAAAGTATCGGGGCTTGATTTCTGCAGCTGAACTTGAGTGAGTGTGCTGAGGGGAGGAAGAGTTAATTGCTTCCCCTCCACCCCAACACGCACACTTTTTCTTTAAAATGAGTCAATTAAGTTTGTGGTGCGTTTCATAGAATAACCTTTCTAACTGGTTCCCCAGCTTAGATGTAAAATGTGCATAGCAGTGTAATAATGGACAACAGGATTCAATTCTTGGGGTCAGGGGTGTGCAGCAAAATATTGTTTTGCAGTGCCACCCAAAAATGGAATGGCTATTTCTGCACATTAAAAATTTCCTGTCCTCTCTAGGTCTAAATTAGCTACCACTCTCAAAGGGTATGTCTACTTTGTAATTAAAAACCTGTGGCTGGCCTGTGCCCGCTGATTTGGGTTCATTGGGCTTGGGCTAAGGGGCCATTTAAATGTGGTGTAAACATTTGAGCTTGTCTTGCAGCCTAGGCTCTAGGACCCTCTGAGCTGGGAAGTTCCCAGATCTCAGGCTGCAGTCCAAACCTGAATGTTTACACTGCAGTTAAACAGTTCTGTAGCCCAAGCCCCTTGAACCTGAATCAGCTGGCACAGGCCAGCCATGGGTTTTTAAATTACAATGTAGACATACCCTAAGGCAGCTCTCCCACCACAAGTGTACCTGCTCTTGTCTTGGCTTCACAACTCCCTTTCTGCAGCATCCACTAAGAGTGCATGAGAGATGCACTGTGCATTCCCTGCACCACTACCATCCTGTCCACTTCCTCAGCGCATGGAGAGGTAGGAAAAAATGGAGTCCACCAAGTGCTGCATTGAGTGGTTAACCTGCAGACTTGAGTGCTCCCAGGCAGTTCCTTCCTAATCAGTGCCAAACTGCACATGCCTTTCCTATTTATATCTAATGGCACTTTCCCATCCTTTCTCCCCTTGGTAGTAACACAAAGTTCTTATAGGTGATTAGTCTCAAAAAAACTGCTGTAATGAGGTTGCTGAGTATCTCTTCATTCTGGATTCCACTCATTTTTCTTGCTCATTCACCCAGCTCTTCTCCTTTCTTGATGGCTGTAAGCATGAACTATCTGATTGCAGGCAATTGTGCAGCAAGCAGCCATTCCTTCTTCCATACAGCCCATGTGCAGCATCTTTGTAGACTGACTGAGCCATAACAGCCAAAGAAACAAGTAATTATAGATAGCTGTAAATCCATGTGTCTAGCTCCATGGCACACGTAGCTGCCACTGAGATGCTAGCTGACTATCAGCTTTTTATATTTTAGTAGACAGGTTGGTTACTTATGGTAGGAATTAAAGTTAGTATTTAAAATTTGCAAAATCTTCTCACCGCATTATGTAGTGCTGCACTAGATGCTTCTCGTTTCCTACATCCACTATTTGATAACTCTTAGCTTTACTTTCCAGCAAAAGGATTTTAATTACACAATATATTGAGCACAAAGCTTCCTCTAGGTAAGCTCAAATCAATGAAGACTGGTGATAAAACACATTAAGACTTCATTGGTATTGTTTACACATTTATAATAGTGGTTGTGGTCTTCAGTGATAGCAGAGGCAATAAATAAAAAGGCATTAGGACCATTCTTTTCATTATCTTACGATTTTTATAGTGCTTGGTGTCTTAAATACTCATGCATAAAATTGATATTTGTAATTATTGGGAAATAACCACTTTTAATTCTTCTAACAGATATTTAAAGCTTTCATCTGATTTGTAAGATTCCAGTGGGCTGAAATACAATATTTCAAAATCTGATTAACTGATGGCAGAAAGATCTAGAGTGCATGTGCTACGGATAGACCAAAAACCCCCATATTTTTCCTGAGAGGTTTGGGAGTCATTCCCCAAAATGGGCTTGGATAAGTAGGGGAGCAATGTATGACGTCTGTTACTTTAGAGGATATGACTGACTTTCACTTAACTGAAAAGGCAATTACACTTTAATTACACTGAGTGTGATCAAATATTAAAGTCATTTTGTCAATGTTTTGATTAGCAAACTCTGTTCATTACTGGTCCAGTTTCCCTTGAGTCTCAGCTAAGTTTAGAAGCTGCATATAAAATTAATGCATTTTTTTGTTTTTGTCTTGTATCACCTCACTCCACCGCCCCCTTCTGCTTTACCAGTCTCGAAGACCCATGTGCCCTCTTCTCCCACAGCCATATCTGTGCGTTCTTCCACAGCACCTTTCTATGTAGGCATCAAAAGAGAGGAATTACAGAGGGATTTTAAGGAAGGATAGTGGCCACACAGGTCAATTCTTGGAGGGTATTCTACATGTAAGGTAGAGTAAGCATTTTGGGGCTGTTTCTTCATGTGTATTTGTACACCATCTAGTATGCTTCAGTCCTGCTTTGGGGTCTTTGAATGCTACCACAGTACAAATTAATAAATATTGGATACAATAACTATTTGAACTGGATCTCATCTGTTGTCTTTATCATGTTTCAACTATATCTTGGAGGGTTTCCTTCTTTTACCATACAAAGTTCACTTCCATCCCACATAGACCTGGAATCCTTTCTGTTTAATGCTGTAAATTATGAATTCTAGAAATGCTGAATCAGGAAGACTTCAGACATGCTAAAGAAATGAGTTACCCCTATCTATTTCTGACCTTCACGTTGAGGGTTTGTCACTGGCACACAATAAAATGCCAGCCTGAGCCTGCTGCAATATCCATTATGTTGCTAGGACTGCCACATCTCTCTTCTTTAAAATATCAACCACATTTATAGATTAATTCAGTTCATAATACGAATACAGTGCTAACTTTGGGCCTTTAGGGCCATCCCCCCCGCCCAATAGTGCCTCAATCCGGGAAAGCCACATAAATTCTGCAATCTCACCCTGCACTTCTCAGTGTAAGACATTTAACCCAATAAAAAGGAAAGAACAAATTGAACAAACATTTTTCCTAGACGCTCCTTTGGGGCAGGGACTGTCTCACTATGCATTTCCACAGTGCATAGTACAATGGAGCTTCTAGGCAGTACTGTAGCAAATAACAGTCAGCAGTAGCTCCATTGAATCAAGCTGGAAGGTGTGTGCGCGCGCACATAATGCAGGGAAAATAAATTCAGTTAGGAGGTGAATTTCTGGTTATAAATAGTGTAAGAGAAAAAAAACTTTTAAAAATAAACACCTTGACACTCCTCTTAAGCCAGATGATGGCTCACAAGGCAGATGACTTCTTTAATAGAATTGAGGCCTCAGGGAGGATAGAGAGAAAACGCAGGACGTTTGTGCCTATGCGAAGGGGGATTGGGGTTGCCGGTCTATAGAAAATTGGCATGAAAGTTTGTGATCTGTGTGGCAATGACAGTTTAGAGGGCTTGTAGGCAGAGAGCAACACTGTGCAGCAGGGGTCTCTCTCCTAGAATCTTCTTTCCCTCTCCTGAGCCATCAGGAACTAGAAGCATCTTGTTCTGGGTTACAGGAGATTAAAGAGCATGAGCTTTATACTGACCCACATCAACACCTTTTGGCCAACCCTCATGAAAGGTACATCCCATGGATTTCATGAGCTCCCCAGGTACATAGGTGCTGGAATGGGGTGGCTTGAAGTGCTTTCCATCATACAAGGTTTTACAGTTTTGTTTAATGGCTCTCAGCACCCCCATTATACAAATTGTTTCAGCACCCCTGCTCAAGGATTGGTCAGTGGGGCTGGTGAGATATCATTAGCTATAAGGCTAACATAAATTTCTTCTAGCCCTTGCTTCAAAATGCAAAAGAATGAGCCTATGTGCTGGGAAATAGAAAGGGGAATGTGGAAAGAACTGTCTCTATTAATAAAAGTGAAAACTATGTGGGAAACCAAAAGCAAAGTCAGTAACTATTTATTATATTAATGAATGTGCTTATTGTCTGGCCATAGTGCAAATGGAGAAACTAGTGACAGATTGTTTAAAGTAGTGAGACAAAGAGTGTACACTGGCAACGTTCCACAAGTTTAAATAACTGTCTTGCCAAGAAACTCCTGTGGGTCTCCCTTCCCAGAAGGGAATGAAGTAAAGTACCTAGGATTTCTTTAGTTACACATGGGGCTGGGATGGTTGAAATTTTGTTCATTGAGCTGGAGATCCTGATTTAGACATGTTATGCCAAGATTTTTTAAAACGACTACCAATTTTAGGATGCCTTGATTTTTTTGTTTGTTTGGGTATCCAAACTGAGACATCTTAAAAGGGCCTGATTTTCAGAGTGTGAGGCATCTAGCACTTTCTGAAAATCAGGCTGCTTTAAGATGTTCTGAGGTGGGCACCCAAAATTGAGGTACGTAAAATCACCAATTGCTTTTAAAACTCTTTGCCATCAGTGTAAAACGTGTCTGCCATACCATGGAGAGGAAGCTTTGGAGCCAAGTTGTCCAACTTTCAGATCTGAACCCCTGCATTTGTTCTGCAGGTGCTGGGTTTAGCCAACAAGTTTTATATCGATGTCAGCAATAGATTTTTGGCTCTAGCCAACCTGTCAGACGACATCAGGGTCACTTGGTCTCTCTTCACCATCATCCTCTGCCAATCCACCCAGCAGACGATTGGCTATAGGTGCCCAGCATGTTGCCCATCTGACTATCAGACTATGTTGCTGTCTGACTATCAGAGGAGGCCTTCCAGACAATTAAATTGGAGGCCATAGCCTGCCAGCATGGTGGTAAGGACACTCATAATCAGCTGAAGTGAAAGTTCAATGCCCTGGCACTTCATGATCACATTATATAACCAAGCATATTATAACCAAGTGGTGGATGAAGTTGAATTCAACTTAGCCAGGGTAAATTTAAAGCTGGCATTCTGTGCGACCTGCAGCTTCAGCGGTCAAGGTAGTCACCTCGAATGGCATCCTGAATGATAGCCAAGGCTGCTCATGTTAATCGGATGATGTCATCCTTTCACGCTGGGTGAAATATTATCACAGCGCCCTGAACCATCCTTCAGCCACTGCTTGCCCAGAGCTGGATGATTTGACAGGCACTGTGGTTTTGGACCCAGGCACATGTATTGATGCACCAACATTGAATGAAGTGAAGTGCATCATTTGCAAACTGAAAAACAAACATGCAGCCAGCGCTGATGGCATCCCCTCTGAGCTGCTAAAATGCACTTTTGACCCTGTATCAGAATCACTTCTGACCATCTTTCGCCTGGTGTGGAGAACTGGAACCTTGCCAAATGCCTGGAAGGACAGTGTTGTGACCTCACTTCATAAGGGCAAGAGACCGTGCAGCAAATGCAAGCACTACAAGCCAATCACTTTGTTGTCTGTGCCAGGGAAGGTGTTTGCACATGTTCTGCTGGCATGTTTGGAGCCCCTGCTTCATCACCCCCAATGGGCAGGCTTTACGAGAAACAGGTCCACATTAGATGCCATTTTGGCCCTCTGCTTCTTGTTGGAGATATACCGTGAGTTCTAGAAGTCCCTGGGTAACCTATCTGTGCCTAGAGTAGACCACCTGAAAATACCAAGATCAGGGCAGGTTGTAAAAGGAGAGCAGATTCTCCCAGCACTGGTGGGTGACACTGAAGTCAGACTTCCCAACCAGCCACAAACAGTGCTTCTGATTCCCCAGACTGGTTACCAAGAAGCTAACACACAAATATACACACAGACTGTTTTTCTAGGTTTTTTGGGGAAAAAAGAAAAATCTAAATTTTCTGAAGGAACGATTCCATATCAGACCAGCTCTATTATGTGTTTGTACAGTACCTGGAATGATGGGGTTCTGATCCATGATCTCGGCTTCTAGGTACTACCACAAGATGTAAGTATGCAGAGGGTAACACGTCCTCTGTTGAAACTGTCTGCACTTTTTCCTGGGGGGCAGCAGTGACTAACAATGGAGGAATGTAAATCATGTAAACCTTGTAGATGGTATCAGTATACAAAACATTCCGCAGTTTACTAGCTTAGAGTCACTGAAATTGTAGCCACTGGTAGGTGATAAACTTGCCAAATAAGCTTCACCTTCAGGTAAGCAATTTAAATAACATGATGGGTACCATTTACAAGAAAATATTTAATTTACTGTAGGTTATTTGAGTGTTCTTGTCCTAAGTGAGCCACTTGGGGAGGCGGGTGTGTGTGTGTGTGTGTGTGTTAAATTTATACTTTATAAGGCTTGGCATTTGCTAATAAAACAAATGTAAAACATGAGTCATAACTACTGCAGTATTATTCTCTTACCCAGGACAGAATAGGTGTATGAGATCACAGGATGTTTTGATCAACCATGGGAATGGTCAAAATGCAACAGGGAAACTGAGTGGCAATAATGGGCCAAATACATGTGGCATGGCAGTTAAGGAGGAAGCAGGAGATATTACTTGGATCAGGGGAGAGTCAAGTAGGAGTTGGGTAGGCAGAGAATCTACAGTAAAAGCTAGGATGGTGGCTGGAAGAATGTTGTAGCAGCCACCAGCTGTACTGAGGATGCGGGAAAGAACTGCCTTTTTATGCTGCCAGACAGAGGGGGAAAGAAGAGACGCTGCTCATGCTTCTGGACAGCTTGATTAATACCAAAATGTTTGCAAAGCTGTAAGTTCAGCTCTTTCAGGTAGGACCCACGGAGTAATAAAATTGTACAGCAGTTGTTGCATATAAAGTAGAACTAGTGTCTTTGGGATTTTTGCTAATTTCTTCAAAACAAAAGTTGTGCAGACACAAATAAACAGCCTTCATGATTGAAAATTGCGGTGTTTGGAACAAATAGTCTCTTTGGTCTTTAAAGACGTCTTTTCCACCCACACAAAGTAAGTTCTGAGCCATGCGTCTCAATTTGAGTCCCTAGATCCATCTTTTCTCAACTCATGCAGCTCATGCTATTCATCATGTAAAATATCTGATTTACTGGTGCAGTAGTTCTGTTTTTTAAGTGCAGAGAGGCCAGAGTGGATTAGAACGTATTGGTGCAGTTTTCTACACTTCCTGACCCAAACTTAGTTTGGTATGATGAGACCTTCAGTGTATATTTAAAAATTATATTAATTCAGTTTTGGCCTCCTAGATTTTCAACACAGAAATAAGGAGTGGGTAGCAGGTACAATATTTAAGATGTATATGTGTATATATGAGAGAAAGAAATAGAAATGTATATTTGTACCTTGAGCTCCAAGCCAGAGCACTGTCATTTTTGCTTTTTTTGTTAGGACCTAACTGGCTTATCCTCCCAAGCAGAATTACCTTTAAAGAGAAGGCTACATATGCATTAAAAAAAATCAGAATTAGAGACCTAAATCTGTGAAACTATGTGAAGTGCTGTTTGCTTCTACCTTGCATGCAATCAATCACCCTTTCAAATGCAGAAATCTTTATAGACCAGCCAGTAACAGACAGTTTAATTTTTTTTCTCTCCTTTAAGTGTCTCTCTTTCAGTTACACAGTATTTTATTAAAAAGTGATGTCTTGGTAGTCAGCATGATGAATGTTTAGGACATGTCGGGAATAGTTTAAAGAGTTTGTTTTAACCGTTATGCATTTAAATTGTTCCATTAAAGTGGACATGCTCTCCTTCTCTACTAATAAAAAAAAATCAGGTTTAAAAGAGCAGGTATCCTCTTTAAAGGGTTTTTTTGGTGGTTTATTTTGCAATTTCAGAACTTCTTGCACTAAAATATTTTATGAATGAAATGAGAATTTTATACAAATGCTGTATGTTCTCAAATTTGCTTTCAGTTGATATATCTTTGTTTTTAATATTTTTGTTTAGTATTACAATACATGCTCCACTCAGCTTTTTAAAAGATCTTCTTAAGGAAATGAGTTGGCAGAAACTTGAGCAGGACTTTTGAAGTATCATATGGATCAGATATGTGGTAACAATTCTTACAATGGTTGAAGTAGCTATTTGGCCACTGAAGAATATAAAGATGTGTATAAACTTTGCCTCAAATAACTTTTTTTTTCAACTCTCAAGGAGCTTCACACATGAATTTCATTAACTGATACGGCAAAATACATGACATTTTAATTCCTTTTTGGGTCCAATCTGCTTCCATTTAAGTTCATGGAAATTTTGCCAATGGGTTCAGTTCCTTTATAGAAAACTCCTCTTAGATTTAAAAGGAATGAAACCAATAGGATTCTTTAGAAATTGCTCTAATTAGAGTTAATAGAGAAGGGTTTTTGTAGGTTTATTAAACCATCCTATAGATTCTATAGCAGGAATATAATTTTCTATTAAATTCTGTAGGACAATTGAGTCACACGGTTATTTTCTATTAAATTAAATATAGGACTTTACCAGAACAGATGGAAACAGGAACAAGCCCTTTATTACTTTTAAACCAGAAACTATAGATCAGATAATACGCACTAATGTAACCCTGTAGGGTTTGCTTAACAGAACCAAGAGCACATCAGAACAGCCACTGTTTGAATCTGGGAAACCCCAGGGACATTATTTCCCCTCCCCTTGCCATGTAGATTTGAGGAAGGATCCAGGCCAGAGAGGACAGAACCTTCCTCCTCCATCTAGCATAAAAGAAAGTGGAAAGGCAAAATCAGGTCATGGATGGACATTAAGCATTAAAGTAGTTTGAAAATAAGTTGCCAAGTTCCTTAGGTCTCTTGTGGTTGCTTACACTCCTGAGTGCTTGGTGATATGTCACATGCCTTATTTTTTGTCTACAATGGTCACCGTAGCAAGGCGCTGTTGCCTTCCTCGGAGTCTGGGCCTGAGGAAGGGTCACTCTGCCCCCGATGGACAGAACCAGGCCCTGCAAGCCAAGTTACCCGGAAGCAGAGGGGTGGTGCCAGGGCCAGGGTAGGAAGTATAAAAGACAGGCCTAGCAGCTGAGTCAGGGGGAAGCTGCTGCCGGAGGCAGACCTGTCTTCCCAGAGGCTGCGGTCTAGCCCTGACCCAGGCCCTGTGTCTGTTTGGCGCAACCGCCCCACTGACTGGAGTCTCCCAAGCCTGCCTGAATTGCCGGGCCTGAATGACTGGAGGGGGCCACCGGGCCCGAGTGACTGGTTAGGGCTGCCGGGCCCTAGTAGCTGGGAGCAGCTACCCAAGCCCGCTGGGTGAGAGAAAACTCCTGAAGCCGGCAGTGACATAGAGGAGCTGCCTGGCATGGTGTGGACTGACCCTTGTGGACCGGAGGAACCCCTGTGGCCCCGTGACCTGAAGGAGCTACCTTCTGCAGACGACTCTGAGGAGTTTCTGGACCTGCTGCCCGTCAATGGTGAGGGACTCACTGAACGCCCACTCACCACCTCCCCCAGCGACCAGGAGGGAGCTACGTGGCTGCAGGTACCAGGGAATTGAGTGGGAGGAAGTGGCCCAGGGACAACCAACTAGCAAGTGGCTGAGTCAGGGGCAAAACCCCATCAGCATATTGCGGCAGGAGCCCCACTGACTCAGTGGCAAACGGCTTTGCCACTGGCAGGACTCTGGGCTGGGATGCAGTGGAGTTGGATGGGCCTGTGTCCCCCTTCCCCCTTTCCTAGCCACCCCGGGAGTGCTTAGCATCCTCTAAACTGCTGGCCCGAGGACCCTGAGCTTTGCCAGCCCCGCCTGACTGTAAGGCTGGGGGCTATAGACCACTAGACCTGCCCCACCCGCTTGAGGGCCAAGGGCTGTTGATTGTCGCACCAACCCTGCCTGGCTTGAGGGCTGGGGAACTGCAACCTGCATATGTGCCCCACCTGCTCGAGGGCCAGGAGCTATTGACTCCTTTACCAGCCCTGTCTGTCTTGAGGGCCAGGGGCTGTAGACTGTACCTGCCCCTCCTACATAAGGACCGGGGGCAACAGACTGCTCATCTGCCCCATCCTGCCTGGAAGCTGGGGGCAGTAGACTACTTATATCCTCTCCTGCCCTCTTTGAGGGCCGGGGGCCATAGGACCTTGGTACTGTCCAGTCCCGATTGCGAGCTGGAGGCTAAAGAATTCTTTGCCTGCCCTGCCCTGTCTGCGGGCCAGGGGCAATAGCCTACTGGCCCACCCTTGCTGTTGGAAGGCTGGGGAGCTGCAGACCCTTTACTAGCCCTGCCACATGTGAGGGCAATGGGGCTATAGACTTCTGGAGAAGCCTGCCTCACCTAGGGGCCAGGCCTACAGACTCATAAGCAGGGAGTTTATACTCAGTAAAGATGCTGTGGCCTTCCTCAGAGCCTTGGACCAAGGAAGGGTCATGACGCCGCTGGCTGGACCGTGCCACCAGCCTACAGTCACCATTAAAAGACAGCTTTTGCCAGCCATTCCCACTCATGTCCTAGTCTAAGTAAAGGGGGCATGTATCTGTGGTTACCTCTGAAATATGTCGACTTCTGTTGGTTTGTAATTGGGAGAAGATTGGTTTGTTCAACCTTTATCTACCCACCACCTATAAAAAGACTTCTAGTCTGGGATCTTCTGACAGTAGTTTCCCGTATTTGCACTGAGTTCTTTAAGCAATTTTTCCAGAAAACTGTAAACTCTGGCCATTTGTCTCTTCTCCTAGTGATATTGAGATGATAAAATGCTGCAAAACCATGCAATTCTATTTGCTACAGGTTCATCATGTAGTTCTTCTGTTGCCTTCATCAACTGTCCTCTGACACTGTGTATGGGGTGGTTGTTGGAAAGATTGGTTGCATTGTTAAGACCCAGTGAAGAAAATCTTAATGTTTGGTTGTGGGGAAAGACCACTACAAGATTTATGTAAAGCACAGTAAAATTTATAAACCATGCTAAAAATTATTGCTGTGTAAATTTTGATCAGATATTTGCCACTGAAGAGAAGGGATAATGTAAACTGAAATTAAATTTAAAAAACTGAAAAAAAATAGTGTGACAAGTTCACTCCCAGTAAACCCTTGTATAGCGATTATATTCTAGCAAGGTTGTTTTTTGTTTTGTTTTCCCCCACCCCCGCCTTGTCTGGTTGTGATAGAAATGAAGATGCAAAACTATACCTCTCAGCCATTTCGATGTGCCCTGGCTTGCTTCCAATTAACAAAATATTCTGAGAGAAGCACAGTGAACATTTTAAATTACACCATCTCTCTACCAAATAGAAACCTCATGAGTTCATTACTTGATAGCATTGAGTGGTTGCATATTTATACTGTCTTTGCAGTAGTTTTAATTGATGTATTTGTTTAAATTTGTTATTTGAATGCTGTCTGTGACAAGAACATATAATGTTTTTCCAGAGTTGGATTTAAGTTTTAATAAGGAAGATGACAAGCTGAATTAAGGAGGTTAAAGATTTGAAGCTCTGTTTAGTACAGACTCCTCATCAGGTTAACATTATACATTAGCACAGTATGGATTCTTTGGGAAATAAAAGGAAATCGCATTCTGATGGGCAACCTGGTCCAGATAAAATAAGAACCAATTTCAAATCTCCGAATATCAAAGCAAATCTTCACTGAGACTTGAAAAAGTTCATAACATCTTTTAAAAATGATTTTTCACTTTAGCTCATCTCTGACTTCCTGACTCCAACCAGAACCAAAAGCAGGAGTGCTAAATTTGTACATGAAGTGAAATTTCCAACCAGAATGGAAGCTGATAGAATAGAAATTTTAAAAGTTTTTTTTATGACATTTTCAGCCTGATGCATTTCTAAACTGAGCCTCCAATTGTTAGTAAATTCAATTAGTAGTGACTTACATGCACAAATTCCCAGGAAAGGATTCAGATGCATGATGCAAGTCTTGCACATTTAACATCACGTGACTAATTCAGTCTCTCAAAAATTGGTGAGTACTAAGTGGGGCAACCGAACTAAGTGAACAAATTAAAAATTTTGGTGAACAAATACCATTGCAGCTGAGAAATGGATTTGTAGAAAAAATAAGAATACATGGAGGTGAGGATTTCAATAACTGAGGTACAAAACAATGAAGGCGAAGTTACAAAGGAAGGATGGAAACAAGGTTAATCTCGTTGGAGGACAGGACTGGGAACCAAGAGAATTAACTTTTATTCTAAGCTCTGTCACAAACTTATTCTGTGACCCTGAGCAGGTAATATTTATCATGCTCAGTTTCCCCCTCTGTGAAATGGAGACAATACTTACCTCCCTCGCATGGGTGTGTGATACTTAATTTATTAATGTTAGTAAAGTGCTTGGAGAGAGCTTCAAATGCAAAATTCTGGCCCATAGCTTCCTAGTCTTTGGTCTACCTTGCTAAGATTTTCCCTGTCTACCTCATGTACTCTTGTTTCATTGCTGAATTTCTCATTATGTACATGAGTCTATATTGTAATACAAGATAGCTGCTATGAAGTACGACTAGAAGTAGATACAGTAAATGAGGTAAGAAAATTTGCCATTGATCATCACCACAGACCACCATATTTACAATAATGTGTAAGAGCCTACTTGCACATACATCAAACTGAGCTGTTTGGTAACTAAGGCTCATGAGTCCCCGAGGCTAGGACCAGCTTACCCATGTTACAACTTTTCTGCAATCTATGGCTCAAAGGGAACTTTCAAATACATGCTTAATTTTAAAAAATAAACAACACAAACTTTCTTTAAATCTAACCTGCAATTTAAAAATGCTGTTACAGTAGGTTATATAATCCTCCAGAATCTGAAGCTCTAATGGTATTTCTGCTCTCTGTCAGATTCACAGATAATGTGTCCAAAGAGAGAACCTAACATGTACATCAATCTAAACTAAATGAGTTATATAGAAAGAGATGTAATATTTATGGCTTTGATGTGGTTGCTCATTTGTGTTTCATTATTTAACAAGTATAAGACTGACTTGGTTTAAAGCATTAAGTTGTAAGCTCTCTTCTCTTGAGGCTACTGGATACAATTTTAGTGTTGTCTTAAAATCCTATAGTTGGGAAATAATTGTACAGCCCAGGTATATTTCTGAATCTGTCATTACAGCGTGTACTTCAAGAGGAGAGAATGAAAAAGGAAAATAGTTGGTATTTCCAATTTCCACTTTCATTAAGACATAAAAATAGATTAGAGCAGGTTACTGACAGTCCAGTAGGTAAAAACAAACACAAACACACTTAAATAGACTTTGATCAATGACAGCACAAGACTGCTGCAACCCTTCAAGTTTATTAGGATATATCATTTATAGTAGCCCAAAAGGCCAAAGATTTGTCAAATATTAGTGGTAAAATTTATTTTCAGACTAGTTTGTTAAAATAATGCTCTTTAAGCTGTTCACAAATATTAATGATGTCATAGTAATAAAGAAAGCCATGCAAAAGCTTTGAGAAAAACCAATCTTAATCTGAAATTCTCAAGAAAAAAGGAAGCTCAAAATTAAAGAAGGGGAATGGAAAGGAAGTTTTATATGGAAGAAGCTCACATATATTTTCTGAACTGGGTCCTATGTTGTTTAGTAGTGTCCTTTTTAACGTGGTTGTATACAGAAATTAACTTTTAAGGTTTCGCTTATGTAACAGAATATCAGTTCTAAAATGTACAGGGTATATTTGAATACATTTTCTGTGTGTGTGTCCTAATATAGATCATATGTATACACCCATAATTAGTAGATATGTAAATAATACGTACACATACATGTGGAGGTGATCTTCATGTAATAAATTGCATTGCATCTTTCATCACCTCACTTCCACTCTGCCTGCTAACCTATCTCCACTAAGAGTTCTAATATTCCAAATCCCCAAATAACATTAAATAACTGCACACTGAAAACAAGCAAACACACAAACAAAAACTTAGCCAAGAAATGTGTCCTCCTTCTCTATAAGTATGTCAGTAAATTCATAGCTGTTTTAAGTTTTCAAAACTAGAAGATTAGATTTAGGTTCCTAAATCCAGTGTCAATGGGAGTGGAATACTCAGGAGCACTTTGGAAAATCAGATCACTTTATTTAGGTGCATAACTTTAGACTCCTACTGTGAACAATTTTGGCTATGGATTAACTGGAGGCATTTCCGAAGTTTTCCAGGTAAAGTCCTAACTATTGTTTGGCTAAGCTGCTACTTGAAACCATGAAGAGAACGGTAGTTGTGAGACTTCTTGTTTTCTGCTTGGTTTTTTTTTATAGTAATGATTTTCCTATGTAGCTGTCTTTGGGAGAATAAATTAAATTTACAATAAGTGCATGGTATTCATTTGAATATTTCATTGACCTAGAAATATGAGAAAAAGGGAGCAAAACAATCAAAATAAATTATTTGCTAGGATAAAAAAGAGACCCTCTGACTATCCCTGGTTTTAGGATAGGATTCCTGGCATAAAGTGGCATAAGTTAAAACTGCCCCTCTTACCCCCCACAGCTTTAAGTTACAGTGGGGCTAGGGAGCTGCAACTGGCTCTCTTACAGTTCCCATCTCCACTACAACCAAGCAGAGCTTAGACACAGTGGAGAATCAAGTCCTCTTGTGCTTTTAAAAGTTATACAAAGCTGTCTATAATAACAACACAAAAATGATGAAGCAACCAAAATCAATCCAACACTTTACATGAGCCTGTACTGCTACACCTTTTCATTCTCTCGGCAATTTCCTTGGATATTTCTTATATCCTTTATTTGCAAATCTGCATTCTCCTTCCAGTCAGAGAATTGCCCGTGACACTTGAAATTCTTGTTTTTCATTAGTCTTGTAAATAAGTTCATATGAAGCAATTTCTGCCATGTCTTCATGCCAGCCCTTTAAAAGCTGGACATCAGAGTTTGTTCATCCCCTGAGGATCAATATCCTTTCACAGCTAGGGAAACAGTGAGCCATTTTAAGACTTTCTAGTTCCCTGAACTATAGAAAAATCATGTCGCAAATACAGTTCTGATTCATCTGGTAACTTATTATGCCATGTGACATTTATTACACTTACTTTACACTTACACTACATTAACATTAGACTAAAAATCTCTAATATTACAGTATTCCCAAACAATGTGTGTTAAATTTCCCCCAGGATTCCTAGACCACAGCAGCACATCTCTGTACAGTAGATGATATTTGAATCAGCATGCTGGAATCCAATCAAGTTTTTGTATGATCCCTCTGTTTTTAATCTCTCAGCCCATATATGCAATACCAATTTAATGTCAATGGAAAAACCACACACTGATTAAGGCCAGGAAAAGACTGTTATGGTACAAAAGCACACTTCTATATAGAAGAGTAATGCAGACAAGAGAGGAATTGATATATCAATATGCTGTAGCTTAGTGAGTCTCAATAACAGATAATAAAAATGCAGCAAAATTAGATAATTAGGCATATTGGGATCTATTGACGGAGGAGTTATGCAAAAAAAAATTGCCTCTTGTGTAACATAGCAGTGGGATTCAGTAACATGGATCACCTGATACATAATAGGAAGCTCATCTGACATACAATTAAGGGATGATGCAAGCTGAAAGAGGGATAGACTGAATAAAATGGTGGGGAAATGGCACAGCTGAAGAATTATACCTTCGATTTTACCTCCTGAAAAATGTCACACCTTAAATATCACCTCTAAACTCGTTTTCCATTCTTTGCTGATATCTCCTGATTTCAGTTTAGAATTTTGTTAGCTTTTCTGTGTGCCTTCCTTGGGACAATCTGCTCTTGAAACAAAATAAGATTGAACCCATTGCGACTGAATGCACCCCTGTATTTACACCCTACAAGTTATAATAATCTTTGTACAAAATCTGCCTTGTTGAGGCATCATTTGAAAACTCCTCACTGGTCGATATCTTGGTGAAATGTATGTAGTAACATTATAAGTAAAGTTATTAACATAAACTGAAATTATGACTGAAACTTGATTACCAGACAGTTCTAGGGAGTAGATAAATGTGTTTTTCAAAGATAAAGGACAAACTGGTGCCTCTAACCAGGTGTTATCAAAGTTGATGGGCAATCACTTGTCAAGTGGCCACTCCTTGGCGAAGAAAGGGAGCAGTA
The DNA here is from genome assembly GCA_007922155.1 of Mesoclemmys tuberculata. Lineage (NCBI taxonomy): Eukaryota > Metazoa > Chordata > Testudines > Chelidae > Mesoclemmys > Mesoclemmys tuberculata. The sequence continues at coordinate 20,054,578 of ML675649.1, read as the reverse complement.
ACAGATTGATCTACATTTTAGCAAACAACAACATGGAACCTCTTTCATTACAAGACTCCATGATTCCAACCTCACAGCAGGAATGCGTTTTATGTAGGGATAACCCTCAGAAAATACATTTCAAAGTAACTATAAACGTAAGGGGCAAAAACAACCCACTGTGTACCTCTCTCTCTCTCTCTTTTTCACCTAAGAAGACAAAGAAAGCATCCATTTGACTTTGGGAGAGATCCTGACCTGAAATTTGGTCAGCCGTGTTGCTGGGAGCAAGTGGTAGAATTTTATCTTGAATCAAGTCTAATTTAAATGTTAGCACTATAAAGCAGTTTATCTTTGTTTCTCTTGTAACCAATGCCTTATACTTGTATTTTCTTAAAATGTATCACTTTGTAGTTAAATAAACTGGTTTTATTCTTTAATCAAACTAATCCAGTGTTGCCTTCAAACTGAATTGTTTGGGTAACTCCATTTAAAGTAGCAAACGGTTGAATATTGTTCCCTTGTAGGGACAGTGAATCTAAAATATCTGAACTGTCCCAGAAAGATTGGAACAGTGCAGAACAAATGTTTTTGGGGAAAATTCAGGACCAGGAGTGTGTTGGGGGTCACCTAGCAAGAGGTAACCAAGATTGGTGTAAGCCAGAGTGTAATTGGAGTGTGCTGGCAGGCTGCAGCTCTACTCAGATACTCAGGATGTGACCTGCATGCTGTTTGTGAGGACAGCTATGGCAGCAAAGCATAGTGAGGCACCCCAAGTTGCAAGGTGACACATCTCTTTACTGGTCTGCATTGTACCTCAGAATGTCATATCCATATGCCACATTTTTACTGAGATCTAGTATTTCCCTCTACACTTACTACAGATTTTGAATCCTCATCTGGAGGAACTGGTATTTATAGGACTTGTAAACAGACTAAACGTATATCAAGAAAGACACAAGGCATACAATAAGTGCTCTGAGCCAGTGTGTCAGTGGAATTTTGGCTTTATATAAAAATTATGTGTTCTAACCTTCACCAGAAATCTTAACATCACTGTTGTTGAAGCTGAGTTGATTTAAAACACTTTTGATCAATAACTGCTTTTTTTGGAAACCAAGAAATCCTTGTAAAATCAGATCCATTCTCTTGAAAGCATCTCTAAGCTGTTTTTCAGCACAGCCTAATGCCAGTGCCTTTGAAATTCATTGTAGCATTCAGATCTGAAATATTTTCTTTCTGGTTCTGGAAACTCATTGCTGCTCTTCTTTTCCTAGACTGTAAATGTAATGCACTGCTATCAAAGGGCAATCTGTTGTTGTGAGTATTAAATATTTCATGCTACTTTATTATATCCAATCTATAGCGTGTTAACATTATGAGCTTTTTTAAAAGTTCTATGAATTCCTCTTTCTATAAATGAAGCTATTTATAATACATATATTTTTCAACAATTCTTTAATCTTATTTATAATGAATTGACAGAGTTAAAATAATTCTGTTATGCAATCCCCTGACCTCTGACTCAAAGGAGGGGCAGTTCTGATTTGCAAAAGGATTATGAATGAAATTCTGGCCCCATGAAAGTCAGTGGCAAAACTTGGAAGGATTTCACTATCTTTAGTCCTTAGCCATATGAGCGTGCATATTGCTGTGCATAAACAGACTTACAATGGCCCTCAGCCAGTCAGAATCCAGGGATTTGCATAATAACTTGTTGTTTTTCAGTGAATGCACAGTTGATAAGGCAACTCTCTACCTTGATTTGCTATATTATATCCCTCCACTTTGAGAGGCCACATCCTCAAAACTCCCAATAAACATACAGAAAATATAGTCACCTTTCCTTTTGAAGCCTTCCCTAACCTTTCATTTTACCTAACCCAAGATATTAAATGGCATTTCATTTAAAAAGGAAACACTCTTGGGTGTGTCCAGAGAGAACAAAGCTAAATCTTGGTCAAGGAGGATATAGGGCTGGACAAAACAAAAACACAGTTAGTTAGGTTGGAGAAGAGGTTATAAATTGATGAGGTCATGTTTGTTGGCATTTGGGTGGGAAGTAGCTGGTCAGCTGACATGAGAGAAAGCACAACACATTTCAGTGTAAGAACTTAAGGGTACCCTGGCCAGAAAACAAGAATTCCATTTTGCAAAAGGTTCTTGGAGTTTTGAAATTTTTCACTCCACATTGAAATATAAACAAGACCTTTCCAACTCTTTCCTGAAGAAATGAGAGAAAGAGAAACCCACCCCAGAATAGCCACGAACCAGGTGGTTAGGGCAAGTCTCCTGGGATGTGGGAAACCTAGGTTCAAGCCACTGCCCTGACTTAGGCAGAACAGAGACTTGAATCTAGGTCTCCCACATTCCAGATGAGTGCACTAACCATCAGGTGGTTATTGTCTGTTTTAGTAGGGATGTGTTTCTCCTCTCCTCCCCTTCTCCCTCTTCCTTTTCTCCCCACCTCCAGAAATTCCATCCTGCAACTGAAAACCTCATTGAACGTTTGCCAGTTTTAATGAATCAGCACTTTCTGATGAAAAAACATTTTATTGAAAGCTTCCAGACCAGCTCTAATTGACAGTGTTAACTATTAACTCAGTAATGACTGAATACTCTGCTAAAAGCCCCTTGCTGTTCAGCCTCAGAGTTTATTTAGAGGAAGACACATAACCATTGCCTCATAAACAGGGAGCTCCCTTAAGTTATCATTTAATTATACTCACTTAAAGATTGAATTTATCTTCTCAGACATACTAACTTTTAAAAGAAACCCAATACAATTTTCTCTTTAAGAATAAAATGTTACTAGTTGGAGAAAACAGCATCAAATATAAGAAATGCCTTATATTGGGTTTTTAAGCACTTAATCTGAATCTTTGGAGATATTCAGGGAGAAATAATTTTCTATAATCTGACTCAATTTTCATAAGAACCAGGTTTACTGAAGCATACCATTCTGGTGGGATATACACAGCCAGCCAAGCTAAACAGAGGTAAAGTAGATTATTCCTCTTTGCATGATAAGGGCCTCCTAAGTGTGTTCCTTAAGTGATATGATCTGACAGCCAAGCTGAAAGTTTCAGTAGAGAACTAATATAAAATGAAAGAACTGAGAAGAGTTCGGAATGTTATATGTTCACTTAAAGCAGCCATATAATATTTTAAAGGGGTTAATCAATACTAGTGCTATATGATGTACAACCGTTACTTACCTGAAATGTTTCACAAAACCCTTTTTGTTTGTAATCTAGAAAGGTATGGGTTTTTATGGTATTAAAGTGCTAACCATTTTACACTAAAAGTTTGGAACAATATGTGTTTGTACAATGCAAATCTAAACAAAGCTAATAAACAGGATGCAATAATTTAGCTGCTGCTGTTAACAAAGTATTTTGCCAGTGACAGAATTTGCTTTTACAGAAGTCCTCATTCAAACACTTACCATTGCCATTTGCACATGAATTGGGCAAAAGGCAAAATTGCAAAGGTTTTAATGGAGGCCACTGTATCTGCTACCTTGTAATATCATGATGTGTCAAAAGCAATCTTCAAAATGAGTTCAGTATTAAAGTATAGTAACTGAAAAGCAAATGGAAAATCCATTATGTGCTGAGCAGCTGTGACATACAGCTCGAGAACGTCAAATGTTTTAGTGAGAGAGATGTTGGATAGGATCATCGTGCTGTCATTCCTGCGAACACGAAACAATGCCATGGGATTTTTTAATTCTACATGGATGGCCATCTTCTATAATCCAGGGTGCTCTGTTGTTTCTGTGTTGGATATGAGTCCAAATGATGCTATTGTATATCAGCTATGCAAAATTCTACTCTCCTGGGTGTTTTTAAATGGGTCACATACACGGCGCATCAGTATATTTTTGTCATTATCATACTAAGAGATGATTTTTCCCTGTCTAGAGAAGTCTCATGGCAATTATGCCAGCCTGCTGTCTGGGACACAAACCTAAGACTTCCTTGCATAACAGTGAGAATGATGCTAACTAACCCACATTAACACTTTTGGTATGAATAAAGTATGAATGCCAGGAAGCAGCATTAGACTCACAGAAAATGTTGCACCCAAAGAGAAAGCTGAGACGATGATGATTTTATTTTATTCTATTATTTAAATAAATGTTAGGGAGGGGAGGAGATTGCAACTTTACAAACCTACACATCTGATTGTAAAAGAGCCTTTTCCACCTGGCAGGGAATTTTGATACATAGGCCGTGTAGTAATCTAGGCTCTACCAGCCCACGTCCAGAGGTAATTCTTTTTTAAAGAACAAGTTACCCAGTATACTTAAACATTGTTCTTAAAAATGTCTTTCTTGAAATGTCTGTGACAATAATGTCTCAATGACTCTGTCCCATTAGAGAGGAGTACTGTGTTTGGTAATCTCTTAGATTGTGACTCAGACTACTCATGTGTACAGCAGTAAAAAATGCCTCTTCCTGATACCCCTGTGCTGGCAACCCAGAATTTGGGTTCAGGCAGACAGGAGCAATAGGCACTTTGTGCCTGTTGTTCCCTCCCCATAGAGGAGACTCAGATTCAGAGGTGTGTCAGTCATAATGCCTCATGGGGCTGCTCCTGGTCTGGTGCAGTTTATGCATCAACTCTTGCTGAGACCTATGTCTATGAAGACACAGTCTAGCCCTCTAAATGAAAATGACTGTATGCCACACTTACATATATTGATTAAAAACTTGTATAGGGAGGAAGAAATTGCATCTTGAGTTATTCAAAAAAATTTAAAATATCTTGATTCAAAAAGATCACCTATAAATTAAAATCACCTGTCTTCCATTTCTTGAAACTCAGTTAGCATGGAAAGAGGTATTATAAGACGCTTCAGGAGGCCATTCAAGCAGTACCAGGATATGTTTAACATTTTTCCAATTGTAAGAAAGTGTCTTAGCATATATGGGGAGTTATGACATCTTTTCATCTCTGTAGCCATTTTTCTTGGGTTTTCATGCAACTTGGCTTTTCCAATTATTAGTTTTATTTAGATAAGGAACATACATTAAAATCAGTCTGGTAGTTTTGCTAAGGTCTTTAATTGAAACCTCACCCCTTAAATTATGTAGTGCTTACTTGACAAGAAGATTATTGATTTAATGAGGGATTATTACAATATTCTTGATCTGAAAAAGGGTAAATAACACCCCCTTATACCTTCAAGAGATCTGGCTATTTCACTAATAATTAATAGAAAAATCTGACAATATCAGAGCTGCAAATTATGCTTACCGTGAATAATACAAAACAAAGAGCATTGGACTCTACTCAAATGTATTTAGAGTAATTTTCCATAAACCTGCCATCTTTCACTTGAAAAGGTTGTGTGTCTGATTGCTATTTTGTCTGACAGTAGAGGAAGAAATGGAAGTTGGCAAAGTAAATTGTTCTTTTTCCTGATGATAAAAATGTCATTACTGTGAAGAATATTTGTCTTTCTGATCAGATATTACTTCGTTTACTGAGTTTCTTTCCAAGTTAAGGATATGGTACTTAGCAATATATTTGAAGATTACTCTCTCTAGTTTTGTTTATCATATAAATGGTATAGATGAATTTGCTGAAGCCATTCACTGTCAACATGAAACATATTCATACATTGAAAGCATTAATAATTGTAACGTAAAGCAAGAAGAATGGAATGCATCTGACTTTCCCCATCCAATTTGTTTCATTATTCTGATGAGAATGTGCCACATACTCTCAGCAAAGGTTCATTGTAAAATGGCCTATAAATTGCATGTTTGTATATCAGTGGACTGTCTTCAGCATCCCTTGCAAGATCAATAGTACCACTTTACACATTCCTGTGATGTGAGAATTGCTAAGTGAAGATAAGTGTGTCTGTCCTACGGTAAAATCCTGCCTTTGCAGTCTCGTACTCACATTTTTAAAAAGGGCTGTTTTTAAAGCAATACTCCATTTAGAAGCTGACTAGATTCTTTAATTTTTGTGTTACATTTTTTGTGCCTAAGATGCCATTGACCTGTGGGATGGCAGGATCTATAAGTGCTGCTGTGAGGGCATGCTCTTTAGGAAATGAACAACCCCCTGTGTCACCCCACTGGAACCATCCCAAAGACTAAAGAGTGAGTTAGTAGAATCCAAAGAGATCCTTTTCACTACTAAATGAGGAAGCAAAGCCATAAGAGGGACTTATACCAGGGCTGGTGGGAAAGAGGAAATGGAGGGATCTGGCATGGAATTGGAAGACCCTTTGGGGAAATATCATCTAAAAGTATAGAGAGCTTAATAAAAACAATGTGGAGACACTCCAAATAGCTTCAAGGCACAGTAAGAAAATTAAATACTGATTTTTCCAGCCTGCAGAAGAAAATCATTACACCTTTTGCTCCAGCAGTACAGAACTTCAACAGCATCAGCTACAGAGTCCCCAAAATTTATGGCTACTGTGGACAGAGTGCAAAAGGAGAGGTAGTTGCTGGCAGCTTGGGAAACCGGCATTAGGTTTGGAATTGTGTAGGGAACTGGTGCAACGTGTGAAGCACCAGTGTGTTTTTGCCAGCTCATCTCACTTAACTTTCTTAACAGTGTGATTGGTCAATTGCATCTTCCATGTAGCCTTTATGGTGAGTCTCAGGGGAGAGGACGTTTGCACTGGTTCAGTCAAAAATTAATTAAGGCATGGATCACTGTGACCAAGTGGACCTCATATGGGCAAGGGCACAGGTTTTCAGAAACAAGATGAAATAAAGTGTTTTTAGCCACTATAGCTATGTGGAAGTCCAGGAGCAGCAATGAATTCCATAGGACACAGAGGCTGCAAAGTAACTTGACTATTAGACAACAGAGCCAACAAGGGAAGCTGAAAAATGAGTCTTGCTAGCTTTCCCTTTCCTATTAGCATCACCTCAGTCTTATTTGGTTTTAACCTGAGTCAGCTGCTTTTCATTTAGGCTATAATTTCCCCTAATCATTGGAACAGCTGGAAGAATATATTGTCCATGCATGAAAGGGATATTAAACGTAAAACCGAGCATTAGGAACATATCGTTGAGGCTTTTGGTCCAGGACATCTTACTAAAATCTCCACTGGTGTTATGTAGGTGTTATGAATTTCAGGATAGGATTGAGCCCTGTGGAACCCAATGGGTGACAGCAATAGAAAGAAGTTATCTTACTTCTGTCAGGGAGAAATGGGCAATGTCAGCCTACTGGAACTCTGTTTAGTCCTTCAAGATTGGGGAGGGGAGGAATGCTCTTGCTTTAAGTACATGTATATTTGCAATGTTCATGAGGATGGCTTATTGCTGTAGTACGTTTCATTAAAGAGGAGCAAAAATGGATATTACTTGGTTAATTCCCCATGTGTTTTACATTGAATATCCTCAGAGGACTATATAATAAAGACTGATTTGGCGATAGAAGCCTTTTCAGGGAGGAGATCCCATTTACAAATAGCTAGCCAATGCCCATCTTCATTAAATTAGCAAGTGCCACTGTCCAGAGGGAGAGGAAAAGAATTGAACAACTAGGTCTTTTTATGCACGTTACATGCACCCACGCAGAATGGTGTATCCCAAGAAATATGTTCTATTTTCTCCCAGTACTGCCACCAAAACTAGAACCGTTCTGAAAGGTTGGGCCAAAAGTATCTTGATCATGGGCATTCAAGAGCAGCATTGATGCATTTTCTTTAGACTTGTTTTTTAGGGTGGGCTTGGGGGATTTCTGTGCCCATCTTCTATTTTGAAATGGTCTATCTCTTCAGCCACTCAGACTTCTAGTGTCTGTCAGAAGAGCTTGCAGCTGGACTAAAACCCCTGGCAAGTGGCTATGTTTTCACAGAGAAACATAAATTAATTTATAGAAAATTCTAAATCAAAGGGTATAATAAAAGAGACAGCACAGCTTTGCAGAGAAACTTAAAATTTGGTGGGTCATGTTCACACTTCATCTTTAAGATGTTTAAATGAAATAAGATATTTTGACTTGAACACATAAATTTATGAATAACAAATAGTGGAGATACTGTAAGTTCCTTACCATTTCTAAAAGCAAGGTTGAACTTGCAGTACCCCCTTTCTCCCTACTGACATCACCAAGAAGAAGCACCTTCAGATCTGCAAACCTGCTTGCATTTTGACAATGTAAGCCACAAAACTTACTAAAATAAATCTAATGATTACATTAGACCGAAAGTGCTGAACAGAATTTCTGCTGAAAGAAAGGCATGGCTTTTTTATAAAAATTGAGGAGGAAATTAGGATCAGTAGACAAAAAGATTAATCATTTTGGGGGGGTGTTTAATTGCAATCTTAGACTGTCTACATTACTGCCTATGTCAGCAAAATTTATGTCGCTCAGGGGTATAAATATTCCACCCCCTGTGCAACTCAAGTTACACCAACATAAACATTAATGTGCACAATGCTACGCCTCTGACATAGCTTATGCTGCTCATGAAGTTGTGGTGTTTTATGCCGACAGGAGATCTGATGGTTGCAATTCTGACTTCCCTTATCTGGCATGCTGAAAAGTAGGAAGAATCAAATGTAAATCAGTTGCATATTATAAAGTGGAAAACAATCACTTTATAATTGTGAGTGAAAAGATGAGCCAACTTTGAGAGCTGGCACACATTTGCAATGCAAGTACCTGGGGTAATCAAGGCTAAGCTACTTTGTAAGGGATACTCATTAATCAATTTCTGATGCTGAACAGGTGCTGAAATTGGTTTCCCCAGGGTATAAATGACCCACAAGGGGCCTCACAGAACAGAAGTAAACCCTTTCCTGCTTCAGACCACGATCATCTTGTATGGGCATCCCCTTCCTTCCTCCCCTTTTGTTCTTGCCAGTGGCTTGAGGGAATTAATCCTGTTTAGGTTACTTGTTTAAGTTTTCCTGATGAATAAAAGTTATGGTCACTTGACCAAATTTCAGTTTTCTGTCCTCAATGACCCCCTGCAATTCGCAAATGCTCTTTTGGCATAACATTTGTGTTAAGATCAAATACAATACAGTGAAGCCCCATTTTTCAAAAGTGGCCGGCTAAACAAATCATATGCTCAGACCCCACACTGGGGCAAGCAAATGGTTAGGTAAGGGAGCAAAACAGATAATTGCAGGCCTGTATGCATCAGTCAGCTCATGAATATGTGGGATTACTCATGCAGTTAGACACAATTTTTGAAAAAGTGGGCTCAGTTCAGCACTCTCTAGTCCCTTCTCTTCCAGAAGCAGTGAATGAAGAGAGTACAGTGATTTTCTGTTCTTTCTGGTTCTCTCACCGTTGCCTAACGTACTAGATCCGTGTGAGCAGATCTTTCAAGCAGAGTCCTGGCAATTTTGTTTAAATGGATACTTCGGCCTCTGCTCAATGAGTCACTGTAATCAGTACTTGATTAGGAACGGTGTCACCTGCAGCATGATCTTCACCTCCTTTCCACCAAAGTTTGAGGAGACAAATTTATTGTTCAAATGCAGCATTCTTGATTTCTTTCATAGATCCTAAACAGGCCATGTTGTGGTTTGTAACTGCAACAGTGTTTTGCTTCTCAGTCAGTGGCCTGGAAACTTCTGGAATCTTTTCATTTTCAGGCTCAACAAAGGATGCAATCCTCCTTTTAAAGTGACTAATGATAATTCCATCATTATAACAACCCTGTTACAAGAGAGGAAATACTTGCCTGGTGGTTATGTTGGAATCTGAACACCAACATTCCAGAAATTGAATCCCAACTCTCACAGAGGCTTGCTGTTTGATCTTGAATAAGGAACTTCTCTTCCTTACTTAACTGATCTGTAAAATGGATATAAGGCCACCTACTGAAAAGAGGTGTTGGGGCTAATTATCTGTATGTAACGAACTTTAAAATCCTTGGATGAAAGACTGTAAGAGACTGGGGCATAGGCAGGCAGGCCTAGTGTTCATGGTTGGGCTTGTGTCCACAAGACAAGGACAGCCACAAGAAGGTAATCAATGAGCAGGGATCGGAGTAATCACTAGAGACAGCATCAATAAGCAAGAGTCAGGGACAGAGTCAGGCCAGGGTCAGAGACTGCAGATCAGAAACTGACATGAGTTCTGGAGTGATAGCAAGTCAAAAGTCTGCATGGCTGCCCAAACAACTTTCTGGGGCACCCTCCAGGGTTAAATAATGAACATGGCTAATCAGAAGTCCAAAGGTGCTGTCCCTTTGGATTCCTTGGAAAGTACTTTCTGCAATGCCTAATTTCCACGGTGCTCCTTGGATGTCCTTCTGCATGGCCTCCTGGTGGCAATGTGGGAATCTCAGCTGTCTCAGGCTCTGCAGCATGACATTCGTCTCATGCAGGTCCTTACAAAGACATTGCACAGTGTAGGTGAATGGTGATATTTCTTTTAAAAATTCCACTAAAACTACTAGACTTTTTTAAAATGTCTTCATGCTGTAACTTTATTTTACTGCACATTAAATTGCCATGGCCTATGACCATGTTTTCAATCAACAGTTTTAATGGTTGAACATTAAAATGTCAGTAAAGATTTTTTTTCACTGAGTTCCTAATTAAGTCAGTTCACAATAATGTGAAGGCAACAAACTGTACAAAGTATATCAATACCTAACTAATTGGTTTAAGATGTATGCCTCAGTCTAAATGAGACCTGAAGCCACATTAGGTACAATATTAACTCTTCATAAGGGAATAAGCTATAAAGGAACACATTCTGCACATGCAAAAACATGTTAATGAGACAACTACCAAATCTGGATTAAGAATATCTCCTGATTAAAATAAAATATCTACAATATTGATAAGTATTTGTTTATATGTTGCATTCAAGCAGAGACAAAAAGTTTTGCTTCCTGTGATAGATGGTGGAGAAATTAATTCCCTTTGTCTACTTGCTAAATCACTGATTGAGCATCAATCATTTTGTGTAATGAGGTCAGCGTCTGTGGAGAATTCTACTTCTTCCCCTAAGCCTATAACAGCCATCCATACCACTGAAGAGTGCCAGCCTAATTCATTGCACTTCTATCAGAAGTTAGGCACGAGAGATCTTTAATGCTGCAACTCAGTGATGTGAATTGCCAGTTGGAAATGTGATAAAATGTCACTAACCGCTATGAACATTTGAACAGCATTCATGATGACCTATCTGTTGGAGAGCTGCAAAATGAAGCACAGTGCCAAAGTTCTCCAAATGAGTTCTGTTTTGAGGATGGGTGTTAGATACATCTTAATATTTTTCATTGTAAAGTAATTGAAAATTTGGGCTAGGGAAGCTCCAACTGTATCTTTGTATTAGTAATGTATTTTTACACTCTCTCTCTCTCTCTCTCTAGTAATGTATTAGTAATTTAGATATATTGTTTCAAACGTTGCTTATGTTCCTTCATATCATAATATTTTTCAGCCTGGCTATTTGTACTTAATTTGATTGGGGGGGCGGATAGTATCTTAGGATCATGCATTGTGTACAATTTTTTTTTTAAACTTTTCTAAACTTCTTAGTTCAGCTAAGTGAGCAGGCAAATATTTGATGCAGATTTGCTATAAAACATCACAGTAGTTTATGAACATATAAATAAATACATAGGCCCCAATCCTGCAATTCACTGTGCATTGATGCAGTAATGCATCTGTGTACATCAGGTTTACTGTGTAAGTTAGCCCTGATCTGCAAAGATTTATGCATGTGTTTAACTTTACATATTCACAGTGCATATAGATAAGTACATACATAAATGTTTGCAACTGGGGCCTCAGAGTACAAACTCCCTAGGGCAGAGACTAGGGACCTTGGGAAAATATCAGTTCAGTTGAAGTCAAAGGGAGTTCTGCTGTTGACTTCAGTAAAGCTGGGACTTCACCCTTTGTCTGTATTAGCTGTACAGCTCCTTACACATCTGTGGCCCTATGCTAATAACAAATGTTCTAAAATACGATTTATAAAACCAAAATATAGGTTATGGGAAAGGAAAATTGTAAATTAGCTGTTTACTTATATGCAATATAATGCTATTAATCTTCGCAACCTGTGTGCTCCTGTGAGCATTTGTCAATATTTACTTCGTTATTTTAGGTTAAACTGGATAAGCAGATCAATTATAATGTTATGGAATGTTCTTTAATTGAGTCTCATTGTGCATTAGATAACTCCATTCATATTATATTAATCTTGAGATGGTTACGTTCATACTATATTTTCCCCTTTAGCTTGATTTGTGAGATTATTTTTCCCCTTCAAACATAATGTACTGTATAGTTCTATGATTAAAGGAATTTTTAATAGTAGAATTCAAGCCTCTCTGTGAGAATGGAATAAGAATCCTGACTTTCTGGATCAGTTTCTGCTTTGTTTTGTTTTGCTTGTTTTTTCCATTTATTTATTTGCACCTAATAGTGGGAACTTCAGGAGATGCCTTCCTATACAGTGCATGCAGTTATTTTTTAATTAAGTAGACGTGATTAGATATTATTAATACAAACAGTATTTGCTGATAAAAGTAAAAAGAGTAGAACTACTAAATGCTGAATGTGAGCATGTATTGGGACATAATTGATTTAATGAATTAGTGGCACCCTCCCTTTAATACAGAACCCTTGATGTATTTGTAAGACACTAGTGGCAATTTTTTTCTGTCTAAAAAAATAGCACTGTGGATTTATTGGGAAGAATTCTGGGCTGATCCCCTCTAATGTTATAAACACCTGCTCACCTCTCTGATAATTTCAATAATGGATACGAAGATGTTGACTGGTGCTATGATGTTAACTGTACTGCAAATAGTATCTTTTATTCTTGCATAAAAATAGTCCTGCATACACTTGATATTGAGAGGTACTAGCCATGAGAATTGCAGTGGTTCAAAAGTTCTTGAGATTGGACCCTAATTTTATAATTTCTCTTGAGAATTACAAAGTGGTTGAAACAGGACATGCACTTCACCTCAAAAAATAAAGGCTTCATACTGGATTTCTAGAGTGTATGGTTTTTTATATATATAAACCACTTTGTTCAAAATTGCATTTGCTGTATTTAGTCAGACAAAAGCAGAGACAAACAGAGGAAAGTAACTGACTCACTCAGCTGATGAATTGCCATTAACTTCAGGACCAGGGGAGTTGCGGAAACTCTCCTACCCGTCAGATTAGGGCTTCCTTAGAATCTGTGTATAATTCTGTTTTGGATCAGACATGCTGTATTTATTGTTTTTTGGTCTTATACTTAGTGTTATGCTCACTATGAAATCTATGTAGGTACAGGGAAGTAAGGTCAGTGGGATCATGCGGAAAGATGCTTATTTTGTGTAGAGCAGAATTTAGGTGATTTTTTTTCATTAGATGATAAATATCGAAGGAGAGCCAGGAGGATTCACATGTGAAGATAACACTCCAGAAAGTTGTAAACTAAGGTAGCATCTGTAACCCGTCCGTGCCCAGGGTAGCCCACTGATAATGCCAGGGTCAAGGCAGGCTGTAAAAGGAGAGCAAATTCTCCCAGCACTGGTGGGTGACACTGCAGTCAGACTTCCCAACTAGCCATAAACAGTGCTTCTGATTCCCCCACACTGGTTATCAAGAAGCCACTGTACAAATATACACAGCCCCCTTTACTGCATTTCAGTCTCTGGCTCCCAAAGTGACACTAGGTCCAGTAAAGAGACCAGTTATTTAAACTCTATGCTCTTTACTAAAAGATTCCCTCTGATCCCAAAGGACCAGGCACAGTACCAGTTCACTATAAGTTTGGGGATCTTACCCAAAATACCACGCTGCCAGCCAATCCTTTAGTAACTAAAACTAAAGGTTTATTAATAAAAGAAAAACAAACAATAAGAGAAGTGTTAAAGACTTAAAGCAATCAGATCATACAAATGATTTAAAAGTCCATATACATCAGGTTTCTAGAACAATTGTGGAGTTGTATATTTCCTCTGGTATACATCCAGTACCTGGATGGGTCTAAGTCCTTCAGTTCAGTTGTAAAGTGTGTTGATCCAGAGGTGTGTCCGCAGCTGGACAGGAACAAGGAACAAGACAAAAGACAAAATGGTTTCTGTGGTTTGATCTTATATACCCTCTGTTACTGGCCATGTGGCTTGTGGAACTTTACAGGAACCAAAATGGAGTCCATAGTCACATGGGCCAATCCTGGTAACTCTTCAGGTATGCCTTTAGTTTCTTCCTGGGCCTTTGGCTTCTGCAAAGGTCTTGATGGGCCATTAAGCGGGCTATTGTCCTGCGGCCTCTCTGTCTGGGGTGTGTCTTCTACAGCACAGTTTGAAATACAGGATATCGAAGATCTCCATAACTTTCCTCACACATGAACACAAATATTATCATCTTATTCAGCATATCATAACCTTTCTAACAGTACCTGACATGGCGTGTCTTACATGAATTGCTATGATTTTGACATATTAATGTCAAATAACACAAATGCCCCCCCCTCCTAATGCAGTCCACATGACAGCATCTTCACCCATAATTATACTAGGTTACCCACTGAGGGCAGGGGTTTGGAACCCTTACCTAATCACTGTCTGTTGACTCTAAGGGCTTGGTACAAGGCTTGTTTTCTTAGGCAGGCTTTTGCCTGGCGTGAGATTGTGACTGAGTGGGTCGAGCTGTAGTTGTGTTTGTGAGAGTTTATTTTGGTTTACATTTGTTCATGGAAAAGATTTTCAAAGGGGCCTAGGCATTGTAGGTGCCTAATTTCCAGTGACTTTCAGCAGGAGCAGGGAACCGAACTCAGATGTCTTGAAAGCCCAACCCATAGGTGATGGATTTGGGGAGTATGTGTGCCCAGAAGTTTGCCAATGAGTGCACTCTATGAATCTAAAACTAAAATAACATTATACTCAGGGTAGGATACACTCGAGGCATTAATACTCTACTGTTTTAAAAGAGCCATGGCTTCTTTAATTGTAGTAGTTGGGGCCTCAGTTTTCTATCTTAGATATAATGACATTTCAAGATAGCCTATTTATTTTTAGATTAAGTCCCTCCTGAATTTTGTACAACTTTGTGGGAGGATGGATTACAGAATATAAATATTAAAATGACTGAAATACTTCTGAGAGGACAGAGAGAATGCTAAAGCCAATGCTTTATGCTTTGCCCTGAAAAAAATCAAGCTAAAGCAATTTTGAAATCAATCTGTAGGAGAAAAGTTTTGCTCTGTGCTTGGGGAAATAAAATAACTTGAGCAGATGAACCATTTCAATTGCTTTGGCTCAGCAATCACTTTAAATAGTTTTGTGATAAAATGCAACATTTAGATTAGGAAGGCAAGTAAAGCATTCAGTAATTACTGTAATGAATTGGGAAAGCATGTCACAAAATTTATCACCAACAAAATATCAATTTATCCATCATGTAGAGAATGGGTTGCACTTAATTTCACTTTGTTGACACAGTGGTTGACTTAAAACTTTGAGACAAGATCCTGAGGTAAAGTAATATGGTGAAAAGATGAAGACGAAAATACTAAATATATATACATCACATATAGTATAATAGAAATGCAGGGCTGGAAGGTGTCCCAAGAGATCATCTAGTCCATCCTCCTGCACTGAGGCAGGACTAATTATATCTACCACATCCATGACAGATGTTTGTCTAACCTGTTACTAAAAATCTCCAACGACAGGATTCTACAACCTCCTTAGATAACCTTTGCTTAACTATTCTTATAGTTTCCAACTAGAACTTTTTCCTAATAGCTAACTTAAATCTCCCTTGTTGCAAACTAAACTGATTAGTTCTTGTCCTGCCTTTGGTGGACATGGAGAACAATTGATCATCATCTACTTTATAACAGCTCTTAACTTATATGAAGGCTGTCATGTTCCCTCTCACTCTTCTCTGGACTATAGTATGATGTGTAACCATGCCATGCATTGCCATTGGTCTACACACTCCACTTCCTCTGACTTCAGGAGGAATTTGGTGCACCGATGACATACAGTTCCAAATGTATGGGGGTTGGTACTTGAATGACTTCTGTATGTCTTTTGGTGAAAGATGCTTACCTTGTCAACCAAACTGAAGTTCTACACTGTTGGTTGATACATAAGGATAGGCCAAATGGGGCAAAGTTTGATGCTGGCTATGCTTAGTTGCTTTTATAATTACCAGATAAAAATAATAAAAATTGTAGCCTCTTGAATTCTTCATGGTTCAAGTCCTGAAGCTCTTTCTCAGTTTTGATTCAAGCAGAATTCTTATGGAAGTCCAAACAGACTGAATTTCTTTGGCTTTACCAGATTCAGGACAGACAAAAACTGAGTTAGGATTTTAGAATTTGGCTCATAGTCGGATGCAAATCACTTTTGTTGTTCTCTCCAAAATTCACTAGTACATATTAAGATGTAAAAGCGCTTTCTGATGAACTTCCAGAACCCTAAATACTTTCCAGTGGAATAGAGTGAAGGACAGTGATTTACTAAAGCGTTTTATATTATTTCTGGAAAAATACAGTTCACTGTATTTTTATCCAAAAACTTTTAGAAATAACGTAATTGGCTTGACTTTCATTTACATAACTTAGAAAAATTTAGAGCTAGGGCACTGAAATGCTGCCATTAACCTACTGGATAATGAAAGATAAAAGTTCTTAGGGGAGGGATCACACTGAGGAATTTAGAGCTCATACCGCGGGGATTAAACATGTACTTCTGAGTGGCACAAAACAGAACTGCTGTATTAAAATATTTGTTTGCTTGGATTCTGAACACATCTATTCTTAAAATAACAATTTGAAACCGAAGCAGAATAGGGTTATTTCAACATTTTATTGGTATCTTAGAAGACACTATATGTTGTTTTATTGAGTAACTAGTCTTTCTGATGGTCATAATGAAGACAATTAAGTCAGTTTTTTCCTTTTTTGTTGTTCACAGCATGGTGAAAGTATTTTAAGAGCTCCTGCAAACAAGCCATTCAATCATGTTTATTATTCCTTCACATTCTTTACAACATCTTAACAATTCCAGCTGCATAGGAAATGTTGCTGTCCTAGGTATTTAGACCCCAGTGTGCATCAGTGATTTTATAATGCCTATATTAGAGCTCAGTGATTTAATTACCACCATTTTAGGTTATGGCTCAGGAATTGCTAATCAAAAAATGTTAATTAAATGCACGTTCATTTTTCACCCTTTTTACTATTTTTGGCTTCTCATTATAAGCTAACAGTACAGTATGTGTTTTATCATCATTTGCACTTCTGCTGGAAAGAAAAGCAGCTTTTGCTACATAAAGATGATGATGTCTTTTATAGAAAATGGTAAAGAATGAAAGATAGTTAAAGTCAGAAAATTAAATCTGTATAACTCCACAAACCTGTTTATAGGCTTTTTAGGAAGGGAAGAATAAGAGTAAATATTATTTATATTTAGAAATCAGTATGGTTTATAAATAAAATAAGAATAGTATTTTATCTGGCACTGACATTCAGGGGAAATATTAACTATGCATTCCCTAGAACTCCATCATAAGAGAAATATTTTTATTTTCATGTTCATCATTCCAGATGACTGCAATTTTTCAATTGTAAAATGTACTACCATTAGTGAAACACTGAGTCAGAGCGTTAGTTGGTATAAATTCAATGAAGCTGTGGTCATTTAGACCAACTGAGGATCTCATCCAGTGTTTTAATCAACAAATGAAGAAAAACAGATCGTTGATGGCTTGGATAGGTTGCATTACTCAGCAATTCATTGCTTCTTTTTTTTTTAAATTAACTCTGTGCTGCATATCCTGTTTCATGATCACATCTCAACACCATTTCAAGAGTAATGTGCATTTGGATGTGCACAAGTTTTGTCTAAAATCTTTGTAATCTAGAATGATTGGTGTATAAAATTCTAAGATAAACCTTCTCATCTAAGACCCTGATCCTGCAAGCCATTTGGCCTGGGCAGAACCTTGTGCCTGTGTGGGCCACCATAGATTTCACTGAGCCCCTGGTTGGGCACAGGTGTCTCTATCGGCATGAACTACTTGTAGCACTGTGGCCTTTAGAAACAGTAACAATCTTTAAAAGGTAAAGAATAGAAATAGAAGATATAAGGTGAAATCCAGGCCCCACTGGATGGCAATTTTGCCACTGTCTTCATTCGAGTCAGAATTAAGGTGATCAAATAGCAAATGTGAAAAATCAGGACACTTTTTTTTGGGGGGGGGGGGGAGAAAGGAGGCGGTATAGTTGCATATACAAAGCTCCTAATATTGGGACATCTGGTCACCTTTGTCAGGATTTCACCTATAGACTATTTTGCTCTTGCCTAAGCTCATTAGGTCTCATTTCCTACACTTCATATCATTTGTGTGCAAATGGAGAGCCCCTAGACCTTCTGAAAATGTTGCTGTTGAAGTAGACATGGCCTCATATCACATATATATAAATGTTTTTAGCCTATTTTTTACCTTGAGTACTTTGTGTATTTAAGTGCTTTCATAGTGTATTTCATGTTGGTGGCTTTTGATTTGCAAAAACTATAAAAGATAACTATTCAAAATAATTTCAGAATCCAATAACGTTGGACCCTAAATAATTGTATGTAGGTGCCTAATAATATTAATATTGTTGCATACTTAAATCCCAATCTTTAAGTGGGAGCAGGATCAGATTCCAGAATAGCTGGATGGTTTTTTAGGCTGTCCTTATTTTTGTGCTCTTATTCAGGTATCTGTAATGCAACAGTTGGCACATTTAGGAGCCTGTCTTCGGGGAGCCAGTGGCTGAAATGCTCTCTCTCTTTCATTCTAGAGCATCTTTCCAACCAGGGAGCAATATAGTATTATCATTCATTCCTGTCAACAGCTTTGTTCCTCAGTAGAACCCACCCTGGTCATGTCTCTGTGTACAATGTCCTGTCATCTAGTTGGAGGCCAGCTGATCTTGGTTGTGTTTGTATTATTTTCTTTGGTATCCTATCATCTCTTTGTCTTCTGAAGTGTTCCTATGATAGTAATCTTTTTGATTGTACCCACTCCTGTACCCTGATTTCACATCTTACTCTCCTTCTGACTTCTTCAATTGTCTGAAAATCATTCCACTTTACATCTGCAATCTTTTGAAGTATTCTCATCTCTACTGCCTCCATTCTTCAGATACCTGTTTCATGTAATGCAGCTGCTTCCAAACCATACACTAATATTGTTAGTACCCTGATTTGATAATTTTTTACATTGGTACCAAACATAATGTTATTGGTGCATAATTTTATCAATTTAAAATTAAATTTTTACCCATGGATCATTGTTTTAGGTCCACAACAGGTATCACTTATGTTACTTTTAATGGTGAGCATATGTAGATCTGACTGAACAATATCAGTGTCTTCTGTTTTGTAAAACAATTTCAGCAATATCTCTCATGCGAAAATAACCTAAGAAATTTACTATGAAAACAGTAAAAGTAATTAAGCCAAATATAGTTTATAGATCAAACCATGGATTTATATACACACTGAATAATGAAAGATATTTCATGATGCAGTTTCAAATGGTAAAGAAGAATGATAAACTTTTTAATATGGCTTCTTTTGTAAGAATGGACTATGGCAGTTAAAAGATCTTTATTGTTCGTTACATTATTTCATTCTTTCATCTAATAGTTAAAGACTGACGATGTTCTGAATGTATCTATTGGGTTTGGGTACTGTATTTCAGGTAAATAGAATTTACGTTTATGCCATGTTGACAACATTTCACTTTCTTGTGCTTCTACTGCCCACAGGGCTTGGATCAATTGAATGAGAGAGGTCTTTGCTAGTTTATTGATTTTCATTTATCCAAGCTCATCTATTTAATTTGTTGCATGTTCAGCTATATGACTACTGCACATGTAAAACAAATATATACTGTGTATATATATATATATATCTGCTAATGTGGGTTAGTTTTATCTGCCTGAACATATGGTGCAAATGAGATAAAAGCCAGTAAAATTAGAGTATGTGCAGAAAACAAAAAGGTTGACTAAAACGTAGAAATTCAGTTTTTAATCTAGAGTTTTCAACATTAGTTTGTCTGATGATCTTTTTTCCTAATGGTTTTATTTAATATATTTTATATTCTTTAGTAGTAGGTATTTACTGAAAAGTATTGATCTAACTTTGCTATCTGTCTTCACCAAAATTATCTGAAATATCTGATATATAAATATGGCACTGGACACTTTCAAGAAAAATTATAATTCTGCACTGCACAGCTATAAATACATATTACACATCCAGTATCTTGTAATTACAGAACAGTCATTTAAAATGATCTGATGATGTCCTGCACCAGTAGGGGAGCAAAAGGGTGGTCTGTGGGTTAAGGCACTGGACTGCAACTCAGGAGATCTTGTTTCAGTTTCCAGCTTTTCTACAGTCTACCTGTGTGATCTTCAGCTAGTCATTTAGTCGCTCTGGTCTTCATTTTCCCATCTGTAAAACAGAGGTAATAGGTAATTCCTTACTGTCTTGTCTATGACTATAAGCACTTTGGAGCAGAAACCTCTCCTCCACAATGGGACTCAGATCTTCTTTGGGCCTGTGGGTGCTACCATAATGTAATACAAATTTATAATAATATCACTTCATAAGGCCTACTTATAAATATGGCTGAAATGTACATTCTCATTTTGAATCTTTTTATTCAGTTGTATTTTTCAAACAATTGTATTCTAGGAGGTTGGTACAAGACATTTGGCCAAACTAGTTTTAACATTTCCCTTTAAATAAAAAAGACTGCAGAATTTAGCTGAGTTTAAACAAGAGGAGCCAGCCTTAGCCCTGATCATTTGCTTAGAAGTAGCTAATACGTTCCACCTACACAGTAGCCAGGAGGTGACTGCTATGCAGAGCAATTTTAGATTGTAAACAGTTGATTTTTATTATCACAATAAATCTTGCTGTTTTCCCTGTGGCTGGGTTTAGCAGGACACATTGGTTACACCTGCTAACATGGTGAACAACTTTGAATTGTTTGTCAGGTGTAATCTCCTCTCAGAGACTATATTCTAATGTATCTCAGCTGTAGCCATATCTGCTCTTACATACATGAAACACCAGAGGCAGAATTTGCCCCTTAGACCTAAATGAAAGTATGCCTTTGGTTTTGTGCAGAATAGACTTTTCAGCAAAATACTTGGTGTTCTGATGCCCCATTTGGGGGTGGGGTGGGGGGTGCAGAGCTGCCTGGCCCCTGGGAGCTGTTCAGCACATGGAGTGTGCATCTGCTGCTGCACCTCCTCTGGCATGTGTCTTATTCTTCCCACTACTTCCTTCCCACTCCCCAGTCTTGTTTGATCACTGGGAGTAGGGATGGAGATGTCCTTGTTCAAACCAGTGGTTCTCAACCTGCAGCCCAATCAGTACACCTCTGCAGCCCATCTGACAGCCTCAGGACCATACAGGAAATATATATATATATATTATGTGGATGTGGCTCACATAGCACAGAGAGAGCTGCATATGTGGCCCACCGTGGTAAATAGGCTGAGAACCACAGCTGTATACTGAGCCTAGGGGCTACAGTTGTGCCTCGCCTTTATTTAGGCTACACAAGGGAAGCTGTTTGTGCCCTCCCCTACTGCATATCCACATAAGGACTGGGCACATTCTGGCCCTTAAGAACGAGGGACTCCAGGACTAAGATTCTCTGCCTTGACAGTATTTTATTGGCCTTGTGAAATTCAGACTAAGTTGCATTTTCTTAAAGTGGTTAGAAAAGACCTCTGTCTTTAGAGGGCAAATATTAACTACAACAATTATAAATACTAATTTACCTAAGATTCATGTAAACCATTTGCAACCTCTGCAAATGAAGCAATGAGTAAATATATTACAACTTTTTCTAAATAAGATTGATGTTACGGTGAGCTCTGTCATCACAAAACCTAAAACATCCATATGGAGTGGTAAAACTATAGAATCTAATTGTGGCCTTTTAACATTTTGTAACTACTCCATATTTACTTTCAGCATCCATTCCTTTCAAGCTTGTTCCCTAATGTTTAGTCTATTAGGTTAAGGGGAAACAGATTTAATTTGTCTGGTTACTGGAAACTGAGCGTTGTAGTTGTGTATGTAAATGCATCAGTCTGCTTCCTGCTGCTAAGTACTGGATTTCACTTGACTTTAAAAAGCACCAACCTAGGTTTCCTCGCTCCTGATACTCATACTATTACTAGGAGGGAGAGAGAAACCTGTATGGCATGTCCAGTAAATATGCCTTATTAGAATTACTAGTAGAAATGCATAAAAACAGCACAGTCACCCAGTCTGGTGAGATACAGCTCTTCACAAGTTCCCCAGTCACCAATAAATTTTCTTGATGCTAACATCAGACTAGCTTCCATGAGGGTGAAAAGTTTAATATGTAGAGAGCACCAGTTTAACAGTGGGCTAGTAGAGTTCAGGCAGGCCCTCACAGTGGAAATTCCTTTAGCAAAAGTCTCAGAGCCAGCCAGTACAGTCAAGAAAGTAGGTGGAACTGAGCCAGTCAGATGAAGGGCCAAGATGTCTCCTGAGGAGTGTCCTACAGCAACTCTGGAACCCAATCAGGTTTTAAACAGTCACTACAATTTACTCCAGAGTTAGTTCTGTTTGAATGGTGGATTAAATAATCCCTTTATTATAGATCATTTTGCATTTATAAAGGACTTTATTATCTTTTGTAAATAGAGGAATGCTGTTTGATTTGTTAAACAGTAACAAGAGAAATATTCATATTTTATAAACTTATAAAACACACCACTTATTGTATTGTCTTCCTGTACTTTAAATGTAGGGTATATTGCTGATTTACAGAGAAGCCTATGATTCGTATAGTATGTTACCCTGCAGGAAACAGAGATTGAAATTCAGACACTAAAAATGAATGAAAGAAATCCTAGCATCACGTCAAGCTATGAATGTTAATCATAAGGATTTTGTCTGACAGAAAAACTTATCTTTTGGAATTCACGTATTCTTATTAATATTATAAAGCAAATTATACTACCTCATGTACATTTACTTTTTCTGTAACAGCCATAGAAAACTGTAGTTTGTTTTTTGTTTTGTCTTTTTACAATCATAAGATTTGGGTTCCCTGGCAAACACTATACATTTAACATTACACCTTGGAAATTATTAATATAAATTATAAGGCAATTAGTCAAACATTTATTAGATCTGTTTGATCTGCTTCAGGAATTAGTTTATTTTATTGTCAATAATTATTTTACATTGTTTTACTTTTCTCTACATTGGTATTACTATAGCTAGTTCTGTCTTCCAAAATATGGAGCAAGATGGTACATTCTGAAGAACTATTTGGCTTCCAAGAGGGGCAGCAATACTTTTTGTGCCCAGAGCTGTAAATAAATAGATTGATCTATTTTGAAGCCTAATATCAGTCACTAGCATGTATCCATGGAAAAGTCTCAGTGGTAGCCTGTGTCTCCCTCCTCTACTGCTGCTGCTGTAGCCATAGACAGCTCATTAATGACCTATAGGATTGAGGCAAAGAGTGGGTGAACTTCATGGAGTTTGAGATTTTTTAACATCTTCAGCTATTTTGTTTGGTTTTTTGTTTGTAGACCTTTTTTATCATCATTTTACATCCATTTCCAAGCAAAATTAAATGGAAAGGGAAAAAAGCACATACATTTTCTACTTAAAAGGAATAGTCTGCAATGACTGAGGGCCAGAATACCTCCTAGCCTGGCATATACTATCTTTTTGGTTTTACATTTTTTTTCTTCCCCTTCCTGCAATTTCTCCTAACTGGACTAATGCCTGGGTTCATACTGAAGTTTCAAACTAACAATGTATTCAAAATCAGGCAGTGACATATGCTAATACCTTAACAGAGACTCCCACAATATTTCCTCCTCCTTGCCTGGTATAAATCTCATGTAGCACAGGAACTTCTGTTTGAAGATGATTGAGGAATTTGGGAAGCTGCTACTTTGTTTATTCATGTAAAGAAAATGCTGTCTCAGAACCAAGATCCTGCCCCTGTGAGTACTTATGCGCCACTTTAGTTTAAACATGTGACTAGTCACATTAAGGTCAGTGGGAGTACTCATATGCTTAAAGTTGAGCGTGGGCTTAAGTGCATGTTAGATTAGAAACCAAGTAAAGAGGCAGAACTACTTTGTAAATAAGACAGAGGCTATGTCTGCATTATAGACTTCTGCGTGCACAGCTGTGTTGATCACGGGTGTAACCTCTGGTGTAAGCACAGTTGTGCCCACAGAAGCCCCTAGTGTAGATATAGTGCAGTTTTGCCAGTATATCTTTTTTTTTACCAGCATAGCTGTTTTGCTCACAGAGGGTGGTTTTGCCAGTATAGTTACATCTGCGTTAGGAGGGCTTTGCTGGTATGGTATCCTGGAATTGCTATCAACAAAGCACTCTTAGTGTAGACATGGCCTAATATGAAGCTTCATCTTGGAAATGTTTATACTTTTGTTCCTGAAACCTGTGAAGAGTAATTGATGTCATAGCATTCAACTTGTGTGATTGGAAATGAAAGTGGGATGAAGGCTTGGTAGAGAATTAATGAACATACTCTCCTAAGAAAACACCTCCCATTTCTTGGTAGCTGATGCTAAATTCATTAGCAGTACTTTTACAAGCCCTGGGATAATTAATCTCTGGCAGGGTGATCAAGCAGAATAAAGAGATGGGGTGACTGTCATAGGCCAGAAAATCACCCCAATATTTTCATCATTTTGCCTCCCCAAAGCACATCTAGAAAAACAAGTTAGTCTACCCCTAGTTGTGACATCACAGATAAGTGCGTAACTTTACAGGCAAGAGAGAGTGGGTGGTACAATTGTTACATCAGAATAAAATGAGAATGAGACACACCAGGGAGTGCAAACAGACAGATACAGTGTTTCGGGAGACAACATTCATATATATTGATTTGAAAACCACGCCGCAACCTTCACTATGGTCTCACTTCTGCCTTTCCATAATATAGTACATGATTTTAATCCCATTGTGGCATTAGGTTGATGATTACAGATGAAATCATTCCATTTAGTGGAATGTTACAATAAGAATTATTTAGCATTTTAAGTAATTGTGGCTTTGAGTAAGATGAAAAAGATGTCTGAAGAGTGGATAAATATGGGAAGATCTGAACTAAAGATGTACTGGTTATTTTCAATTATAATTTTAGAAACATTGTGAAATTAGTTACCATTATTCTTCAGACTCTCCTGTGAAAGAAGAGTAAGAGCAATTGCTGTATCAAATTCAGATGAGTACTTAAGCAGTTTAGAAATGGAAATCCAAACCAGAACTGAAGCCTTCTCATGTTTGTTCAAAACAGTTAATGACACACACAGTTTTTGTTATTACTGGTGTTTCTGGAAAATCCAGTTACACCTGTTGTTAGATATATCTTAGTTGTGTTGCTATTTTATTTCCTAAAGACGTGATAGGTAGAATTATATACAAATTCATAGTGTGAGCAAGGATAGGGAGTAGAATCTGTAGTCTCAAGCAGTGTTCTTTACCCACATGCCACTCTGCATATTTTCCAATATGTGAATAAAAACAAATGGCATATGTTGCACTACTGTATGTAATAGAGAACAATGAAAACTAAGCAGATGTTATTAACTTTTAGGGGGGAATGTAAAAGGGAGCTTAATGAAGTTGTAGTAGCAGATGCTCATATGGAAGAAAGTATATCTTTACAGTTCTATTATGACTACCTATTATTTGTAATGCAGTAACAGTCAAAGGCCTCCATCAGGATTGGGCTTTTTGTGCTGGGTGCTATATAAACAAAAAGACAGTCCTAGTCCCAAAGAGTTTACAACCTTAATAGTTTGAATGTGTGTTTTAATATGCAGCTTTTTCATTATGGTAGTTTGATTAACATGTAAAATTATCCTTGTAAATAATTCAAAACTCAACAAAGGCTTAATTACATCTCTGTGGTTTAAAAAAAAAAAGGCAAGCTTCTGATTTACAAAATGGGGAAATGAGTTGCTTTGTACCTTCAGAAATCTTCTTGTGAACACCTCCCAGATACATGTAAATATGTTTAATTTCAGGATGAGGTTATTTTGAAGATACTCAAATTAAATGCTTCTCTTTACAGCAGGTTATAGCTGGTTATTTATTGTTTGTGTAAATCTAATAGTTATCAACAAAAACAGTTTAGCAAAACATCCCTTGCAATGCATGTTACTATAATACTAGAAATACCATTTATTGCACTTCAGTCGCTGTATTTAGTAAACAGACTTACCACTCAGGAACTTATTTGTTTAAGCTAATATGCTCTGTTGTCAGCACCCTAAAATAATCAGATTTCTTTGACATAGCCAAACATCCTGCTCATACAAAGAGGTTCACTCTTGGTAATTTCTTTGAAATGAGTGAAGACCTCAGTGCAATACAATGGATTTTCCCTTAAAGTAATGGCAGCCTCCACTCACCCCTCCTGTCTTAGCCAGTGGCCCATGGAGCAGGACTCCCTGCAAAGGGGGTGCATATGGCACCCTTTATTGAGGCTGGGTCTATACTGATGGTGGCAAATTCACCGCCGTCAAATCAATTGCTCTGGATCGACTGAGTGGTCAGTATAGACGTGCTCAGTTGATCCAGCAAGCGACGCGGGAAAACCACCCCAGTAAGTGGCATAGTGCTGTGTCAACGCTGTTCCTTTTGACGCAGCGCAGTGTGGACGCCGCACAGAGGAGATGCTGCAAAGTCGACGGGAGATACGCAAGTGATTTACGTCACTTGTGTATCTCCCGTCGACTGCCGCCGAATCGCAAAAGTAAGTGTAGACCGGGCCTGAGACACTGTCCCTTAATGCATCCATTAGAGGGCTAAGCATTTACATAAACCCATCCTGTGACTTTTCCCTACAAAGTTGAGCTTTTATTATAGCTGAGTCCATGCATGACTCCCATTAATGTTCTCATTAGAGTTTTTTAAATAGTTGATTTACAGAAACAGTTATTTATGTTCTAAAAGCTTTCTAGCATCACTCTATTGCCACAAGCTAAAGTCCCTATCCTGCTTTCATTGAAATCAATGGCACCTGGTTCTCCAGGGCCTTTTACCTTACATAATCATTTATAATAGTGCAAAGTTAGTGTAAAATGCTAAGGGTTTTTTACCCCCCTACAATATGTAGGCACAATGGGTTGAGTTCATGATGAAGTGAGCCTGTCTGAGCTTTCTTCTAATTCCTGCAGTTTTAATCCTTGTCTGACAAAGTTCTTGCTGGAATATCAAATGCTGATCTTGATATAACTGACTTGTCTTTGCAGGGACATGTTCCATACCTTTAAAGAAAATAGTGGTTAATGGCAATCTGTAGGGAAATTTGCGTGTAATAATTAATGGGGTGATTTGTTTTATGAATATTCACGCCCTTTAGTATTAGGAGGATTTGTTGGTCTAGATAAGGTTCTATCGCTTTGCCTTTTTGCATTACCTGTTATACTGATTTAGGAAAACAGAAAGAGAGAAGAAAGTGATTAAACCATTGTTAAATACTTGGCTTGCTGACCAAACCATTTGGAAGTTATAGATCTACATCTAACCTGACACACCTAGTCAATGTCCTAAGGAAAAATCTGATCTCAATAAAGCTGTGGAACAGAATACATAGGATCCCTTGTCAATGTCATGAATGATCTGCTCACCACCAGTGATAGTCTTTTTGTATCTTCAAAATATGGTAGATCAATAAATCCTGCTATAACACGTGATAGACAACTGAAATGATTTCATGTAAGCCTGACACAGCAGTACCTATACATCATGCTAGATAAATAAGTCACCTGTACTATATTATGTGGTGTCTCCTAGAGGTCTGTTTTGACACTAATGTTCTTTATTGCAACGACAATGAAGAGTATATGTAGCTATATATTTTCCCATTCTGCCTCTGATGGGATCTACCATGCCTTTGGAAATATACTACTGAAGTTTGAGTGAAATGAACAGGCTGAGATTAAAATGTGGTTGTACTCTGAAATTATTGTATAGAAATGGCACCTTCTTCCTAAGTGGATCTGCCCACTAAGCCTATTCCAAATAATATCTGCTGAGGTTACTGATAAAGATACATTTTTACTATTTGTTAGTCTTGTTAGCTCAACAGCCAAAATAGGTATGGGAGATGGAGCTCAGTTCAATTCTGGACCCCCCACATTATGTTGAAGCATTACTAAATGAATTCTGATGGCTGGGCACTTAGTAAAAGAAAGGGATTTTTTTACTTCTGAACTGAGCTGATTTATTTTGAAAATGTTTGATGTACAATAAAAATGGAAGCCCACAATGCTGCTCTTACACAGTCACTCTTTTCAGAGTACCATTGCACTCCTAGCCAGCCTTTGTGATCTCGCAGGGCTGTGGTGCCCTGATGGGGTTTTGTTTTTTAATTCTTCTTGTATTTGGGGAAATGCTACTAATATCACAAAGTCTGTTGGCTTCTGCCTTCCTGTTTCTTTAAACAAGAGTCCAGCTTCCGCTACAGGAAAAGAAGAGGTATGGCCACCACGGAGGTGCATCATGTATCCATTCCAGCACACATTTTGGGTAAGGGAGAGCAACAGCTGTGAGGCAGAGCTGTAGGGATGCAACGTGATACCTACCCCTGCCTCCAATGCACAAAAGACCTAGGAAATTAGAGGTAATGTCATTAAATATACCACATTACAGATACATATCTGGATGCTTTGTCTTACATGTCCTAACTTTTATTAATCTATGACTGTTATATTAATGCATTTACCCATTTTATTTTATGATGTGTTCATTTCTCACAAAATACTTTACTAGAAAATGGACTCCAAAAAAACCTAATGAATCATGTTTTTAAAGAAAAAAAATCTCCATGCAGAATTTATCTTAATTTAAAAATATACTAACTGGTGCTTCTACATGACTACCTCCTAGACAATCAGTGTAAAAAATCATTTGAAGATGATCTTTTTTTCCTTTGTGCTACCCTAACCAGTAATCTGGCATCTGGGATTTTTGTTAGTCAGTGATTTAAAACCCTTGCAACCGTCTTGCATTATGTACCTTAATGTAATTCAGGTTTTTTTTGTTGGTTTGTTTCCAGCAAGGAGAAGGAGGTGTTAGTGCCGTTATATACGGCGCTGGTGAGACCCCACCTGGAATATTGTGTGCAGTTTTGGTGTCCCATGTTTAAGAAGGATGAATTCAAACTGGAACAGGTTCAGAGACGGGCTACTAGGATGATCCGAGGAATGGAAAATCTGCTTTATGAAAGGAGACTCAAAGAGCTTGGCTTGTTTAGCCTGGCCAAAAGAAGGCTCCAGGGGGATATGCTTGCTCTATATAAATATATCAGGGGGATTAATGTTAGGGAGGGAGAGGAATTGTTTAAGTTTAGTACTAATATAGGCACGAGGACGAATGGGTACAAATTGGATATTAGGAAATTTAGACTAGAAATTAGACGAAGGTTTCTAACCATTAGGGGAGTGAAGTTCTGGAATAGCCTTCCGAGGGAAGTAGTGGGGGCAAATGACTTATCTGGCTTTAAGACTAAGCTTGATAAGTATATGGAGGGGATGTTATGATGGGATAGTTTAATTTGAGCAATTGATTTTGGATTATCGGCAGATAAGTCTGCTCAATGGTCTGTGGGAATGCTGGATGGGATGGGAACTGAGTTACTGCAGAGAAATCTTTTTTGGGTGCTGGCTGGTGAGTCTTGCCCACATGCTCAGGGTTTAGCTGATCGCCATATTTGGGGTTGGGAAGGAATTTTCCTCCGGGGCGGATTGGCAGGGGCCACGGAGGTTTTTCGCCTTCCTCTGCAGCGTGGGGCATGGGTCGCTTGCTGGTGGATTCCCTGCAGCTTGAGGTCTTCAAATCTCATTTTTGAGGATTTCAACAACTCGGTCATGGGTTTGGGGTTGTTATAAATGTGTATGGGTAGGGTTTTGTGGCCTGCCTTGTGCGGGAGGTCAGACTAGATGATCATATTGGTCCCTTCTGACCTATGAGTCTATGAGTCTATGAGTTTTTTCTTGGGTTTTTTTTTCCCTAATCAGAAAAAAATTAAATGATGTGTCAGGAAAGGAATTTTATGTAAATGAGGCCCCTTTACTCCAGGTTAACGTCTCAAGCATTGCTCAGGATGTGGCATGGAGAGGATGATATCCCCATCTGCTTCCCTCGGCGTATTTGATCAGGGAAAAGGTGGTTCGGTGGTGTGATGGTAAATATTTGGATCTTAGCACATGGTATTAGCAGTTATTATGAGCGATGCTGCTATTGTTGCTGTTCCAGTATCTTCTTGAGTAAGTTATCTCATGCAGCCTTGAAAACAAATGCCCAAAAGTGGCTGTACCATCAAAACTGTATAATCAAAACAAAATCAGATAGTCCACACATGGGCATTTCCTCTCATCTTAAGACAACTCTGATCTGTTGTTATGACAATTTTGCAGCCTCACCGGAAGTCTTGAAAATCCCCAAACAATTATTATTTTAGTCCAGACTCACTAATTTCACATTATCATTTCATTGACTGACTTTTGTATTTTCTAGCAACAATTGTGTGTAATGTCAAAAAAAAAAAGTTATTTGTGTCAACATTTCATCCCCTTTCAACTAAATGCAAATTTAGTCAACAGCAGGAAAGGGGGGTAGATTGAAGGAAGACAGCGGACAAAAGAGGAGAAACTGAGGAAAAGGAGACATAAAAAGCACAGAATATATAAGACTAATGAAGACATTACTATGCCAATGGGAGTTAATCCACCTCCCCAAGAGTTGGCAGCTATGTTGACAGGAGATGCTCTCTTGTCAACGTAACTTTGCCTATTCTGGGGGTTAGGTCAATATAATAATGTTGCTCTGAAGTGTGGATTTTTCATACCCCTGAGTGATGTAGTTATACCAACGTAAGTTTGTTTTGCAGACCTGGCCTTATCAGTAATAGGAAAGACAAAAGAGAGAAAGAAGAGAAAAATAGGATTTAGAGCAGTGGAGTTATTTTTAAAAATTAGCTGGACCTGTAAATACTAGGTCAAACAGACAGTGAAGGTCCAGAATAAAAGCAAGTTTCTTTTTCGGTTCTGGGACTCCCATTCTGTAACAGTAAATAAAGAATAATAATTCCTTATCCAAAACAAAATCTGAATTCAAATACCACCTCAGCCAAAAATTAAAATAATTAGAGCAGAGCCAAAAATATTTTTAGAAATTTCACTCAGCAGTGATACTTGGGAGTTAAGAAAAGTGCCTTGTTTCTATCAAGTGAGAAATTTTTCCTTATTTTTTTTTAAGGAAGTTCAATAAAAAATAAACATCTGTATAAAGCTGTTGAGATGAGAGTGCGCCATGTAAAGGATAAACATTGCCACAAGGCCTGATCCAAGTGCCTGTTTTTAATTTATTTTTAAATAAAGCAGGTCTCATTAAAGTAATTAGCCTGACTGTGATAGTTTTTGCTGCTGTTCTTCACATTCCCAAGATAATAAAGCTCATCTTGTATAAAAAGGCAATTCTGAACCCAGACATATATCTCAAGGGTCCTTTTTTTATACATGTACATTGCCCAAATTCATAATTGTTGAGCTATTGTAATGTTTTAATTGGTCTTGCTTCTCTGTAAGCAGAAGTATAGAGTGAGCTGTAGCACTGATTAATTTTACGGTTTGATTAAGCTCTATGGAAATTCAGCTCATATTTTATTTTAATCATGCTGTAATTGTATATTCTAATGTTCTGTATAAGAAGTTTGGGAGCATTCCTTTTACATGTGAACAATATATAATCGTCCATCGGATATACATTGTGATGAACATTCCATAAATGTGTCTAATAAGAGAAAACACCCAAAATATTTCATCACATTTGCCATGTGTGGGGAAAAAAACCTTGACATGTAGTTATAAAGCAGAACATGAAAATAATCTAAAGCAAAAGTTGTAAATATGTTTCATTTTATTGTCAGTTGTCCACCAAAGAAAGCATAACTTTATCTATATGTTGGACATTAATACATGTATAATAAGATAGAGATCAGAGACTATGTAAAATTTTGAAAAGAATATCAAATTACCTGTATATGTGATGATCTCAGCTGAAGTAGTTGCAGTGAAAAGAATGATATCTTAGATACCATTGTGTGGTATCTGTTGGGAAATACTGGCTTTTTGATGATGACCAATATATATCACGTATCAGTAGTGTATGCAAATGCCAGGCTAAAATTTGGCATTTATTCCAGGAAATTACCTAAGAGAGGTAAAAGATTTAAATAACTTTAGCAACCAGTAATTCTTTTGATGGTACTTTAACTTTAAGGTCCTCTGATGACAAAATTGTTAAACTAATAGTGAGCAGCTGCCTTTTCCAACGTGCTCTCAAAACACAGTCCACGAACTGTGTAGACTCCAAGGTCATCCCTTACATCATGTTGTTGTTGTTGTTGTTGTTGTTGTTGTTAACACTGAAATCAACAATGAGATAAACATGAAGTTAGGTAAAATCTTTTCCCCAAGTGTAGTTGTTCTAGGGCTTCTCCCTCTGGGTTGCTCAGCCCACATTCTAGATTCTCTCTAGATTTTTTCTAGAGAGTTCTTTCTATCTCCCTTTCTATCCAGATAGGGTAATGAGCTATCTGCTCTGGTAAGTCACCAGAATCCATTTAACCCTTTCCTACAAAGCTCAACTCCAGTGTACTTCAGGCAAACACTGCCAGACTCTCTGTTATAAATCAACATACAAACTAAAAATGGCTTATAATTTTCATAAGTTTTTTTACATTGTTTAGACAGGCAATATTATATCCTGCTGTGCAGGAAACAAGCTCACACAAGACATCAAGTTTCTTGTTCTGCCAGAATTAGAGCACAAAGGTGATGATGCTAAACACAGCTGCACCACAAAACTACAAACTTTTTGAGTCAGTGTAAATGGTTACAGTTCTCAAGAAGAGAATGTTATTTAGAAGCATCCTTTTAAATTGAGAATTCATCAAACAAAAAATATAGACAGTTTGTGTGACTTTTGGAAAAATGAAAGCCCAAATGAGATATAATACATGAGAAAAATGCATTACAGGGTCAATCGTTTACAATTAAACCGTGCAGTCGGGAATTTCTGCAACCTCTTACCATGCTGATTAACACATACATGAGTAATAGAATCAGGCCCTCAGAGGGGGGTGGGCAACAATGCATACTGCACATTAAAATTACATATAGTATGCTTATTTCTTTTGACGATTATTTATTAGTAGAGATTCCAAAGGTTCAAATTGATGTTCTAAATTAGATCTACATAAGATCAAGCAATTAACTTTACCTACAGCTTCTCTTATGCTGCTGTTTTCTCACTTGCATCTTAAAATTTGTTTAGATAATTATTTCAGAACCACAGGGAAAGTAAATCAATTTCTGGATTTTAGTGAATAATTGTCTTGATGAAAGGGCATTGATATTCTACCCATAAATATAAACAAGAAATAAAAGAAGAATATCCAGTAATTCTTTCTGCTTTAAAGGGTAATAGCGTAAGATAAAGGGTGATAACGATAAATTAAAATAATCGAAGAAACCATTTTCCTTGGGAGAAACATTAAATAGTTCTGAATAACATATGGTCTAAATCCTGCAGTACTTTACTGAGCCAAATTCCCACTGGTTTCTTTGGATGTTTTGCTTTAATAAGGACTGTAGAACATGGCCCTTAATGTTTGTTATAGAAATGCAGTTGTAACATTATGGAATATATGTGCACTTCAACTAATGGTGTAATTTCAGTTCAGGTAGACATATCTGTGCTAGCTTTAATCTACCAAGCATGGCTAAAAATAGCAGTGAAGATGAGCTTCAGTGTAGGCTACAAACATGAGTACATACCTAGGGTTCCATAGGGCTTGTACAGCATATGCTACAGCCTGTACTACCATGGCTTTACTACTATTTTTGGCGGTGCTAGCTGCATAAAAGCTAGTCATGGGTAATGAGTTGCCAGTTACACCATCAACTGTGGTGTAGGCAAACCCAGTGGTAAGGCTGTGCTAGCACTTCCGTTGTCGACCCCTTTTTATCTATGTTTACTTCCCATCCATTGTTGGAGGAAGCGTTCTTTGATTCGTTTCTCCATCTCTGTCTTAGTGCTGATGCTGTCCCATTTTTTAAATTCCTCAGTGCTATGATACTTCATCATATCTGAGATTGAGAATGAGCAGACAGCAGGGGTGTAATGGCTTGTGAGGGGGAAAACTAGGGGTCCAAGCCCGCCTATCTGGCCCTTGACCACAGCTAGATGGCGTATCAGCAAAGCCCCTTCCCTGCTGGCATGACGGAGGGGAGGCTGAGCCAAATTTGAGTGGTGTTGTGTTTGAATGCACCAGGTCGCAATGCCAGCCAAATTGGGGCAGCTGGGCTGATAACATGGGTCCTCTCCTTAGCAAAATTCGGGAAGACAAGACTTCTTTCAGAATCCATCTACACCAATTGTAAAATGGCCAGTGATGTCAGTAGGCTAGAGTAAGGAACAATCTTAACTTCCCTTGAAGGAACTGTTAGCTTATAATAACTCTGAGGGCTTATCTACACAGTGCTGGTGAACCGCACCAGAGGGGAGTGATTTGTAAAATGTTTTAATGTTTTAAGCACTCCTGTTTCAAACATGACTATGCTAATGTGAACTAAGTAACTTCTAGAACAGTGTCAGGGGACCCAACAGGGTCTACATGGGACAGTTAGAGTGCAGCTTGTTAGTGTGCTTTACAAATCACCACCCTCTTGTGTGCTTTGCCATGCTTTATAGACAAGTCCTAACTATAATAGAGCTAGGCTGATTTACACTTGTTGAAGTTCCTGCCCATTCCTCCACCATGTTTGGATCCAGCAAACAACAGACTGTGATTAAGACTCAAACCCATTTTCACTACATTTGTTTCTTGCTTGGATTAGTGCTGTCTTGGTGAAGTGTAGCATTTTTATGCTTGGAACATGAATCCATCAAACTGTCATCCTAGTTCACAGAATATACAGGATAAAATTTAGTGATGAAACACTAAGATGTTCCAATGATAATGCTGGAGTGCATGTTAATAATACTTCAGAGATGTTTATATGATTTAGCTGCTGATCTGTTATACTGGCACAATCTGTATGTGGCATGACATGGAGCAGTTTAGTCTGCACAATTTACTTGTGTTTTGGAAATTAGTTTTATGAGTAATGTATTATATGTTGGTACTTCTCTGAACAATATATTCCAACTACACTCTGCTTTTTGCTCAAGTTTAAAATTCTCACCGGGCTTGACCATTGAAGTCAACAGAAGTCTTTCCACTGACTCCAGCAGGGTCTGAACCAGGCACAATATCAGTCTTTCACATAGCAATCCTGCACAATGCAATAACAAACTACATTAAATGCCGATGGCATCATTAATACTCCAGAACACTATTATAACTTCCCATTAGTGGTTATCAAATATTCATGAATGAAAATGTTAGCTCTTCTTGATACTGCTGAGTAATGTTAGTTAAAGATAAGGATTGAAAATTAAGACATTTGCTGACTCCGACTTTCATAAATGAATTGAGCCCACCACAAACGAGAGATCTAAAATCCCAGGCAAATTAAATATGAATATATAGCTGATAAAACCTAAAAATAGACTGCTTTAGCATCAGGGCCAAGGGGCATATGCATTTAAATATATGTATTATTTCTCCCTGCTGTATATTACATGATTATCCATTTATTAAAGTAAAATGAGTTAAGTGACTAGATTTGCATCAGCTAAATGCAGATTTTCCTGGTTAATTATCCTGATTATTACAAGAGAGAGTGCAGAATAAATTCTAGTTTGACATCAGAATTGTATCACCACTAAAAGGTTGAATCACTGAAATATCTAATCCTTGCATGCCATCTGTGGTACCACACTCCTGCTCAGACTACAAACCTTTTTGACTGTAGAGAATCTCTAGTGATATGTATTTGAGTATGTTCATTGTTGTTGTATAACTGATAAACTTTTTTTAAATGACCCTAACTCACAATTTCTTGTTACTGAACAGTAAAAGGAAAGAGTTAAATTTTCTAAGTGATGTGAGAGGATTTAGCCTTAAGATGCCTATCAGTATCAGTGAATCACACAGCTTTATACCACTTAGAAAATATGCCTCTCTCTCTCTTTCATAATACTCAGTCTAAAAAAACCCCACCATTCTCTGCAGAGTTGTTTGTTTGAGCATCGGTAACCAGGTTCTGCTCAGAAAGGAAACAGGCTATTACTAGCCTAAATAGCCTTTTCATGGCTCAGTGTTTTTTGATGTACTCATTATGTACAGGCTCTAAACATTCCAAGTTGCTTTGCCAATTTGTATTTCTTTTCTGATTTTATCTGCAATCCTATAAATTCATCTCACACTGGAAGATTATAAATTGCTTTTACTAAAGCATAGACTTGCTGCAAGCAGTAATCAACTACTGCAATAGTTAAGTATACAATGTCTATCTACTTCATTGAACAAAAAAAAACCCAAAGTACAACAACTAAAGCATTTATTGCACCAACATGTTATTAATATGGAAACCTAAGGAGCAAAACACTCCTTTCCTTTTCTTTCAATAGTTAAGTCAGATGCACTATTCATAAAGGTCATTTAAATTATGTACAAAGACATCATCCTGACCTTCAAATTATATCAATTTTGATATTACCCACAATTCAGTCAGTTCTTCTTTTAGAGAAACACAGTTGTCTAATATACAAGTTAGTTCAATTTAACACAGAGACAGAAATGTCCATCAGTGAGGTTTCCCCCCTCCCCTTTGTCTGGTCTGAAATCAGTGGTAGGCAAGGATATATGATCCTGAAAGTCCCCCCACAACTTCTTCTCACCCTAGATTCTCCTCTTTCTCAGGGTTGTGGAATTCCCACTCCCAGAGGATTACAGAGAATTGGACAGACACAACCTGTGGTTCCACTCCTTTCCAAGACCCATGCTTCTTTTGTGTAAAGAAGCCAAGGTACCTCTATGGAAAGGGCATGGAAAAGCCCTAGGCTCGTGCATTTGACTTTGCGACATGTTTTTCTGCTTTTCCCTGACCCTACATAAGTGGTTGATTGGACTAAACAAAAATCATAAAATAGGCAGGAGGTAAAGCCACCCCATCTCAGATACCAGTCACACAACCTCTGTAAAGCTGTTGTACCAGCTTGGGGGACACAATGCATCTATAGTTCAGATAAACCAGGGCATAAATTTAGCTGGAGCCGTCCAGAGCAGAGCTCCTGTAAATATTTTCAAGCCTGCAGAAATCCTGGTACCTCCCGCAGGGCTGCAGCCCCAAGCCCTGGGGCTCTGGGAAATATTCAGTGAGCATTTAAGTACTGGATAGAACTGAATCCCAAGAATCTCCTGTTTCACTCTAAATATTGCTAGAATCTGAAAGTCTTGTTTTGGGCCTGGACATAAACGATCAGTATAAGTCAAGACCTTACTACATTTTTGCATGAACAATAGCTGCTTATGTTTCACTTTCCTTTTGCTCCATGTTGTGCCAGTCATGTACCTTTAGGGTGGGAGCAAAGTTATATATATTGATGCATTTCCAAAAGTGTTCACTAACAGTGGGTGCCCAGCTTAAGACACTTTTGGCCTGATTTCTAAGGGAGCAAAGAGCCTGTAGCTCCAGCCGAAGTCAGTGTGACCTGCAGGTGGTCAGCCCTTTTGAAATTTGTTCCCAAAGACTTGCCCTGGGCACCCAAAATCAGAAGCCACTCTTGAAAACCACAACTTTATAGGATAAGCTTTAATGCAGATGGACAGCACCTTTGCTTACAGGTGAACTAGAGCAATGCATCTTTGAAAAACTATGACACTATATTAACCTGGTGCCTCTTATTTGCACCATGAATCCTATAAATAATGCAGAACAATTTGAGGTAAATTGTCTTCTCTTTTCATGCAAAAGAACCTGTGGAATTCTGACTTGCACTAGCCTGCAGTAATATGACAACATGGTGCTATAACAGGAGCATTTCTTTTCTACTGATACCAGACTTCCTCTTTGCATTTGTAATCCCATTACTACAATCAGGCCTCTCTGCACATCTCAGAAGTTCAGCAAAAACAAATGCCTCCAAGAATTTCCTATGACCAGACACAATTACATTGACCCTGTTGGCAGCAGCAGCAAGAATAAATGTCACAGCAGATGGTAAATTCAGACATTCTTCTTTGGGCTAGCTTAAAATGGATCTTTTCTTCAGTTTTTAATACCTTTAACTACCCTCTTATGACCATAAGAAGAATGGTTTCACATTGATAGAAGTAGGAATTTTAATCAAGCATTCTGGTGGTCCTAGTTAATAGGATATATGCCTTGCATGATGGAACTAATGTAACATTTTACGGTGCTTTAACTAGAGGAAATTCTAAGTATAGGAAAATAATGTAGTATCTCAGATACCAGGATATGATAACTGTTGCATTTTAATGATAACCTGAGTGTCTTTCACCATGTATATTTAGCTATGGAACTTCAACAAGCAACTAAAATATCTGTGAGCTTTGTATGAAGTGGTTGGGGGGTGGGGGAGGGGAGAGGGGTAGAGCATTCCTTTGTGTGGGGTTCAGTCCTGCAAGGTGCTGTTTACTTTGAACTGCCATTACCTTCCAGGTGTTTCCAGGATTGGGCCCTTCACCTAATTAAGATCCTGATCCTGCAGACACTTAAGCACATGTGTAATTTACAAGAACAGTCCCACTGAAATCAAAGTGATTACTCATGAATAAAGTGATGGGTGCACTTCATTGTTTGCAAGATCAGGGCTGTAAACCGCTGTTTCACCTTATTATCTGGGCCAAAGCTGAATAACTGCTAAGAATCAAATGACCACCATGTGTTTATATGGTGCCATGAATTATCTGGGCCACAGATGGCCCAGATGAAACTCTACCTATAACATATTGCTTGTAAAATTATTGTTAAGCTTGGGTAACTCTTTCATACTAATGTAGGGTTTTTTTAAACATCTTTCAGGGAATGGTTTTCCAACCAGTTATCTAACTTACAGTAGCTCCATCTAGGTTGTATTTCCCTAGTTTGTTTGAGACGGTCATGTGAGACAGTATCAAAAGCCTTATTAAAGTCAAGATATACCACATCTACCACTTCACTCCTATGCACAATGTATTATTACTCTGTGAAAGAAAGCCATTAGTTTGGTTTGACATGATTTGTTCTTGACTTACTTATCACCTTGTTATCTAGATTTTTGCAAATTGATTGCTTAATTATTTTCTCCATTATCTTTCCGGGTACTGATGTTAAACTGACTGGTCTGTAATTCCCCCATTTGTCCTTTATCCCCATTTTATAGATTGGCACTATATTTGCCCTTTTCCAGTCCTCTGGAATCTCTCCTGTCTTCCATGACTTTTCAAAGATAACAAGAGTCCTGTAGCACTTTAAAGACTAACAAATTTAATTTCTGCAGGCATAAGCATTTGTGTGCTGCAGCCCACTTTGTCAGATGCAAGGAATGGAAATCAGATAGGGGGTGTATATATACATCCAAGGGTAAGGGACAACAAAGGGGAGGGTTACCCTTGGATGTGTATGTACATCTCCTATCTGATTTCCATTCCTTGCATCTGATGAAGTGGGCTGCAGCACATGAAAGCTTATGCCTGCAGAAATTACATTTGTTAGTCTTTAAAGTGCTACAGGACTCTCGTTGTTTTTGCTGTATACAGACTAACACGGCCACCCTTCTGGAACTTTTCAAAGATAATCGCTAATGGCACTGATATCACCTTGATTTATTTTAGGATGTATTTCATTAGGCCCTGGTGAGCTGAAGACATCTAACTTGTCTAAGTAATTTTTAACTTGTTCTTTCCTTATTTTAGCTCTGATCCTAGCTCATTTTCACTGGCATTCATAAGTTAGATGTCCAATCACTATTCAATTTTTTGGTGAAAACTGAAATAAAAAAGTCATCTAGCACTTCTGCCATTTCCACATTTTCTGCTATTGTCCCGTTCTCCTTCCCCCCCGCCCCCCCCCACTGAGTAATGGGACTACCCTCACCTTGGTCTTCCTCTTGCTTCTAAAGTATTTGTACATTAATACAGTAATACATTCTTCCTGCTTTTCTTCCTACCATCCTCAGACATAAAACATGATTAAAATACAATGATAGGATTTATTAGGCACCCTCTTAAAAAAACAAACAATGTAATCTACAGGGGAGGTAGATAGGTATGAGGAGGGCAGGTGAATTGATGGAGCTGGGGCCAAAGGACAACTAGAGGCTGTTGAGTGGGAGGGAGCTGATGGTAGAGAGAGAACCATACTGAGGAACTGGAGCCAGATGGGGCTTGAGGGAGGCCTTTTGCTCTAGTAGTTGTGGGGAATGATCTACTATGCTCTGAATTCACCTTGCATTTTGTTTTAGCTAGTAAATCAAAAGGCCTCTGACCCCAGGTAGAGTCCCCTGCTGATCAAGGTGACTTTCTTTAGCTCTCTCCTGGCTCCACAAATAATTTCCACAACACAGGCAAATACCTCAACCTGAAACATCAGTCACTTCTCTCTGTAGCCACCTGCCTGCTCAATACTGACTTAATCAAAGCAGCAGCTCTCTCCAATCCGTCTTCCAAAGTCACTTATTTCCAGGACTCCATCCTGCTTCAGGGTCAAATCATATTGCTTCCAGTTCCTTCCCTCTCTCATATAGTGAAGAACAGGGCCCCTTGACCTGTGAAATACCTCCTCAGGTCCCCTCCTCCAGTGCATCAGGAGTAGCCTCTGTGCACACTAGTAGTGGCTTTTCCAACCCTGCCAGTTTCTGGTAGTCCTAGACCCTTTTGTGGAAGAGGCTGAATTCAAAGGATTGTCTGCAGAGCCACCTTCTGCTTGTATTTAAAAAAAGAGTAAATCACCACTAGTAGGTGTGGTCTGCAAGAAGGCCCCTGGGGGGAACCAAAAAAAAACCAAACAATATTTTTTACGATTTAAAAACAAAACAATTACTACTTAACAACCCAAGATCTCCAGAGTTAAGAGTGCAAATTATAAAGAGAACAGGATTTTGGGGGAGAAAAAGACAAACAATTAAACATGATGAAAAATGATCTATGAGTCAAAACACAGCAACTGAAGAGAGAGAAGAGCCCTCAAGATGCAAGTGAAAAAGAGGAGGGTATGAAAAGAGAAGAAGGAAAAACCTGCTCAGAGATGCTAAGGGTTCTTTAATGTTATAAAAGGCTGGCTTTTGTCATAATTTTCAGTGCCCAATTTCATGATATGTGGACTTTTTCCAGTAAAAGAGAACAAACAAACAAAAGCTTGTGTAAACTTTCCCTGATTCTGGATGAGAAAAGGTTAAATTCTCTCCCTGAACCTGACCCTCTGTACATCCCTTTGTTTTCTTTATGGAAGGTTAACAATGAAGTCAGGGTAGTGCTATTTAGGCAGATGGATAAAGAGAACAGTTAATAGTTGAAAAGGGAATGGAGAGGAAGCCTAGGGGCAGAGCAATGGCAGAGGTGGTGGCGAGGAGCAAAAAGGCTTAGATACAGGAGAATCTGTATGTTTTATAAGGGCTCACACATCTGTCTCTCTGGAATTACATGCTTTCCAGGGAGCTGTTTACAAGATGATAATCAAAAACTGTATCTGAGAATGCTGATGCGCCTTGCACCGTGAGTGCTGGATAGTTCATTGCTTTGCAGTGTATAAAAAAATAAGCAGTACTAGGAAATTTCATTTTGGATTCTGATAATTACCTATTTAACCTCCAATCTCTTGGTTTATGGTGTTGACAAAAGCTGTTAATGGAATTAAAGCTTTGGATAATACAGTTGCTTATCTTGTACATTGCAATCAATTTAAAAAAATGTCTGAGTTGTAAATTAAAATGAAAAATCTACCCAAGCAAAGTAATATACATACTTCAGAAATTAACCCTCAGATGTCTTGTATGCAACCTGTCCATGGAAGAAATAGCATGCAATCCATTAGAATCAGAAAGGCATTTTGGGTAACAAAATATCTGTTCATTGGGGTAGAATCTTCCCAACAAGTTATAAGGATTTGTGTTGAAGCTAAAGCAGCAACATGAAATATTTAGGTGTTCTGAGAGTCATTTTTATTGTGACATAAAACCATGCAGAATAAAGACTGTAAAAACTCTTTCAGGGAAGCAGAACAAATCCCAGTGGCTGAAACACACTCATAACTTCATCAGAGGAAATGGGACTTGCAACTATTTTTTAAGCAGATGCATTTTCTTAAATGCACATTAATAATGAGCTATAGACAAAATATAGATACCAAAAATATTCAGTGTGCATGGCTTGTTTCTTTCATGACCTTCTCCGTTTGTCTAAATTGATTTCTATAGTAAGAAGAGAATTGTATGGTTTTAAAGATCTTTTATATTTAAATGACTTTAGAGAAAAAGAAAAATGTACCTATTATATTGTACAATATAAAATAAATTAGTGACAAGAAACATAAACAAATATTTAATACAAGAAATATGATGTGCCTTGTGCTCATGTCACTTGGTCATCTTGCCCACTTCTATGCTTAAATCAGGGAACATATTCATTGAAGCTCCTCTCCAAACTCACTGAAGACTCTTAGAGGGCTTTGTACCTGACCAGAATACAAAGAGATTGACATATTCCAAAAACTGTAGAAGCAGACAAGATTTGTCAAATGCAGGCGTGCCAAAGTCTTTGCAATACTCCTTTAGCCAGTAAATTGTAGAAGAGAAATTCATGGGCTCGTGCAAAAGCATTCTCTGAGAATTAAATTATCCTTTTATGTGACCTGATTTGCTTGCAAGTGCTAAGGTCTTCTATTAGAGTTCTAATGAGTGGCATTGGACTACATTATATTTTTACAAATTACAAGATAAAACCCCAATGTGATGAAGCCCATCAGAAATTAAAAGTGACCTTTCCACTAGAAGCTTGAATAACAAAGTTTTTTGTTCTGAAATGGAGGTGACAGACACAGAGTGAAACCTAACTATTTTAAATAGTGTAAAGAGAAGAATAAAAATTTTCCTCCTTATCATTTCATGCAAAATATTGTCACTACTTCCTGCAATTTTTTCATGAAATTTCTGTAAAATGGCCATTTTCACCAAAAACATGTAGAATTCAAATGTTTGCATTTTTCAAGACAAAATAATTTTTGGTTAAATGAAATTTCATGTTTCAAATTTTTAAATAATTTTTAAAGTTTTATTTTAAAGCCAAAAAGCCCTATAAAATTAGACTGGCTTTTCTACAGTGGGTCGTCTTTTTTTTTTTCTTAATTCCAAATGAAATACAAGAACCAGTTCATGAGCTTTTCGGATTCCTTTTTTCAAATCTTTTCCATGGCTATAGTCAATAAAATGGAGTTTGCTGTTCTGGTCTGAATAGGCAATGGCTGATCTTTCCCTTTTCCTCCCCTCCGCTCTCTCTTCTCAGAATATTAAATGCTTTTAAGTGTCCAGAGCACTGATACTCTATTCTTCACTGTATCCATCCCCTCCCCTGTCTACATGGACTAGTCCTGGCCTATGAGAGCAGTACAGTGCTAATTCTGCCTGGTCTAATTCTTCTCAGAGAGTAGGAGGGAGTATAGGATTCACTCACACAAGAATCTGGTTTGTACTTTTTGTCCAGGTTTCTCTTTATGCACAGTGATTGTTGCTTGCTGAAGAGCATCACTAAAATGTAAAATGTGCAAGAGCTCTTTAGAGAATATAATCTTTTGTAAAAAATGAAGAAAGCCAGGAGGATAACCCTGCAAGTGCTTTCTCCCCTGTCATAGCAGATTGAATTTTCTTCTGCTGTAAACCACGTCTTAATTCCTGCTTCCAAGAGTTCTAGGGACTTGTCCTCCCCAGGTTCCAGAAGGAAGGGGAATTGCAGAGGTATCTGTCCATTGGAACAAGCAGCCTTCAAGATCAACCAGCTGGGGACCACAGCTCCAGTCTCTCAAGATATGGATTTGTAACCAGCCCTTGTTTGGGACATCACACAGGTAGCATCAGTATGAGCATGTCTCACACATCATAGATACTGTTTGGGAAGAGTGCTTGTATATGCAGCCTCGACAACCCTGACAATGTATTTGGTGTTTGCAGAAGTAACCCTTAAAGAGTAGCATACACCATGCGTTAATCAGGAGTTTTTTCAGTCCTTATTCCACAGAGGATAGGGCTTATTCTGTGAGGCACAGGTTACCCACATACCAAAGGACCATTTTTCCAGAATGCAAGGTTTGGTTTTGGTGCTGTTGCATACATCTTTGTTGGACTGTAGATGGTTTCAGTAGAATTTATTGTGCATGACTCCAAATGAGGCTAGTTCCAGTTCCCGCTGGAAAGTCAGTGACCCATTATCAAAAGGTGGTGTCCATTGGCCTACCTCTCTGCCTAAGAAAGTGACTGGTATACCACAAACTGTCTTCAAGGGGTCCCCTGGGACCAAAAGAGATCCAATCCATGGTAAATACAGACTTCTTCCTGTCTGGCTGGAATGCCTGTGAATCTGAGAGAGAGACTCATAGTTGTTGGGCCCTTAACAAAGTCATGCAGGACTTAAAAACCTTTTCCTGACTGCTGGCTGTTTCCTGG
The DNA here is from genome assembly GCA_007922155.1 of Mesoclemmys tuberculata. Classification (NCBI taxonomy): domain Eukaryota; kingdom Metazoa; phylum Chordata; order Testudines; family Chelidae; genus Mesoclemmys; species Mesoclemmys tuberculata. Next base: position 20,009,958 of record ML675649.1, on the reverse strand, counting down.
GCTCCTCTATTGCTTGGACAGTATTGCTTGAAACAACATGTTGACAGGGACAAATGAGTGCATGAGAGTGAGTCATTGAGCAGGAAGCAGTAAGAATCTGGGCACTTCATAAGACCCAGTGTTTACCTAATGATTAGTAACTTTCCAGAGATCAAATATATGAGTGCATGGGAACAAGCATCATGAGTGTCCAGCCAATGGTGTTAGAAAGAGGTATATTGAATGTGCGCATTTGAGGCACTTGGGTGATGGATCACTTTGCGCCTTCTTGAAACAAGAAGGTGCAGTGGTTCATATCCTTGTGTTCAATCATGATCATGACTCACCACGAGCTACTCTGTCTCATAGCGTAGTAGTTATGGATTTGCCATTGTCCTAAGCATTGTACAAACAAAGACACAGGTTTCTACTGATTTATGAAGATATTTAGGTGCCTAAAGATGCAGATAGTGCCTCATAGAATTTACAAAAGCTCTCGAACAGGTTAGATGTCTAAGTCCTATTGATTTCAATGGTAGTTAGATGCCTAACGTGCTTAGTGCCATTGTAAATAGGTGCTTACTTATCTGCATCTTTAGGTGCTTAAATATCTTTTTAAAGATTCCCTTGCTCAAGGAATTGATAGAATGCCATAGAGGCAGCATTAATCTCTTGCTAGCCAATCGAGTGAAAGACTAAGAACAGTATTCAAACTCTGGTCCCATGTGGTGCAGATTCATCACCACAATGCAATTGAATTGCCAATTCAACATGAAGCCTTCCAATCTTTCTGTTCAATATTTTTCTTATTTGACGTCTCCCTGAAATAAATAGTTTTATGGAAACAATAACAAATGTAAATTTACAATATGATCTGTGCAGAGCCATCTGTATAATGTTATTGCAGTTTATGCTCCTGGGAAAATAGATTTAGGGTAGAGCAGCATTGGTTTTGGAGTAAGGGGGGAAATAATGTAAGTTGATTTCCATTTTTGATAAATCAGTGACTGCTTTCTCTCTTCTTAGTGCCAAATTACCATCCTGTAACTCCCATTACATGATGATTGGCACTTAAAGCAATGGAAGGCTTTAGTTTTACACTGTTCCTCACTTGTTACTTTAAAGAAAACTTTAGTGGGAATGGGTTTGGCAGCTTCCCAAAGGTTTTAGAAATTAGAAGATGTCATTGTTTCCTAAATTTCTTTAGCCTAAAAATGTGAAAGCAAAATGCGTATTGCTCATGGACTGGATAAAACACTTTAAGTTTGGACACTTTGCTGTTAGTCATACCAATGCAATCTCAATAGTATAATGGCAATTGGTTGTTGATTTATTTCACCCATTACTGAGCAGAGGCACAAAAAAATTTTTACTTCATGTTTACATTTCAACTGAAATGATGAAATCATGGAAATCCTTAGAAGATTCATCTTCTCACTGTGTTCAGTGAAAAATTGATTATTGCTTGCATTAAAAGTGTTTTTAGTTTGATCCAGGAGGAGGACAACAAGGTTAAAATGAATGCAATTTGTGTTTAATGGCAGAAAGTGAATTGTGCTCATTAAAACTACAACTGGTTATTTTCCCTAGTCCACATTAGTCTTTTGGTCACCTTTGCAGAGGACATGCTATTTAAGTACCAAAGCCAAACTCAAATTTGTATAATTGCTGTGTATTGTCTATATAAATTCTCCCTGCACTTTCATTTGCAGACATTATTCTATCTCCTTCCCTGGCCTAATCTATCGTGTAGTACAGCTATGCTGTATTAAATAGGTTGTGTCCACAACACACCATTATATTTCAGCTACAGATGAAATGATGCATCTTTGGGGATCAAAGGCACTAAATAACTATAAAGTCTTATTATTAAATGTCACAGTGCAAAGTCATTTTATTGTATTCTGTGGGTAGAGTAGATTTTTTTATAGTAAATATAAATTGAACAACATGGATTGCATCAGAGTAATGCAAGCTAATCTGCTGCAATAAATACTATATACAGTATATTAACTGAAGCGTGGCATACAGTAGTTTTCATAACAAGTTATGTTTTAAAGTAAAAGAAAAATGACTACTGTGCTCATTCCAATAATTTAGCATACTAGATTGAAGTTGACTCTGGTGACAAAATGCAGAGATTGAGGAGCCAGGTGTTTATTACACCTGTTAGGGCCCCTGAATTTAAATTGTAATGTGGAACATCACTGGCTGAAATTGGCAAATCTCATATACATAGAAAAATGAGGCACAAAATTACAGACTGAACTTTAGCCCTAACATTTAAAATTTCTTATTGTAAACACAGAGAAAATTCACAAGGAATTTAGAAAGAATTAGTTGTGATCACTTTTAAGTATCAAAGTTTAATAACCAAAACGAATCAATTTATTGTATTAAGGCAATTCACAGCATATTGTATGAAAGTGATGTAGAGTACAAAAGCCAACAGGCACAAACTCATTTACCTCTTGAGGCAAATTATTAAACATTATCATTTTGTGACCTAATCCACATGCTGTCATGGATCAAGGGAGATTACCATGTTGCTTTGCAAATGAATTAGGCATTCTTGTTCAAAAGAAAATTTATGAAAGCATAACACATCATTTACTTGTAATTATAAATATTACAACTGAAAGCCCTTCTGGATTTAAAAAAGTAAAAGGCGTGTCATGTCAGAATAGCTGCTTTTAGCAAAGATGAGTTTCAGTTGCCTTCGCTTCATGGAGGATGGGTTAGTAAGGTGTCTCATTTATTTGTATAATTATTGAGATCACTAATCAAAATAGTAAAAGGCAAATTCAATTGAGGGATTGGCTGGTGACACTTAATATGTAAACATTGAATTAAGCGTTTCATAGCTGTAGATAGGCCCAGCTGCTGATTATATGTCTGTCTTTCCCAGAGATATTCATTTTATTCAAAACTTGGAAAACATCAGTGATTGGAAAACTTGAACTCTAGCCTATAAATTACAGTTACACATATAGATACAATTTAAGTAACAGCCACAATAATTTACAATAATTTAGAAGCAAGATGTATTTAATAGCTTTAGGCTTGATTCTGTTGGATGTTATAAAAATATACAATATAATACATAGTGTCCAATGTCCTAAACTCACGTTTATCTGCTTATTCATTTGTGCTCCTGAAATTAATTTAGTCCCTAGTCTTGTTTTTAAATGTTAGTTTTGCAGAAGATTGAAAATAAAAGGTGCGCAAGTAACATCTCTGGTCCTTTTGGACAACTTTACTCTATTCTTCTGGTACAAAGCTGCTGTAAAGTGATAGATCCAGCCAGTGGCTGATTCCACCGAACAGATGATTTCTCTAATGGTGTAGAGATGCTTTGTTCGTGGAGCTGAGGCAAGGCTGAAAATGGAACTTAACTTTCAGGACATGTTCGAATGTAGGCCCCCATATCTGCTCTCTTTCTCAGTGGACAGGAAGGTGTCTGTGGGCTCCAAATAAGTAAGAGATTTCAGTCCCAATAATTTAATCTCTTATCCAGCTGATGTTATACACTGGAAGCTCGCTACTGTCAGTGATGACCTCAGAAAGAGGATCCTTGAGCAGTCTCCTCATCTTCTAACAAGAGAATGTATGTGTCCAGACAGAAGTCCTATACATGCTCAAGATATGGGTCCATCATTTAGGTATCTTTTTTCTTAACCTCACAGTGACCCTTTCCACCTCTTGAGTGATAACCATCCCCATGGGCTACCTGAAGGTGTTTTCAAGGACAGTATAAAGCAGGTATCTCTTTGCTGAAAAAGTCTTCCCTAAGAGGTTTTTCTGGTATAAAAGATTCACAGGAAACACTTGGTGATAGTAATATTCCTTTTTTGCATCTAGAAAGAATTTTCAGGGGGACAGCTATTTCTTTGAGGTGTAGATAAAACTTTAAAGACAATAAAAATATTCTGTATGCAGTTCCAAAGTCAGCTCTCTTTCTGCTGGTCCACTATACCTGCCGTGATGCCGTTGTTCATTAATATTCCATTGAAATCCAGTGGAATGTCAGGATGTAATGTGTAAAGCAGCACAGCAGGCCCATTCTGTCTGACTATACTGGGACATTAGAACACAGCTAATGGAAAACTAATGTAAACATGTAATATTAAAGAAACGCTCTGAAAAATACATCTACATGAAAGAGCCTTAGGCCTTATCTACACTACAAAGACAAGCTGACCTATGTTAGGTTGACTTATGGCCACTGCATTAATTACTGTCCACATTACCCTTCTTGGGTTGGTGACGTGCGTCCTCACCTGGAGCGCTTCCACAAACCTAAGCTGGGCAGTGTAGGGAGCTGAGAGCCTGGTCTCTCAGCTCCACTGGCAGCTCCCTGTGAGAAGCCCAGCTGCCCCACAGATTCCCAGGCTCCTGGTGGGCTGCCCCCATCCCCCTCACCTCCCCATTTGCCACGGGGAATGGGTCCAGCCACCCAGTTCTCCAGGAAAGCAGGGGGCAGTTGGGCTCTGCTGGAGCCATGAAACTGACAAGATTGAGCAGTCTCCACTGTAAGGAATGCAGTCTGCACTGACCCTGTGTCACCCTAACTACACCAACATAAGCCCTACGTCTCTTGATGAGGTGGTTTCATTATGTTGACATAGCAGGGGAGTTACATCAGCAGGAGGAGCATTTCAGTGTGCACACTTCCACTGTTTTGTCAACAAAAGCTGACTTTTGTTTCCTTTTCCTATTTAATCAATCTTGAGGTAATTTCTTATAATATTGGCTACAAGTGTTCTCTTTGGTGTGTGCTCTAAGTTCAATTGACCTGTGGTAAGTGGCTGGTCCTTTCAGTCTGGGAGTAACCTGAATATTTCTGTGATCCTTGGCCTAAGGAACCATGTATCACAAGGTACACTCATCTGGATACAAAGACAGATCAGAGTACCCAAGGGGACTGTCTGTGACTCCATGGTAAGGCTGTTATAGTGCCTCTTGATACTTGACTGGTGAAATCTAAGTATTGAACTCGCAGCTAATTTGGGGTTTGTGCCCTGGTTCTTAAGAGTCTGCTCTGAAGTTGGTACCTACACCCTTGAGTCACTGCAGGACAGCCTGACATATTGCATTTCCAAAGACCCCAGTCAGGACTGAAACCCCAGTGTGCTGAACATGCTGTGCCAAGAAACATTAAATCTGTCTCTGATCCTGCTAATAGATCCATGTCGGCAGACTGCTACACCTGCACAGAATCCAACTGAACTCAGTGGGGCCCTGTGCAGGTAGAAGTGTCTGTCCATGTTGATCCATCCATTGGAGCCAAACCTAATAAGACATGACATTTACATGTAGAATATAAGGGAGGAGAAGATGGGGCTGCAGAGAGAGAGAAAATATTATATCTTGTGTTTCTGTTACTAAGTGCATAATTTGGAGCCTTCATAGATTATGATTTTAAAATAAGGTAAGTGAAGAAGAGGTATTAATGCATCACTAACTGGTCACCTGCCTAGTCATTTTTTCTACTGGATAAAATTAGAACTGCTTAAGAGTGTGTAAGAGATGATGCACTGCCAATAGGTAGCTTGAGTGGTAGGACCTGTACTTTTGGAGCAGGGAGATCTGAAGATTTTAGTGATTATGGTATGCAGCAAATTGGTAACCAGGAAGTGCATGATATCCACAGATTTATAACAATAACATAATATTTCCCAAAAAAAAGAAACATGAGTGCAAAATATGTTGGGGTTTTTAAAAACATTGTGCAAATTTTTTTGAATGTAGGAATTAATTTATATGGTTAGTACATCACTATATATACCTAAATTAATTTACCCTGTTCCAAAACCTACACATTGATTGGTATTTCATTTGGAAATTGCTGTGCAAATCAAAGACTGGCAAAATTTCATGTGTTGTAAAGGTTGCTAAGGTAACTATGCTTGTTTTTGTGTGTTTGCATGTGAATCGTGTAATCACATTAAGAAAACCCATGTAGATTGTCAGGCTGTCAGCTCCAGGGCAGCAGTAATTTATGACTTCTCTTTAATAATTAAAAAAAAAAAAAGAAAAGGAACACAACAGGGAAAAAATTGTTGACCTTTCTTTTTCACTATGAACAGAAAAAGAGACCGTCCCTATTGGTGTTCCATTTCCCTCTCCCACATGGCAAGTAGAGCTCCAATTAATTCAATAAGTGCAAATTTAATAAAGAAGTCATCTACATGAACAAGGCTGAAGGTACATCTCCTTTTAACTGGAGGAAAGCATGTAATGTATAGCACCTTTCCTGTAAAGTGCTGTTCCTTAATTGGGGGAATTTCAACCACCTCCACTGTAAATTATCCAAACATTCAATCAGGAATGCCTATTATAATTGCATTCTCATGAGCAAGATCCTTAACCCTGTCTGTGTCAAGGTGCAGCATTCTGCAAGGGGTAATGCCCCTTTAAAGTTGTATATTTAATTGCAAAGACAGCATACCGTGTACTTGAACAGGAGCGTATGGGTATCATTTTGCCTCATATATATCACCAATCATGAGAGGCTATTGAGAAGTCAGTTCTTAATGCTGCATAGCCATTGAAACTCAAATAAGCTAAAGTTAGTGTTTTATTGTACAGACCTTGCATTTTATTTACACGTAGATTGCAGGTGTAAGATTGTTTATTATATAAGGGGGAGAACATGTCTTGTATAAACATTTACATTTTAATTTTCTCTTAATTTCTCAAGGCCTATTATATGTTTATCAAGGCATGTAACAGCTTTACGTTAACAATGCAACAACGTATCATTAAACGTACACCAGCTGTTCATATTCTAGTTCCTATTACTGATAGCCCTCAACATTTCCCATCAAGGGAAAAAAATGCATGCTCTTCTTTAATAACTAACACTAATGCTTCAAAACAAAAAGCAATAACAGAAAGGCCCTGACATATTGCTTTGATAAAATGCTGCCTTGGAACTCATTAGTGTAACAGGCTGTGTATGAAGCAGAATATCCAATCCTGAGTTTTATACATGAAGAGCTCAGTAATGAAGATATCAACAGAAGGTTAATCCAAGGACTGAACTATTGATACTCTTTCTGATGACAGTTTTACAGATGCCTCATGAATTCCAGCTCTAAAATAAATACACTGAATTTTGATGAGCACTTTCTACAAAAATATTTAACAAACGTGTTCAAAATTAAGCTAAGTAATAGTGTTTGTTTAAAACCAGGCATCCAAAAATTACAATAAAGGAAGCAGGGGATGGTCCAGTGACCAAACAGCATCTTAACGTATTATTACACGGGGGCTCAGGACTTGACTTGATCCTTTACTCTCAAAGTGGACAGGCATAGTTAGCATTATTGCATGTAAGGTAAGAGTGTGTCTGTCACTTCTCTCTAGCAACTCCTTTGGTCAGCTGGAGGAATCGCAGTTATAGGCCCTGGCAGAAAAATAAAATGCTTTTACATTAGTTACATTAAATGCTAACATTAATAAGAAAAAATGTGCAAAACTGAGGTGCATCCGTTTATTTAGGATTAATCCTTAATAATGAAACCCCTATAGCATCAATTTGTCTTGCATTTTTAAGGGCTTAACAGCAAAATGAGTAAAATTTAGGATACTAGCCTGTCATTTCTTGTTCAGGTCCTAGCTAGTTAATAATAATAATACATTGCACTTGCATGGTGCCTTTTATCTAATGATCTCCAAGAGGTTTCCAAAAGTGGAAACTGAGGCAGAGAGAAGTTATGTGACTTACTGAAGCTCACATAGCAACCTATGAAGTGAGAACAGAAACCACATCTGTTAACTCCTAGTGTCTTGTTCTAATAAGTTGGTACATGTGCCGAGACCAAAACCTTGAATTTCAAAACACCTTGAGGAAATTCCGGTCCAGGCGGAACCATACAGCTGTTGTTCTAGGCATGCATGTGCGAGAGAGAGGGAGAAAAAGAGTGTGAGTGCACGCGCACTAGAACTAGACACAAACTTTATGACATGGGCCCATGTCTAGGAGAAACGTGTTTTCACTTTTTTATAAAGTTGTCTGATCCTTGCAGTTCATTATATAAAAAAAAATATTTTGCATTTCTTTTACACCATCTCTCCAAGAATCTCAACTTACTTCACAACCAGTGTGGTAATTATCCCATCTCCCTTCAAAGATAGGTGAATGTTGTTGTTATTCTCCATCTTTAAAATGAACCACAGTGAAATGTAATTTTGCTCAAATTACATGCAGAATCTGTGGTGGAGCTGGGAATAGCTCCTGTCCTCCCACTCCTTTTCTTTAATATCAAGACCATTCTTTATTCAGCTTTATCTACCACAAAACTACTAACACACTGTGCAAATATGCAGTCTTAGAATAGGGTATAGTAGGGAGTTGCATTTCAGGATCAAGATGCTATGAATGCATTTGCCTTGAACATTAACCCTCTCTTTGAACATCCAATGCACATACAATATTTTTGAGAAACAGGACTTATTTTTAATTGTCTTCTTTTATTGTTTATGGAATGTGAAAATGTGTTAATGATTGTGAAGCATGTGTATTGTGTGGTTGGTCATCAGAACTGTTGTGATGCATCGTGACTTGGGAAGTGCTTAGAGACAGTAGTGAAGGTTGCTATAGAAAATCCAAAGAGAGGACTATTGTAAAGTTAAAGGGAGAGTATTTAAGAGAATGTGTACAAACTGTCTTGTGTAAAGTATGGCTAATAAACATGCCAGATTGAGCCATTAGCATCAGTTAATAAACCTGACTATGATATTGTCCATGTTGAGAAGGAGGAAAATATGAGCATAATAAAAAGAACTATCTGTAATTTCAGAGCTGAAATTCATAAATATCCCACACCTCATGAATTATACACATACATATGCAATGCTGCAACTTGGCAAACTAGATTTTTTGTAGTTTGTGAGCAGTTTAATTTTACTTCTCCAGAGCACTGCCTTTCCCCTTTAAGTTCTGTCAGCCTGAACAGTTTGTGCAAATATTATTGGTGTGTATTTTATTTGTTTTAACTTAAACTGCATCATATTAAAATCCATCACCATGTGTTGTATAGCACAGTAATATATACAGTACATATAATATGCACATTTTGTTATTTTACAAGTATGAATGCAATAACATAATATGCAGATGTAAGATTTAGTATCTGCTATTTTCATACTGTACTTCTTAAAAGCACAAATGATGAATGGTGTACTCTAATCCTCTATATATAGACACACATGACAATTGGGTCCTTGGGAATAACATTTGATGATTCCATTGACAGCAGGTTTACCATTAGGTGAAAGAGCATCAATCAGACAGGGAAGCAGCTTTTTAAGGAGGCACATCTTGAATATACTGGGCTCTTCCCTGGATCACAGCTCCATTCTGGAGGTCAGACAGAGAGGAGTAGGAGGGGCAATGCAGCCCAGTTCTGCAGTCTTTTGATTCCCTACCCCCTTTGGTACCAACTTTGACATGTTTGTTTTGATTGATTGGTTGATTGATTGATGTGGTTGAAAAGCCAAAGGTAGTTTGTGCCTGCATAGAATTCTACTGTATAAATAGTTGATGGAGATTTTATTTATGCTTATACTGATGCATTATAGTTCATGGTTGTAAGATGTCTTTCCCTGTGAGCTATATTCCTGCAAATTTATATCTTATGGTGAAAATCCAGTTTTCTTAAACATTATAACCAAATTTCTACAACAGTACAACTTCAGGTGTCTCTCTCCTTCCGCTGTTAGCAGTCTTCAGAAATCAGGGAGATGCTGGCAATTGGAAGAAAGTTCCCAGGACTTGAAGTGAATTTGCATGTGTTAGTTTTTAAATAGGGCCTAATACCAAAGGCCTAGCTCTCCTGTCTCACCACCTTCCAGTACAATACAGAAGAGTACTCTAGCTAGCACAGAGATACATTAAGTACTCTGAGGAGATCTCCAGAATTGGAATTGTTGCACTCTGGAAGTTAGGGAGTTCATTTGTCTGAGCTTGCTGCCTTCCTGCCAGAACTGTAACTTTTGGGTAACATCGGAGATTTGCTTAAGAGAGGTCTTCCAAGGCAGACCAGCTCTCATAAAAGACAGTATTAATAGCTTTCAAGTGCTTGAAAAGCCATGGATATTTTCTACCAGATAAAGACCTTTTAGGGTGCAACATGGTACACACTTTTGAGTCCCATCTGATCTGATCCTGGCAAGAAATGCATTCATGGAACCACCTTTTAGCACCTTGAGGAGGCTCATTTGCATCTCTTGAGAAGGTTTATTTAATGACCTCTTGTTTGTCTAGAAGAGTGGAGAAGTTTGTAAGTCTAAAATGATAGCAGGGATGTTAAATCTGCTGGTTTTCCATAAATCTCTCTGGGTTACCCAAATAGTTTTTGGGGATCTCAGTAGTTTTGTTCAAAATTTCTCCTGTCAGAATTCTCCAGTCCAGAGATGGGGTAGGAAAGAGGTGGCCAAAGGCCTTTGTTCTCCCTTTTTATGTTTTGACCCTTTTTGCTGGAAAAATCCTGTGTCATGGGGTCAGGAAGTTCCATGGTGAATGTGCTTTGCTTTGCCATCAGTCCTTCATATGAATTGTAAATTGTTACTTGCACCTTCTGTGCACGTGCCATTTGAAGTGTCTTTGGGAAGGACATACAGAGGCTCTTGTTTACAGTTCCTTTGTTAGTCCTGAAGAGCTAAGCTCTGGGTGTTTCTCAGACTCACATGTTCAATTTGCAAACATATAGCAAAATCTCATAACTCCATACACAATATCGATACACACATTACAACAAGATAATAATACTCAGCAGATTATAATTTTTTCAATGATACCTCACAAGGCATGCTTTGTACAAGATTTATCACAATTTTGTAAAGATGATGACCGTATATATTAGTATATACTGTTTTCTTCCCCTTTAGACAGCATCACAATTGGTACTGCCATCAAAACTTTATAATGGACTAAATCTGTAAATGATGAAAAGTTAAAGGTTTAGATGAATGGCACCTGAAATATTCTTTGGTGGTGATCATGCTGCTCTCCATTTTTAATTTTGCTTAATTTTTTTCTTTAGTGAATGTGAATGTGCTGAACTTGTAGGCCCCAGTTTTTCAAACATACATGTGTTTAACTTTACATTGAAGTCAATGGGACTATTCACCTGTCTAAAGAGTGAACAATCTAATCAGTAGATCTGAGAAAGCCAGTGAGAGTTACTAAGAGTAGGAAGGGATGTGGTGAGGAAAAATTAAGGTTATAGCAACAAAATCATATTTGCTCAATTGAAGGCATGTGCACATATCTTGATGCTGCTTGGTTCTGCTATCTAGGTTCTGCTAAGGTGTGCAGGTGGTATGATGATGAGAGCACTATAATAACATGAGTAAAATAAAAAGGCTTTGTTTTGTTTTTCAAATTTATATAAAAACCAAGAGAGCTGCAGCTGTCAACACTATATTCAGCTCTATGTCAACTAGGCTTGTTTTCAGCAACATTAAATGACATAATGCTGAAAGCAATGTCAGCAGCAAGCAGTCCACCTACATTAGAGCTCTTTATGTTATTGACACCAGTCCCAATGAACCGTTTTTTCCAGTGTAGATGAGGCCACAGAGAACTTGCCAACTTTCATTAAAAATTTGTTGGGAGCTGCTCCTGAGTTGATAGACATCCATTATTCTTGGTTTAGAAAGCACTTCCAAAGAAGTGAATTGAGGATTTTACAATAGAGGATTTCTCAGTAGTTTTATGGTAATCTGATGTTAAGGATTTATTTATAAAATTAGTCTTTGGATCAGACATTTTCTGATAAACAGAAGAGAAAACATAGATTTAGCTAGTTTACATTTGCTCATTATAGAGTAATATCACTAGAACAAATATTCCCTTAGGCAACTATTGCATTTTAATTAGAAACTTTCCTGGACAATGGCTTTGAGATCAATTAAAGTATCCTTGAGTTTTCTAATCAGCATCTATTGTGAATGCTAAAACAGAGCAGAATAGCTCTTTCCCCTCCAAACCTATCAATTCCTTAATATGGGAATTTTAGGAGACGGGTATGTGTGATGGGAAAAGACTATAAAGGGCCATTTAGGAATAAGTGGGTGGTGGTTTGCAGGACACGGAGTTTAGATGGTAAAAGTGAAGTGGTTAAGAAGATATCTAGAAGAAGGTGTGGAGGAGATTACAAGTAGAGCCCTGCAAATCTGCAGATATCTGCTTCTGCAGATGCAATGTGGATATCCACGGACCATTTGCAATGGTCACAGCTGTTAGGCTGCTAGCAGGACTCAGCAGTTGATCAGCTGTTAGGAGGGAAGGTGGGATTGATCATCTGTTAGGTGGGAGGGGCATCTGGGAGGGCTCATCAGCTGTTTGGAGTGGCAGGGGCTCAACAGCTCACTGAGGGCTGCTGGCTCCAAAACATCTGATGAGTGGATGCAGATGCCGGTAAATCTAAAAGCGACAGGGTGGATTGCGAGTCAGGTGAAAGTTTGTTCTTGTGGATGCAGATCAGATGCACATATTGGTATCCATGCAGGGGTCTAATTGCAAGGAGGTGTGAGGGCTTCAGAGGACAATGGGAATTATTAGGAAAAACTGGGAGCAATTGAAAAGAGTGGGAGAAAATGGTGTGGTTGAGATGAGGTGGCAAGTTAACTACTTGCCTTCTGTAGGTGAGCAGGATTAGTTAATGTTTGTATAGTGCTTGAGGTCTGTTACTTATTAAATGTGCACCTAGTTCCATATTAACAAGAGTATTCAGTTCACAGAGATTACAAGACGGCTGTCATGATTTTTAAGTCATTTGATGTCAGTGGAGCAACATCGACTTAAATCAGTTAAGGATCTTGCCCTAATATTTCTATTGGCATAAACATAAATAAAGATCTATGAAATTGTATAAATGTAGTCTTTAAAATTATTTTACAAAATCTTAAATCTGTAAATGTTCTTACAAAACAGGTACAGGCCTGTTCTAAACACAAAGTGAGGTAGGTTTAGATATACAGCACTGGAAGCAAATTGTACAATACTATTAGGCTTATGTGAGACTTGTTCTAAAACTGCAGTCACCTTACTCTTAACCTTACCATTGATTTGAAGAACTTCCTTTATTACCTGACAAGCCGCCTCATTCTCTGCATTTATTTTGATTTTGTAGGGCTTTCAGCCATGCCTTTATTGCTGCTGAGGAGTAAAATATCTGTTATAACCAGGATCGTAAATCTCTTCTGTAACTGAGGGACTATATCCTTATGGCTATAGATCACTTCAGTTATTGTCAAAAAGTGCCATCATATCACATTGCAAATTAGGAGACTAAAAGACACTGCTTTGCAGATTATGCCTGTTAGATGTGCATGAGGAAAATACATTGCCTCTAAAATAAAGTTTAGAGAATTATTAAAAGTTTTGAGATAAAGCCAGACAGTTTCTCTGTCTTTGGTTTAGTCAGAAGAAAGAGAACAAAAAAGGGGGGTAATAAGTCTGAAAAGTAAAGATCTAAGGTAGTTTGGAGCTTTTAAGAACTTTTCTGTAAAATGTTCCTTTCAATATAAAGACAGAAACATGGTACTTTAAGAGCTAGATCCTCCTTCCAGAAAAATCAGTGGCAATACTCCCATTGACTTAAATGGCACAGGATGAAGTGCTGGATTGTTATGCAGCTCATTTTGTTCAGTCCTTTGATTGTAAAGAACAGTCTGGTTCCAAAAGTTAAACTTAACTGCAGAATGAAATGCACATCATGTAGATAAGTATCATAAATAGAGCTGGCTAGAAAACAATCTCTCCCACAAAAAAAAAGTAGAAGTGTTTGGGGGAAAAAACTTTTGCCCTGAATCAGAGCACCACCTGCCAGGGGAGTTGGGCAACTCAGGGAGTGTTCTGCCTGGGGAATCAGGAAGCCTGCCAGATGGGCTGCACTGATGCCAGAGGGGCTATAAGCCATGGGACTACAGAGCCTGGGAGCCTGAGCTTCCCGGTAGCCCACCAGGCAAGCTACCAAGGAAGCTGGAACCCTGGAGAACCCAAGCTGTCCTCCAGATGGGCTGCCAAGGAGGCAGTCTGCTGGGATCCAAAGAAGAGTGTGTGCAGGCAGACAAGCTGGCAGGAAATAAAACAGATTTCCATTGGAAACTTTCAAGTTATGGCAAATTCAACGCGTTCCTGCCGAATGTTTTGACTTTGAATCAGTGTTTTAGACAGAAAACATTCCACTGGAAAATTCCTGACCAGCTCTAATCACAAACTATTCAAAACCTACAGCAGACTAGCAAGCACATTGCTGTCACCTATCTGCCCATTTCACTGGGTTTCTTCCTTCTCCATCTAAATGGCATGCTCGTTTTAGTATAACTCTGGCACACTCCCACTCTAAGGTGCATTCAGAGTAGCAAAGCAGCCACTTGTAAAGGGGTCCAGGGTTTGCAGTTTGTGTCCACACAGATAGCTACACCAGGGGGGATTCATAAAAGCAGGGGGTAGAGGCACTGCTGAAGCATGCTAGGAATCTGCTGAGAAAGGGTAGCTTTATGTTTTGGCTGGTGCTCTGATGGAGCTTCAATAGCAGACACTGGCTGGAAGAAGTACTGAATCAGTGCCGCTCCTGGCTGTCCTGGCCCCACCCATCCCAGCTGGCTCCATCCCCTTTGAGGTCTGCTATACTTCGCTATAGGAATCCCAGGGGATTGGAAATTGCAGGTGGCTTGACCTGGTGGACTTTTTGCCACAAAGGTCCCATGCCTTATTGTCAGCAGCCCAATGGATCTATTGCAAAAAAGAGAGTTCCTGGATTTCACATGTGGAAGGAAAATTGTGCATTGTTTCCTTGAATTTTGATTGAGTGCATGAAAGTTCTTTGTTATGATGTTCAAGTAATACCTAGGACTAATTATACAGATGTTTGGGTTTTTCAGTACTAAATCAGCATTAAACAAGGTGCAAGTATCCATTTGCTATTATATTTAAATCACAGATCTGTAGCTGAGACCAACCTGGTGTAAGCAGGTGTAACATCACTGTCATCAGCTAATAGCTGACTTTAAGGAAGAGTAGCACCCATTATACCATATATATGCTTCTCAGACCTCTTCCAGCAAAGCAGCTGAACTGGAACAAATCAAAAACAAGATACAAGTGTACACTGTTTTCAGACCCTCTTGCCCCTTCCCAGCCCATCATATTTTAATAGACACATGTCCACTCAGCAAGCCATGGCTTACTCTGGTTTTATTGAAGCAAAAAGAACAATAGAGAGAATGGGAGCCATGTTAATAACCTTCCCCTTAACCCATTAAATCAAATCCCACATTCTACAAAAGCTGCTATTGTACAGAATATGGCTTAAGTATTGATGTCACTTAAGGGCCTGACTGCTGAAGGGAGCTAATGAAAATAAAATGAGGTGGATTCAAAACCATGCTGTGATCTAAGTGTGATTGTCCTTTTTGTTTTATGCTTTTCTATGGTCATTAGCTTTATTGTAGCTTTTTGCCTCGCTTGTTCTTTTAGTTTTATAACAGAAAATGAGGTTGTGTGGATGTGGCAGTGTTTACCCAGTAGCAGCTATTTGGAACATTGCAATCACTCACATACATACAACCTGGACCATTTGATTCATTACATATAGGCCAGATTGTTCTTGAAATAAAACCACAAACCCAAGGTCCCACTCCAACAAGAAACATTTCTTTATTTGAACTATACAGGCTCTCAAAGGTTGCAGATACTGGCTATAGAGAAGACAACTTACTTTTAGAGATGCCTTGTAGCTGGGTGTTGAGCTGTCAGACCCCATATGTACATGCAGAGCTACTGTTTGGTAGCTGGACCAGGTGGGTCTCTGTAGTGCCATTCAGGAAAATAAAAGGCTGACGGTGAGACCCTGGCCCCACTGAAGTCAATGGTAAAACTCCCATTGACTTCAGTGGAGCTAGGATTTTATCCTGAGATTTCCTCTCAGGTAAGAAAGAGCTAGAGCAGAAGGATAGTAAATCCTACAAGAGGAAATGGTAATCAGCCTACACAGGAAAAAGATTGGGATTAATGCTAAGTAATCTTAAATCTTTGTTTCTTTAACAATAGAGCTGGTTGAAATTGTCATTCAAAATGTTTCACTTTTTTTGTCAAAATATAAATCTCCAGGGGGAAAGGCTGTTTCATGATTTTCATTGAAAAAATTAAAATCTAAAACTGAAAAATTTCAATTTTTTATTTGTTTGTTTTGGCAGCCAAAACCTGAAACTGAAAGTTTTAAAGTCAACCATTTTGGGGGTTTTGATTGCCAAATATTTTCAGGTTTGGGGTTTTCCTTTTTTCTACTTTGCCGAAAAAAGTTGACAACAATGAACATTCATTTTGATCAATTTCCTGAAATTTTATTTCCAAATAAAGGCAACCAACTGGAAGTGGGGAAGGAGGATTGTCTGAGCAGTGTGGGGACACCAACAATTTGCATACCACTACCTCCAAAGAATCCTAAACGTGGGGTTTTTTGCAGAGAGTTGCAGCCAGGGGACTTGTGCAAGAAAATTCCTGGCATATTATGCAACAAATTCCTGTTTCTGGAAATCTTCTTTCACCTGTGGCCACAAGGCAAGCAAAATTCAATCAGCTGTAGAGCAAAGGCATTAGTAGGGTAGCTCCTTGTGTGCTGGCTCTGGCTTTGTTGAGCCAAACAAAAAACACAGTTGCTTAAGGCTATATACCTTCTATATTTCTTCCTCAGCGGTTAATGTTCTGCCCAACATCACTTTTAAATTGCAGAGGACCATATGTTTCCAATGTCAGTCAGTCTGGATGGAATCAGGCCCTGAGGAGGGGTAGTTCAGAATGCTTCAACAGGCCTTTTAAATTGCTTGAGAATGGAGATTTCCCCCTGAGACAGTAAAATAGTCTCTGTAGTTGAGAAGCTCAAGAAGCCAGTCAGCACTGATTAGTATGTTTCCAGCTACTTAAATAACCTACATCCCCATGGTTTTTGAGCAACTTATAAACGAGTAGGGAAGTAGTATTATCTCTGTTTTACAGCTGAGGAACTGAGACAGAGAGAGGTTAAATGATTTGCCCAAAGTCACACAGAAAGTCTATGGTTAAGCTAGAAATGTAACCCAGATCTTCTGAGTCACCGTCCAGTGCCTTAACTACAAGACCATCTGCATCTATGGCACATGACTCGTTAATTGTCTGGACTCTTTTGCATTAGAGTACATTTTCTGCGCAGAATCATTTTCTGTGTAAAGTTATTTTATTCTTGCCGTAGATTTATGCAGGTTATGATTTTAATGATGAGCCTTTGTGTGCAGTCAAACTTCAGAAACATTTGGCTCAAAATCAAGCAAATGTAACATTACTAAATGGCTAATTATTGGGGATGAATGAGTAAAAAGAGGATCATTGTCCTTCATACTCATCTTCCCCACTTGCTCTTAAATATATGATGCTCTGAAGAGGAGGGAATCAGAGTATGCACTGCTAAAAAGTTGTGAAGAGCGCCTGATTGTCCTTTCTTATGCTAGGCATAACTCCATTAAAGGCAGTGCCCTTACACCAGTGTAGAATCAACTCCAGAGATTCCATTTTTGTTATAAATGAGGATCAAGGCACGATAATTAAATGTGAAAATCTTTCATTGAAGTTATGTCTCTCTTGCAGTGTTTGGCCTGAGGATGGGTGGAGAAAGAAATAATATGATCCTGTTCCTATGCAACAGTGCTATGACTGGCTTTTAGTATTCTCCCTCCTTCCTTCCCTTCTCTTCAGGACTATGTTATATCCTTTTTCTCAGGAACATGCACTAAATACAGGAGCCTGAATGATTGAAATATAATATTAATTATTTACTGACCTTAAGAGCCTCTTCACCATCCCTCTCCAACCTCTTCCTTTGTATAGCTCCATTTTATTTTTTAAAATTATCCAACATCTTTCAGTTTTTAATTTTTTCCCCAATATTAAATAGTTAATTACCTTTATCTTTGGTAGATTTTTCAAGCAGTACCAGAGGGCTTACACAGCTTTCACACAGAGAGGAGGGCTTACACAGCTTTCACACAGAGAGGAAAGCTGGTCCCGTGGCTTGGGCACTAATGTTGCACTTGCGAGACCTGAGTTCAAGTCCTTGCTCTGCCATCAGCTTCCTGTGTGAGCAACTCAGCTGCTTTTTGTTTGCTCAGTTCCCAGCTATAAAACGGAGATAGCAGTCCTATCAATGGAATGTGGTAAGGATAAATACATGAAGGATTGTGAGATGCTCAGACACTACAGTAATAGGGACCATAGAAGTGCCTAATGTAGATCAGCTTCAACAGGATCAATGATCTAGAGCCTGCAAGGAGTCATGATGTTCCTTCAAATCTCACAGCCCTCCCAGATCTAGTGAGAGAGTTGGCATGGTCAGGAGCTCAGTTCTGTAGCCATATCCCATCTTTCTATCTATAAGGTTTCCTTGCACACGTCTATTTGGTTGTCAGTCTGTCTGTCCAGGTTTTTCTATAGGAACCCATCACCATACTCTGGAAAGGCTTTCCAAGAGGAAAAACAACAAAGACATTTCTTACTTCTGACTGTGAGTTCTATAGACTTGGCCTCATTCCTGTAAAGTTTCTGTCTCCCACTGTCAAGAGTCTTCCCCTATTGATTGACCGTTTCATTGTTCTAATGGAATATAGTCACTGTATGAGGTTGTGCTTTCACAGGGAGAAAGAGCGAGTTTCCAAGGTAGTCAGGGCTAATAACCACACAGGGCCTTGAAGATCCAGACAGTGATGTTGAAGTGGTCTCTATTCAACAAAGAGCTGTGCATAAGCAGTGTATTACGATCCCAGTGACCCTATTGTTGAACAGAGGGGTCTTCCTTAGGGAATTGGCTTCCTTTTTAGATATAGTGTTGTAACATTTAGACTCAACTGTCCAATTAGTGTGCATCATCATGGCCAGATTGATCTTGGTGGGATCAAGTGCAAACTCTATAGTTATTAGGATATCCAAGTGCATATGGAGACTAGACCCCAAAGCTGTGGAGTACTTTAACATTCTGGGGGCATGGGCATTTGATCGATGGATTTTATAATAAGTTCATAGACAAGGTGGGAAACCTGAAGAGATTGTGATTTGTCTGGCAAGGACTCAGAGGTACTGTGGATTTTTTCCAGGGTTTAACCATTGCCAATACAGCATGAAAAAAAATCATATCTGTCCGGTTAATGCTCCATTGAAAAATGTATTTTCTAATGTTGGAATTTATTGTCCTCATTTTTTCACTGTATTCTTGCTCTTTCCCAATGTTTGTTTTCTCTTGGTCTTTCTTGTCTCTTTAGAATGCATTCTACATTTGGTCCATTTTTCTACATTTACTTTTTATTCTTGTAATCTACTGAATGTATGTAGATTTTCCTATTCCACTACATGTTTCAGTCCTTGTACTAC
Organism: Mesoclemmys tuberculata; assembly: GCA_007922155.1. Classification (NCBI taxonomy): domain Eukaryota; kingdom Metazoa; phylum Chordata; order Testudines; family Chelidae; genus Mesoclemmys; species Mesoclemmys tuberculata. The sequence goes on along the minus strand of ML675649.1, from coordinate 19,990,568 downwards.
AATCTTTGTCTCCTCTTTCTTTATAATCTTTTTCTGCTTCCATCCTGTTTTCTGATTTTTCACATTCTTTCTCTCATCTCACATGCCTATCTGTCCCCTTTTACTCCCACTCAGCTGTCACACTCATTACTTTCTTCTGCCTGTTTTTCATCTCTCTTGCCTTTCTTTTCCTTAATGGTGTTTCCTGCTAGTGGTCCATGCAAGAAATATTTTGAAACCAACATGTTTTCATGATATTTTCAACAACAGATGGACCTAGAACATTTAACTCTGGTGTTCAAATGCAGTTTGTTTTTAGCTGATCTTGCAGTAACCAGGATATTTTTTGACCCTTTAAAATAACATTTCTTTAAGCAATTTTCCTCCTTTTTTGCCTGGCAGACCTGGGGAGGTTTGTGGGAGTGTTTCCTGTGGAGCAGAAACCAAAGAAGGCTTTAGTTTGCATTCTTGTATTTATGTGTACATCTTAAATATCAGGTGTAGCACTTTGGAGGAAAAGCTGTCTAGGTATTGTTTGTTACCATTGCTACTGATGTATTTTAATGGAGTACAGCAAATCATAGGTCCTACATAAATTTGTTTTTATATTTAAAATAAATGTATTGAGGGAGGAGACATCTACAATAGTAGCTAGTAATGAGTCTTCAGGCTCCTCTGAAACTTTAAATTTTCCCTTTTGATTTTAAAATATCTCTAAGCAAACTTTGGGAGGTGGAGGGAGCTCTTTAAGTATTACATATGGCTCTGTTGGAACTTCCTCCCTTTCTTTCCCAGATGCCATCTTGAATTTTCTGTAGCTGAGGAGAGAATCTCAGTATCTGGTGTATAACATTTTAAAAGTTTCATTTTAACTTAAGAAGAGCATTCTCCCTAATCAAAGGCATTTAAAATCCAATATATGTTTACATCTAAATGGGCTGTGAATATTTCCTCCTCAAAGGTGTGAGGTATTCTTCATGTGGCAAATGAAGAAGCTCATTTTATTATAAATAAAAACCAGCAGAACCTGATGAGACACACTTCAAGGCATCATATGGAGTTATAGTCATACTACTCTGGTGCTGAAAACGCATAGCATTTGCCTTCTCACCTCAGAATATACTGACAGCTAATTGCAGTATAATGACATTCCATTGTTATTGAGAACATAGTATATTTTTAATCATAATAGTGATGCAGCACTGCTTTCCACAGCAGTGGAATCAACAGTTGTGGTCACAGATGGTGGACATTTGTTAAGTAATTGCACCCCAACGGATCAATTCTTCTCTCCACGTGTATGCATAACTCTCTTTGAGGCTAATAGCAATTATGTGAATTTGGAGAGACCCCTTTCCCCCCCAGTGCTGTGAAACAGAAGCAAATTAGTCTCTGAAAACTTTTAATTAGGAATGAGTTGAGGCAGTTTGGGTAAAAGTAAAATGCCTTCACTTCCCAAGCCCTGCTCCTGTCAGGATCAAGTAAGAACCCTTCTCACTGCCACTGGGCCTATTTCTACAATCATAGTTGAACTGAACTATTTGTTAGGGTTTCTAAATGATTCAGTAAAATATTTTCTGCTTCTGGGTTCCAGGCAGACTCACCAGTGCTCAGGATACCACAGGGAGCCAGTAAACATGGGATTTTTGGGACCTGGGACCATAAACCAAAGTACCAGAAGTATTGAGATCATTCTCATGAGATTTCTATACTTGTTTTACAGAGTATGGATCTTTGGATAAGTTTTCAGTGTTGATCAGAATAGAACCCAAATGCTGAAGCTTTTTGTAGCTTGTCCAGGTCTCTCTCTCTCTCTCTCCCTCTCCCCTTTAATATACATTTACTTAATCTAATATCAGTTTCAGGATTGGTTAATAAATGAACTCTGTTAATCCCTACCAGTGCTTATGAAGAATATAATGATGCATTTGTATTTCACATTTTGTAGTCAGATAACTCCATTCAGTCCAACCATGCCTCTGATATTTTACATGCAATGCAATGGTAAGAGAGATTTGTATTGCATGTGTTTTCTATTTGGAAGCCTAGGAAATATATTTCTAAGCATTGGAGGTATCATGGCTATATATCCTATATAGCTCATCAAATTTGATTCTCTGCTAAAGAATGAGAAGAGTGTTTTGTTTTTCTTCAGTTGGCTAGAATCATTACTAAGTATCCTGGTATCATCACTCTGTAATGTCATTTTTTAAAATTCTTGTTTACCATTTTGCCTTTAAGGCAGCCAGCAGGAACACAGAAAAAGCATTCCTCTCCTGAGCGGATGTCAAAATTTTGTAAGTAAGCCAATGTGGAATGCTAAGTCCATGCAGTATAATTCTTAGCTGAACATAAAATAAGGGTACACATTTGAAATGAATAGACACAAATAACACAAACCCAAGTACTCAGGGAGAAAAAAGAGGGAACCAAAATAATTGAAAGCAGGTATATTGTTTGGAATTGTAATACAGAAAAGAACTAATGTGTTTAAAGAACTCCTCATTCCTTGAAAACCCAATTTGCTGCTTTTTTTTTTTTAATCATATTGTAACCCGTCCATGCCCAGGGTAGCCCACTGATAATGCCAGGGTCAGGGCAGGCTGTAAAAGGAGAGCAAATTCTCCCAGCACTGGTGGGTGACACCACAGTCAGACTTCCCAACCAGCCACAAACAGTGCTTCTGATTCCCCCACACTGGTTATCAAGAAGCCATTGTGCAAATACACACAGCCCCCTTTACTGCATTTCAGTCTCTGGCTCCCCAAACTGACACTAGGTCCAGTAAAGAGACCAGTTGTTTAAACTCTATGCTCTTTACTAAAAGATTCCCTCTGATCCCAAAGGATCAGCCACAGCACCAGTTCACTATAAGTTTGGATCTTACCCAAAATACCACGCTGCCAGCCAATCCTTTAGTAACTAAAGCTAAAGGTTTATTAATAAAAGAAAAACAAACAATAAGAGAAGTGTTAAAGGCTTAAAGCAATCAGATATATACAAATGATTTAAAAGTCCATATACATCAGGTTTCTAGAACAATTGTGGAGTTGTATATTTCCTCTGGTATACATCCAGTACCTGGATGGGTCTAAGTCCTTCAGTTCAGTTGCAAAGTGTGTTAATCCAGAGGTGTGTCCGCAGCTGGACAGGAATGAACACAAGACAAAGACAAAATGGTTTCTGTGGTTTGATCTTATATACCCTCTGTTACTGGCCATGTGGCTTGTGGAATTTTACAGTGACCAAAATGGAGTCCATAGTCACATGGGCCAATCCTGATAACTCTTCAGGTATGCCTTTAGTTTCTTCCTGGGCCTCTGGCTCCTGTAAAGGTCTTGATGGGCCATTAAGCGGGCTATTGTCCTGTGGCCTCTCTGTCTGGAGTGTGTCTTTTACAGCACAGTTTGAAATATAGGTATAACAAAGATCTCCATAACTTTCCTCATACATATTACACATGAACACAAATATTATCATCTTATTCAGCATATCATAACCTTTCTAACCGCACCTGACATGGTATGTCTCACATGAATCACTATGATTTTGACATATTAATGTCAAATAACACAAATGCCCCACCTCCTAATGCAGTCTGCGTGACACATATGTAATATGATCAGATCAAGGAGGAGGAGAGGATAGATAGTACAATGAAATTAAAATATCTAAACTCTCGGCCAGATCCTCAGCTAATGTAAATCAAAGTACCTCAGTTAACTTTAAACGAGCTCTGCTGATGAGTGCCAGCAAAAAATCTCAATATAGCTTTTAAAATGCAAGCAGATTAGAGGTTTGCCTTTCTGACCAGTCTTACTCTTGTCATGCTTGCTGATAACGCTGTTACCACAGTGCCATGCTCACAGATGTTGACTTGGATTACCAGTCATGCCTCCACTTTAGATATCCTACTGTTCATTAGCCTTTTACACAAGGGCTCAGAAACCTTCTCCCAGAAATGTGGTCTGCTAGGCCCCACCCTGAAAAATGGATTCATGTAGGTGCGTGTTTGCACCCACATGGAATCAGTTGAGACCTACAGAGGTACAAGCAACAACCTGTACAAATCCAACTGCAGAATCAGGGCTCTTGTATTCAGCATTGTACAAATGGGTGTGGGCATTAGACTAGTGGTTAATTTATAATAATGCCTATGAAAGATACAAGTCTCAGTGCAGCAAACTCAGCAATCCTGATAACAATGTCGGATGCTTAAGGTTCTTAATAAAATAGACATGAGTGAGCCTGTATTTGTTACTTGTGAAACAGCAAGTAGTGGACATTTTGAATGAACAAATTATGAAATAACGGAGAAGTTTCTACAGGAAACATTTCCTTAAATCTGACTTCTGTTTTATAAAATGTATATGTATTTGAAATATGTGGCACAGAGCTTGAAAAATCCACTCACTTATCGCACACGGAAAGCTTTTCCTGGTGAGTGGGGAAAGGAGGACTAAAACAATCCATATCTACAGAATTTAAGGTTTAATCCAAAAAGAGAAAATAAGTTTCCAGCCTTTTCCTATATGAACTGATGTGATGTCTTCCTGAGTCTGCAGACAGCTTCACTGCCTGTGTAGCTTTCTCATAGCTTTTCCAAGCAAAAGCTGAGTGATGTCACCAAGACTTTGAACCATCACTAATCTAATAATCTTGTCAATTGCCATGCTACTGATCTGAGAAAGTGATGAGCAGCAGCAGGGGAATTTAGAGGGGAAGATGACACAAATCATGGAGGCTGGAGAAAAGTAGACCCCCCCCTCCCCATTGATCACATAGCTATGAATTGGGAGACAGAGTCCTTCTCCTTTCCATTAGTCGGAGGGAGCTTCCAATGTATCTGACACCAAGTACTTGCAGGCTGATAGGAGAGATGGAGCCCCCAAGCAAAGCTCAGAAACAGAACTCTTTTCCAGCATCTGGTGGTGGAAGTGGATAACTCACAATAGTTCTGCCCAAAATTTCTCTGGTGTGAGCCTTCCTCTTCTCTGGTATTAGGCTCTGATTAGGAGCTTTAGTCCCCTGGTTAGTAGGGGTTTGATACATTTTTCAAGCCCTGATGATACAATTTTTTGAAGACCACAACTGCTTGGCTTTTATTTTAGTCTTATCAGATGATTTCAGTATCTCATGTACATTTCAATTACTTGTAAATGGTGGCGAATTTTAAATAGGCAATATTTAATATATAGTGTTTATTATACAGATATATACAGGACTTCTTTCCAAATGTGGAAATTCTGTCAACACTAAAGGAATTTTCACAGTAAATCAAAAATAGAAAAAGAGTCCATAGTCAGTAAAGTTTATGAAATATATAACAAACATATGTAAAAATTGTTCTCCGGGTAGGAAGAGACTATAACAAAGGATTGAGCAGACATCTTGTCCTGCTATTTGAATTGCATGTTGCTAGTATTGGGTAGCAAATTCACTATGGGTCTGCCCTAAAGCTCACTGAAGTCAATGGGATTCTGAATATTGCCTTCAAGAGACTCTGGTTTGATTCCTATATGTCTATATCAGCTGCTCAGATTGTTACAAAGAAAATGGTCATTGAGCAAATAATTTCAAATGTTAGGGCTCAATTCTGAAGACAGGCATGTGTATGAAGTTACTCCTGAGAGTTTTTGCTGCATCAGACTACAGTGTAGCATTTTGCTACATCCTTCAAATCAATATATTGCTCTGGTGTATCTGATAATCTAAAATAATCTGTATAAATTTTGCATAAAAACAAGAGCCATCATCAGCTTCCAAAAAAACCCAATAAGCCACCCCCTCCCTTTAAATCATTTAGGAATCATGATTCTAAAACCCTGTGCAGTGCTTTAAAAATGTAACCCTTCTGCCAGTCTCTGCTGTAATTCCAAATATTTAAATTCTCTATAATAACATTTACGACCTATGCAATCCCAGGCAGCTCATAATACTTGCTCAATTAAAAGGGTTTCACATTTTTGCTGTATTAAAAATTACCTTATTTATAAATTAAAATTGCAGCAATTTACAACCTGGATAATGTGGTAATTGCTATTTAATACTCTTATATCCAAATACCTCTACAAAGGACAAAGAATTATTAGGCTCATTCTAAATGATCTCTTTTGATGAAGACAATGTTAGCTAAATACTCTTGGCATTAATTCTGGGAGTGAGTTTAGCTAAAATTGAGGGTTTACTGTAAACTCAAGTTCAACTGGAAGATATCTTGGAGTCCAAAGCAGTACAAAGAAGTGAAAATGAAGTGACATATTTTGAAAACAACTTGAGAATTGCTCAGAGAAATAAACCATAGCTTTATAAGCGAATCTCCCAAGACCTGAACATGCTTAGCCCCTCTGTATTTGTATTCAGTAACTCTATTTGCTTTTGGCTCTATACATTCCTATCAGATAGGTATGGTTGTTTTGCTGGCAGAAGATTGCATCGGTTTTAGGCTGTTCCTTATCATTCTTTTGGCACAGCAGAACGTGTTTGGAACATGTTTCCATCATTGATGGTAATCCAAAATTCCTCTTTATAAAGAGAGTATATCACTACTTACATTTGGGCAAAAAATGAATTTCAGTCCATTGACAATTTTGAAAAGTAAAAAAAAGAAAAAAATAATTTTACGTCAGATTTAATTTTTCAGCTAATCAATGTTGAAGGGAAATATTTTGGTTCAAACTTAATTTTTTAATTTTGAGTATTTTAAAATATTTTTTAAAATGTAATTAAAAGAAATTTCAAAATGAAATGTCATTTTAAACAAAAAATTTAAACATTTTGTTTAAAAATGTCAAAATGAAACCTTTTTATGTTTTTTTCAGAATGCTTTTGTTCTAAATGAACATTTCAGTGAAACTGAGACAGATTTGCAAAATGGTACCAGTGTTGCCAAATCTACATTTTTCACCCAAAAAATTTTGGTTGAAAAAATATGCCCTCCTTATTCACAATGCTCTGAGAACTACCTTCTCCCATAGGAGGAAATGCTACTACGCTCGACTCTTGACGTATATAACTTACAATTGTCCCTGCCCAATAGCATAGGTCAGAGTTGAGCATAATTCAGAACCACTGTGTTAACTATTATTGCACTGATACCATTATCCAGCTCTTCTTTTCAAATGTATGTATTGTTCTATTCTCCTGCCATTGGCAACAAATACTTGTTTTGTTCTAACAAATGCTACTTTAGGTTTGTTTGGTTTTTTAAAAAAGCTTTCACCATAGTATACAGAAGTATTGGAGATTTTTTTAAAAAAACCTTTTCTTTAATTTATCCTCTTTGATGAGGATATTTTATAGCTTTCCAGGTTTTTAATCACTCCCTCTAGAGACATGAACTGATCTGTCTGCTTTCTTTAAGGTAATAAGGCTAACCAATTATCTGCCCCACAGAAAGGCTTTTAGTGCTGCTTAGCATTACCCTTCAAAGGGCACAGAATGTGAGTTAGGATCTAAAAACAGAATTTGTGCTGTTCTTTTAAGGCAGATAAAGAGCTAGAACCTATGTTGTTGCTAAAACTACACAAAACACAAGTCAGTGGTATTTGTGCAAAGCTCATAGACTCATAGACTCATAGGTCAGAAGGGACCAATATGATCATCTAGTCTGACCTCCCGCACAAGGCAGGCCACAAAACCCTACCCATACACATTTATAACAACCCCGAACCCATGACTGAGTTATTGAAATCCTCAAAAGTGAGATTTGAAAACCTCAAGCTGCAAGGAATCCACCAGCAAGCGACCCATGCCCCATGCTGCAGAGGAAGGCGAAAAACCTCCGTGGCCCCTGCCAATCCACCCCGGAGGAAAATTCCTTCCTGACCCCAAATATGGCGATCAGCTAAACCCTGAGCATGTGGGCAAGACTCACCAGCCAGCACCCAAAAAAGATTTCTCTGCAGTAACTCAGTTCCCATCCCATCCAGCATTCCCACAGACCATTGAGCAGACTTATCTGCCGATAATCCAAAATCAATTGCTCAAATTAAACTATCTGTGTTAAAGCTCTCCCTTTCTCTCTCCTGATACCATTGCACTCCCATGCAGATCAGCCCCCTGCTGTGCTGAGTTAAAGAAGCTTGAGAGTGGCTCTGATTTATACCAGGCTGCAATGACTACAGGAAGCAGAAAACAACCAAGGATCAGCATACAGCACGTTGGTATGCTGGCCACACACTCTTTCCTCTACCATAAAATTATAGAAACATAGGACTGGAAGGGACCTCAAGAGGTCATCTAGTCCATTCCCCTACAATGAGGCAGGACTATGTTGACAATCAGGAGATAGACACACTTATGTCAATTCTGCACCATCTGAGGACAACTTTTTCAACAGAGTGGTCCTGATGGTTCAGTTAATCCTTCTTGAGAGCTAGGTAATGCCAGGTGTATAGCACAAAGCGGCTGCGCAGCACTTGAGAATCTGGCCCAAAATGTTGATATTTGAATAGAGCAGTCCTCAAACTCCCTCTTCTACCAAAGATTTAGAGGTTAGTAGTGCCTTTAGTAGTAGCAGAAGAAGTGATTTGTTTGATACACTAACACACTATAATGAGCATTAAATATGTGTACTGTAGGGAAGGTTGTGTTCTGATTACCATTCTGACTCCCCTTTCTCAGTTGCGCATAACTTTCTCACACAGATTCTTAACGGATGCAATTTTCTCTGAGTGATCTTCACACAAATATTATTTTTTTAAAATGTTTTACTAAATCAGTTCAGCCATATTTTAGTTATTTGAGTATAAAAAAGCCCCACATACAAGTGTAAGAAATTTTGCGCTCAGAAAACTGGAAATTTGACAAGTCAAGATTGAATGAAATAATAAAACAGACGACAATATGCAAAATGGAGTTTTTTTATGCAGTTACATACAGACATTGCATTTCTCAACCTTAGCGGTAAATAAATGCTAGGTTTTTTCATGGATTTTGTAATTGGATTAGACCCAGATAGAAGTCCATAATAGAACTGAACACTAAATGATTCTCTGAGCAAATATGGATACAATGTTCTACTACATATTTCACTTAATCTAGTTCTCCCTTCCACTGTTCCTATTGTGAAAGACCACTATAGCAAGAACTAAACTGTTTCCCATGGTATGATTAGTTGGTATTATTTGTCTCACAAATAACCACCAAGAAAACAAAGTCTTCCTGGATTATTTTTTGATACACCAGTAAGGACATTGTCATCAATGTTCAAATCTACACGTTTTGCGAGAGTGGATAGTTTAGGGTTTGAAATACCTGCTATCCATAGGTTTGAATCCTAGCAACCCACCAGCTCAGCCCCTCTTCCTTCCTTGGGCGATAAAACTGTTTCATGCAATTGTGTTTCTTTCAGATAAGAATTTTAAAATCAAGTTCCTGATGAATCTGATTGCCATGTCAAGGTTCTGAACAAATCCCTAAAATACTATGTACTTCAGGCATTAAACTAAACCTCTCTTTGCTAGAGCCTCAGGAAGGGACAATTTGAAAGGGAGATTATGAAATGATGCTCATCTCTTAGAGATGACTGCTACCCATCAACTTATTGTAGTCCAATTAAAATGAATGATTTGGCAGTTATTGCCTGAATGGGAATGCTGACGTTGTACTCTGGCCCATTAACAGAGAGACTAAGAGTCAGCATTGTAACACCCTGTCTCAGTCACCAACATTTCCTGGCCTTGTGAGAGGCATCTCAGCAACAGAAAATGGCTTGTTGGCCTCAAGGGGGCATATTTAACACTCACTAGCAGCCCAGTAGTGACACATTCATTCCAAACCATAGGGTTCCATATTCTCTCCTAGGAAGGAGAGCTGACAGGCCCCTCTTCAGTCTGACAGACAGCAGAAGGGGTCCTTTAGACCTTGACTTCATCTCTAGGCTGGGACAAAGAGCAGGTAAGGTTGGACATTCTCCTAGGAGCATCACCATGGCACCCCAACCCAATGCAGCCCAGTAGTAGAATATGATTCTCAAGTGAATGTCAATTCATTCATTCTCAAGGATTGAGTTCAGCTTTGCTGACTTATTTCTGTGGATGGGAGATTGGACTAACCTGAGGTGTCATAGCAGGCTTGATGTATGGCCCTGCAGCACCCTGTCATAAGCGTTTCCCCTACCCAAAGTACACACACAGTTCTTTCTCCTTGAGCTTCATGTGGTGAACTTTTATAAGGGGGGGAACTCCTGCTGCTGCAGGTTTCATAGTTTGTCTGAACCCTCATGGATGGGCATGTACAGTAGCTGACTTAACAAGACATACAATTTATGCTGGACCACATATCTCAGGGTAGGAACAAGCTTAATTCATATGCCCCTAGCAACTGGTATGGCGTATCAAGTTAAAGAACCACAAAGAGTATTTACAAATAAGCTACTCCATCAGGTCAAAACATTTTAAAAAACACCTTAACAAGCCATTAGTCAGCTATTAAAATAAGCAAATAATATATATATCTTCTAAAGTGCTCTTCAAAATTGAAACAATAAACCCAAACCAGATCCACCAGGAAAACCAGCCTATTCTAGCAAAAAGAAAATACTCCAAAGGGGAAGCATGAGTAATGCATGTTCTTGTATCAACACAATATCCAAATATGTATTGAATATGAAATCCATCCCTGCATCCAGGGCTAGCTCAAGCCCTATATACTTCTTGCAATTTAAATGGCACATAGGCCTTCTGCTGGCCCATGGTATGGGGTGAATTTCACCCTTAGGTTAATATCTACCTTACTCATTATATACCATGAAGAGACTAGGCTCCAACTAAGGAAACACTTTTAAATATATAGTTACATAAATATGAATTCCTTATTATAGAGATCATAATAGTTTTAGTGTATTTTGCCTGAAACTTACCAGTGTATACCATATACTTTTCAAATCTCATTTAGTCCCTTATGTTTCACACTGTATATGTTCAGAATAGTATGTAACAGTACAGTTCTTAGGGGTAATTGTATGGACTATACAGATTGTATAGACTAGTTAGAAAATAAGTTGTTCAGGGCAGGGACTATGTGTTTGTACAGTACCTAGTACAGTGGGGCTCTGATCCTGGATTCAGGCCTGTAGGGAGTACTATGGCACAAATAATAAATATATATGGAAAGAGAGAATTTTGCTCTCCTTGTATTCTCATTTTACAGTTTTTCTTTTGTGAATGTTTCTCTAGAAGGACATAGACTTAGCTATTAGTTTCATTGCATGGCTTGCGTTTCTAACACAGGGGCCTGTTTCTTTCCTTATTGCTCTTTCTGTTGCTTTCATCTCTGGTGACTAAATAGCATGATGGATCAATTTCTCTGAGAAAACCCTCACATTTTATAACACTAAAAAATGAAAGACTACCTATAAACAGGTTGTTCAGGACTGAGCTCAAATGACCCAGGTCTGCTCTCTGGTGTGTGGATAGGAAACCAGATGTACTTTCCAAGGGTAATAGAGAACTCAGATGCTGGGTTATTGCATATGTCTGACTAGATTGTAAGTAATGTATTTTCTGGAATAAATTTGTTTGCTTTTTATCTTGGCGGAACAAATGAAACAACAAAGAGGGATATAAAAATGCACAAAGAAAAACATGAATTAGGCTTTGGCAGTTAGGAAGTGGATTAAAACAGAGAAATAGCCAGGGAATTTTTTCTGGGGTGACTCTTTTTGTCATTGAATATCTATTACATGTTGGGTTGATGGGCTAATTGTCTTCTGACACTGAGTGACAATAAGAGATATGTTCTTTTAAGAGGATGAAACATAAAGTTAATTAAAAGAAGTAGTAATGCAAATATTGGATTCTCTCCACACACAGTAAAAATACAGCTTCTGTCACTTTGAAGTTATATTTGAAGTGAATCAATGCCTTTGTACAGTAGGTGGTGTTTGTAAGGCGCTCTGATGCTGCTGGAGAGGTGTTATAAATCAATAAAGTGTGGGTGTTCTGAATGCAAAAATGCTCAGCCTTGAATTCCTCCAAGACTATTAGGACTTGAAGCTCATCTCATGTCTCATAAGAAAAATAATTTTCTCTGGATTTACAAAAAGGTCTTGAATTTAACCTATGACTTTGACCCCATAAGATATTAATGATTTCCATATAGGTAAATATGACAAAGGTATTATAGTTGTTTGTGAAGTTGATTATAAATGTATAAATATACATGAATTAACAGAATTAGTAGAACTTGTTCATGTCTAAAATATTACACTACATATACCCATGCTCAGATACCACAGTAATGAGTCAGTACAAAAACCTAGTATTACGGGCTATGATAGAGGCAGTTTTGCCTAGTAGTTAGAGCAGGCATCCAGGTAGGGTAACGAAGTCAACAGTCTGCACAGAGCCAACTGCCAATCACTCGAGCCAGGGGCCAACCCAGAGTCAGAATCAGAAATCAAAGTTAAGGGTCAGCGCCAAAGTCAGATACCAAATGCCAGAGCCCAGAGTCAGGGGCAGAAGTCAGAGGCTGGGGTCAAAGCCAGGACTGGTGAGCGATGATTGGAGGTGAGGTATAGAGGTATAAAGGCAGGAACTGGAGGAGAGGCAAGAATGAAGTATGGAGCAGCAGCACGGTAGGAGCAGAGGTGGAGGCAGGAGCCAGGAGTGGAGCAGGAATCAGGAACAAGGTTGGGTGCAGGAGACAGGCACAAGCAGCATCCAGTGCAGCCACAATAGGAAATCACCTTGTCACTCAGACGAAGTTCCTGTGCCTCCTTCTGGCTTAAAAATGCATGGTTGGATCAATTGGTTGAGCCAGGCAATACTCCAGGGTTCCCATGGGTTGTACCTTAGTAGGACTATAGCCTCAGACACTTTCTCAGCCCACCAGATTTCAGCAGACATGGGGCAGATGCCAGGATGTGGCGGCTGGCTGGGGATTCCCAGACCTGGCTTCAAAACCTGGGACATCACACCTAGAAGCATTATGGGATGTTTGGGTTCCACGTTAATGACTATATGTATGCTATGTAGTGTGTCTGTAATGTTTTGTAATTAATATCTTAGTACAAGAATTATCTGGCTCCATAGTGTGAGGAAGAATTACATCCTACAAGTGATTCTCCAAAATACAGATCTGCTTTTGCTGACTATTTAAATATTCAAATACATATTAATTAAAATAATAAATTGGTTAATTGAATAAAAAAGTATAATCAGGTTTGGGAATATCATAATATTAAATTGACTTTGATGTGGCCACTTTGAGTAAAATCCTGTCCCACTTAAGTCAAATACAAAATTTTGCCATTGAATTCAATCTCTTTTTACTGAATACATAGCAAGAGAATAAATAAGGTGCCATTATATGATATATTTAAAAGATCTCTACTCTAAAAATGACAAACAGCAGTGGAACAAACCATGTTAAATTGATAAACTGAAAGATGTAATAAACAAGGAGCTTGCAATAACTACAGTATGGATTTTAATCTGTTGTATAAAGTGATCTGCCAAATTAAATTTCACAACATATATAATAATTACAAATGAATTTTAAAAAACCTAGTAAGTTAATTTATGTGATTAAGCTAGTAGTTGAACTCTTGACAGTAAGAAGGAGCTATGGAGTGAGTGTGATCTCCACAGCAAAAATTGAAAAGGACCAACACAAATCAAACATAAGGACATATAAGTAGGGGGCAGCATGGAAATTCAAAATAAAAGGAGCATTTTAATTACACTGGACAGCAAAGATTTTGCTTCCTGAATACTTTTGGATGTATCTTATGGATTTTGGGCTGCTGATTATGAAAATCACCATGAAACTTCCCTATTACGTACCGTTTTTTTGAAATCGCCTATATTTGTTATTTCAATTCATAATTTAAGTCTATTAAAATGTTGCTCATAATGTAAGCTGAAAAGTTTTCTATCTTGTGTCCAAGCATGCCTGGGCATGCAGTGACACTGCACCTAGTGCAGGCCACACAACATGCAGTGGGAATGCTAAGGCTTAGGCAGGGCGGATGCTGGCAGGACAGGTTTTAGAAAGGCTATAAAAGCATTTTGCACACACTGTTCTATGCATAAGTTTGCATTCATGTTGATGCGCATGCTTTATGCGCATAGCATATTGTGTGTGCTCACAATAATAAAGCAATTGTATTTTCAGGAAGATTCGTGATAGCAAAATGTCTCGTCAGTGTCGTAACAGCCGCGATACGTTTCTTGGCAACTACAGAGCACCAAATTACGTGCAGGTGGTTGACAACATGCCTCAAGCATACAAAACCATGAAGTGCAACATGTCACTAAAGATTCGTTTTCTGCATTCGCATTTAGACTTCTTCCCTGCAAATCTTGGTGCAGTCAGTGACAAGCATAGTGAAAGGTTTCACCAGGACATTTTGATCATGGAAAAATGGTATCAGGGCAACTGGAATCCATCAATGCTGGCCGATTATTGTTGGACACTTAAATAAGAAGCCTTAGACACTGAATACAAACTAAAATCATCAACAAAACATTTTTAACTCAGTTGAACTATTGCAAAGCGTCAGCACCGTTATGCGGTTAAATGCATTACATTCAATAAAAGTCGATTCAATAAAAGTCTCCAAATTCCTACGTGATACAAGTAGTCTGAAATTATATTTGTGTTCAGCTTCAAGTGGTCTAGCATAATCTAAAAAAAATTCTGAGGAAGCAACACTTTTGAAAAAATTGGTTGTCCAGTGTAATTAAAGTGGTGTTATAATGTTCTAGATTCTAACGGTATATAATGGATAAAAACTCTGCCAACCTTGAAAAGGGGTAGGGATGCATTATTATAATAAAGGATTATATAGTTAAAAAGTAGGAGCCAAAAGACTGAAAAAGTAAAATTTAAAGTCTAAGATGACAAGGAAAGAAGTTTTAATAAAAGCAGAAGGAATTTTATGAAATGTAGATAGCTACTTTTGCCAACATTGTACGCATGACAGAACATGCATCATTGGGCATAGAATAAAACCTAGCCACTATGGATGGTAAATGATCATATTTTGCATTTGGAAACTAAACATGCAGAAATCTGTACCAGACACAATTGTGGTAATAACACTTGGTCATTGATGAGACACTCATCACAAAAAATGTCTTTCAGAAGAAAACGAAGTGCTCTACATGGATGAACCTGAATGTACTGTGTTCATTGCATTATTTTCTCCCTTTTTTTAAGTTTCCATAGAGCATGTACAAATATTCTTTGATTAAAAGGTGTCTTTGTAATAAAATCATTGAAATACCATACAACAATATAATATAGCTACTGTACTTCTTCCGAGTTGCATAGTATAGAGCTACATGGTGCCTAGTGAAATTGCTGCAGACTATCTGGTTAGTTCCCATGCAACTCTGAAGAAAGACAGTGTCTGTATAATATTTTTATATGAGTCATGGCCTGTCAGTGTTCCCATTCTGGACATTCATCTGGCAGCTGTGTTTGGGTCCCACTAGCAGTATTGCCAACTCTTGTGATCTTATCATGACTCCAGTGAGTTGGAGGTTGTTGGTTTTTTAACTTCTTTCAGGAAAACATGATGAAAAGTTGTCAGCTCATGAATTTTGTCTGACTGGTCATGGAAATGGATTTGAATAAAGTCTGTGAAATCTTGGAAATGGCTGTAAAAACACATTTGAATAGGTCCCCAAACTGAGTGACATTGCAACTTGGCCAACAAGGTTACAGCACCACTCA
>ML675649.1:19857721-19966435 GCA_007922155.1 Mesoclemmys tuberculata | reverse complement strand
TGCTCGCCCGCCCTGCCAAGGGGCCGGGGCGATAGACTGCTTGCTCGCCCGCCCGGCCAAGGGGCCGGGGCGATAGACTGCTTGCTCGCCCGCCCGGCCAAGGGGCCGGGGCGATAGACTGCTTGCTCGCCCGCCCGGCCAAGGGGCCGGGGCGATCGACACTGTGGCTAATTCCCGCTTATTCTAGGAAGGTGCAGGGACCTTCCCGAGCGGCTGGGCCCCCGGAAGGGCCGCCGCGACCGGCGCGAAGCTCCCGCCGGCTTACACACTTCTTAACTTCTTAAATATAGCTATGAACAGGACTACTTTGCTATGTAAGTACAGTTGGTGATGTAGTGAAATCCAATCTCTTTCCATTGTTGCCTGTATGACTAGATATTCCAGAATGACCATGTGATTGGGTACCTGGGATGGGCCACACTGAAAATGTCACACCCAGCGTAGACTGCAAGAAATAGGGCGCACAATCCTCAAATCTGGTGGTTTATTCTATAATAAGATTCAATAAAAAAAGATCTTCTGCAGTACCACATTGGTTAACCAGAAGCCAAACGCAGTCCCCTTCCAGCCTTTGGCTTCCATCCAGGCAAACCAATCTCATATAGTGAGAGATAACTGAAAACGCATTTTACCATATGTAAGGTTCTTTCTAATCCCAAAGGATCAGACACTTACAGCAGGTCAATATGTTTTTCAGATTTTACCCAAATATGCTGTCAGCCAGTCCTTAGTACATTAACTAAAAATGTTTTAATAAAAGAAAAGAAGGGAGTTATAAATGGTTACTAGATCATATACATACAAATGATTGTAAAGTCCTTATATCAGCTTTACAAGCCAGCAGTCTATTCCATCACTGCTACAAAGCCTCTCTAGTAACTTCCAAAAGCTTGGAAGGTCCTCAGGCCATAGCTGAAGATCATCCTTTTTAGTTGTAAATCCACAGTCTGGAGAATTAGGGCAGGAAAGAGACAAAATGGAGCTATTCCAACTGCAATTTATATCCTCTGCCATGTGCATGGAAATTTACTGTCCCAAACAAAGTCCACAGCCCCTGTATGCAGAAAGGTACTGGCCCAAGATGAAGTTCAGGGTCACTTGAGCATATCACATGCCCCTACATGTTTTGCTGAATCACAGAGGTGGCCTTAGAAGGAGCTGTTTTGACAGGATGAGTTGCTTTAATCACCATTGTGAGTGGAGTGTCCTTGATGGGCCATCAACACATAGCTGTCTAGCCCTAATTCAAATCTATCTTAAAAGGTTGTCACCTAGAAATACAGCACATTTTAGCATAAGTATATAGCCAATATTCATAACTTTAGATACAAAGATGATGCATGTAAACAGGATAACCATATCTGACAGACTGCAACTTTTCCATTGACAATTTACATGATACATTTTGTATAAGATATATGGAAATTGTGTAATAGTAGTAACAGTGATAGAAATGGTCATCTTTCTTATACACAGCATCACGTTTCTTCACTTCTGTTCCCTGACGAACAGGCATGTAGAGAGTGAATGTTCCCATATGCAGTGCAATAAAAATTACACAAAGTGCAGTGCTACACAGAGCTTGTCTCTGTCACCAACAGAAGTTGGTCCAATAAAAGATATTACCTCTCTCACCTTGTCACTCTACTATCCTGGGATCAGCACGCTCACAACAACACTGTATACAATATGACTATACGCTGGAGAACTGTCAAATAAAGCCAATATTTTTAACAAGAACTCTGCATGTTTCGTAGCTTTTGATTTTTTTCCCCTAATTGATAGATGTTTTAGCAGCCCCTAGGAAGCTGGACATGGAACAGTTTGCTTAACAGTTTCATCTTCTCGTTACCTTGTATGTCCACTGGCCTAATCTAGGGATGCTTATGAAGGAGAAGCTACTGGAGAAGTGTGGGAGCCTTTTTAGAGAGATAAATCATGTTTGTTTTGCAAACAGCTGTAATGAAAAAAATAGATTACATTTTGGATCTAAACTGTCAGAACAGTCTTCGACCAGTTCAGTAGATATCACAGTCATTGGTTGAGCATATGGATAAAACATTCACAAACCTACATCTCCAAATCCGTAACTGCTCCTCTGCTGCCACACAAGGACACTGCAGTGAATGCAGTATAAGATGGTTTGTGCCTTCTACTGGACAAAATTTATCACACACTATTCAGTCCATCATATCATTCTTCCTTCAAAGGTGACTTTCAAAGGAGCCAGCACACCTGCACCATTAGAAAGCATCTCTCTGACAGAGGAATTCCCTGCATGCCAGTTTCAGGACTTATTACATCTCTTGGATAAAGGGGCTAGATTCAAATTGTTAATCACAGCACATGTCA
This sequence comes from Mesoclemmys tuberculata, assembly GCA_007922155.1. Taxonomy (NCBI): domain Eukaryota; kingdom Metazoa; phylum Chordata; order Testudines; family Chelidae; genus Mesoclemmys; species Mesoclemmys tuberculata. The sequence goes on along the minus strand of ML675649.1, from coordinate 19,964,083 downwards.
GGGCTGAATCTTATGTAATCATATTGTACATAGAAATGCTTTTTGAAAAGAACAGTCTGATGCCTAATCTCCTCGCCTGCAAGAGCCTGATCTTGCAAGGTGCTGAGTCGAGAGCATTGAAAATTTTGCAGCAGGCCCTTGGCAACTCACAGGAGCTTAGTGCACAGGCAGGATGCAGACCTCATATGGGAAACCCTGCGAATGACGATTCCCAGGGAAAGTCAACACATACAGTACCCCTCCTGCCTCAGTCTCTTAAAATGTGATTCCTTTCCTTCAACTATCCCCTCGATGTAGGAGTTCCTTTTTTTTTTGTACATCACCCTATTCTTTTCTGTCATTGTCACTTCCCAAAAATCTTGATAAGTGAAATTAACATATCTTATCTTAAATGTCAGCTTGTTTGTTTGTGTGGCTCTGGTGTTCCACTGACTGTCCTGCCCCCACAGATCAGTTCCCAGAGCAGAGGTCCCCATACTGCGGGGCGCAACCCCTAAGGTCACATGGAGGAACACTGGGGGAAGGCACAGAGCCCAGGTCAGCCCCCACAGTGAGTGGGGAAGCAGCACCACCCAGCTCACTCTGCCCAGAATTCTGCTCCAGTCCCACCCACCTCCAGCCATTGGCCTCAGTGCCCAGCCTCAGCCCCCTAGCACCTGGCTCAGCCTCAGCTCCCAGTCCCCCAGCCTCAGACCCTGGCCCAGCCGTAGCCCCAACACCCAGCTGAGTCACCCCAGATTTGGCCACCACGGCCTCTTGTCTCAGCCCTCAGAGCCCAGCCATGGTTGCTCAGCTCCCAGCCCATCCCAATTCCCCCACTGCAGCCCTGGCCTGGCTGCAGCCCTGGCTCAGCACCCAGCCACAGTGCCAGCCCTGGTCCATGGCACCCAGCCCCCCAGCTCCAGTCACCATGGCACCCAGCCTTAGTCCTTGGTCTCAACTCCTGGCCCAGCCTGCTGGCTGCAGGCCCCAGTGCCTGGCCCCCCAGCTGCCGTCCCTGGCCCAGCTGTGGTCCCGTAGTCCTCCTGCTATCACACTTGGCCACAACTCCCACTGCTAGCCTCAGCCCCTGACCATGCTCCGCTCCCAGCCTGGGGGCGGGGGAGGGGACATGGATGAAGGTAAGGGGGAGTATGATATAAAAAGTTTGGGGACCACTGTTTTAGAGGCACCGCCCTTTCCAATCTGTGGCAGAAATGTGGCATCTATGAGATACCAGAGATTTCAAGATGGCAGTGTCCTCATAAGATTGGACCTATCCATCTATTTAAATTGAATATATTTATTTAAATGTAAAAGGATAGTTGAAACAAAGATGCTATCCCCTTCTTGGTCCCTTCTTTAGATCTGAAACCATCTTGTTTGTATTGTTCACTCTGCTCAATCCTTAAAAGCTGCTGTGTCTGGCTATCTTGAGGATGCTCCATCTGAGAGCCTGTGAATAATTAATTAAACCCAGGCACAAGAGAGGTAGTTAGCTTTTAAGAAAAATCGTATACATTTTTGCTTTTGTGCAGCTGATGCCTCCAATTTGAAAAGCAAGTTCTGCACAGTTCCCAAGGGAGTCTGCAAAATCTAGCGTGGAATGTGTCCGTTATTTAAAATAACAGCATGGTAGATGCTGCATCTTCACTTCCTCTTGAACCCTTAGAGTTTCTCAGTTGGGGTGGGAACTATTATTTGAAACTCAATGAGCTACGTTCTTGAAACGCAACCATTTCCCAGAGGGCTCCAAAAGAACAGAAAAGCTGGGAGCTTTGATGTTCTGTAGTTAGTCTGAATTATGTACGTTTATATTGGGAGCTAGCCAGAAATCAAGTATTCCATTTTGTGAAAAAATTCAAGCTTTTGCCATTTGGTTTCATTATGCATCAGGACAAAATTGAGACCTATTGAAATTCTTTGTGAAAAACAAGAGAGAGGGAGAGAGCGCCAATAGCTCAGTGGCTAGGGCACTCCCTTGAGATGAAGGAGACCTAGGATCTCTGCTCTGAATCAGTGCAGTTAGTTTATTTTACAAGTGAGTGTCCTAACACTGAGGTGCGAGTCTCCCTTTCTTCCATTGATGTAATTGGGCCCAGGATTCTAGCTCAGACATTCCACTTCAATGAAATATTACAGTGTACTTGATACACTGTTCATCATTTGAGGATGCCTGACATACAGAGAAGAGGAGTGAGTAATATGTTACAGATCTTTAACATTTGATTTATTACATTCATTCATCCTTAGAACTCTTCACAAAACCAAGCCCTTTATTCTAGGAGAGTTGTAACCTTTTATACATGTTGATGACTAAATCCCATCATGGAACAAGAGAAATAAGGAAGAGCACAGAAAGTACAAGAATTAAAGACAAAATTCCATATCATTTCAGTGGATTGGTCACTGGACTGGGGGTAAGGAGACTGGGGTTTTGTTCCTGTCTCTGCCACTTTATGACCTTGGACAAGTCACTTCACTTCTCTGTGCCCAAGGCTTCCCTCTCACTCTTTGACTGTCTTGCCTATTTAGACAGTAAATTCTTTAGGGCAGGAACTCTCTCTTACCATGTGTATTGAGAGTGCTTACCCCAATGGGGCTTCCATCTCCCTTGAGGTCTCTAGATGCTACTGTAATACAAATAATAATAATAATTAATAACAACTACTAGAATATATAGAGAATAGATGTCTAATCATCAGTCCATAATATCCAAGCTTTCAGTGGAGAGTTTTCATCTATAACATTTTCTCATTTTGTCAGAATAAATCTCCTGTGTTTTGCTTGATATAAAAGAAGAGCAGAGACACCTTACTCAATAATCCTTGTTCAGTGGTACAACATGTACTCCTCTGTTTCGTTAAAGATAATGGATTTATACCCCTCAGCTGTCAGAACTCCTCTTCAGAGGTGCAGTTAAATAAGATTTCAGTCAGGGACACTAGAAAGCCTGGTAGTATCTTGACCCCCGCTTAACTTGCTATGTGATTTGTTATAGTGCTCTGCATGTACAGTACTCTGTGAATATTTTACAAGGCTAATCAGGTTTGTTTATCTTCTGGAATGCCAGGAATCTGACTCTGTCCCCCTCACCCAATGCCTAGGAGTTTCATTCTGTGATATTGCATCAAAGACTGCTTTGCAATGGTTATCTTAACAATAGAAATTTCCAATGGAATGCCCTAGGAACACATTACCCCATAGACTTTGGCCACATATCACCAGTTCACGGGGAGCTGATTGAACACAAAACGAGAGCTAGCTCAAATCTGAACCTGGATCTTAGAGTGTAAGATGACAGTGCAGACTTCATAAATACCAAACCCACTCTCAGCAATTAGGACCAACTTTCTTTGCCAAAATCCTACCATAACTGTGTCTCCTTTATTCCTGCAATTCTCCAACAAGTCTGCACTGTCATCTTACATTCTAAGAGCCAACTTCCACTCTCCTGACTTGGATCATCCAATAGTGCCGTTCTTGCTCAAATCCCTACTCTTTTCAGATACTGTTGTAGGGCCCTAGCGTGTGTATACCAGACTGTAGCCTTCTGAGCCTAGCCACTGTTTTGTTCCCTTTCTTCCTATGGTAGCTTGTAAGCGTAACAAAATCTTCTCACTTGAATGGAAGAGCTACAGACTCATTGTACAATTCAGTATTTGTGTTTGTATTATCCTTTGAAAGTCATGGTTTCCATGATAAACTTGTCATCCTTGTCTACGTGTTTGTATTCAAACTCAAATTTCAGTGAGTTTCTGTCACAGTCAATCTTGTGTATGTTGTAACTAGCCTCCAATCCCTAAATTGCTCTGCAGTTGAAAGTGTTTTGGATGATGGCGTTTGTACAGTACTTTCTTGCTTCCGGGAAGCATACATTAGATGTGAATGAGACATTTCACAGTCATGCATAATCATTACATTTAAAACCATTCTTTGGGTTACTTTCATATTCTCTCTCTCTTTTGATTTTCCAAATTTTGTTAAAATTCCTCATTCTTCTAGTGGTTAATAACAGCTTCATATGCAAATTTAACAACACTTGGATGAAATTATGTCACACAAAGGAACTACATTTCTGTTCCTACTTCTGAAACACTGCAGCCCACATATAGAAATGCGCAAGCAATTCTAGTAATGTGCAAGCCCAGCACATTACTTAAGCTTTTAATGGTAGGAAGTAAGTGTAAAATCTCACCATTCTCATTTAAAAGAGAAAGCTGTCAACTAGGACCAAAATTTAGGTTTCTTTCAATAAAAATTATAAAATGTAACATGAATAGAAATGTTTTCATTACTTCTTTTTTTTTAAATTGCATGGAAAAAATCAGCTATTTTTATTTAAATATTTCCCTTCTTTGCCAAACACAACAGCATTGTGCCAGTGCGTGAAAACTAGCCAGCAAAATGGACTAGAACCTGGCCAGTCTTGTTTCATTGCCCAAATCAACAAAAGTACACAAAGTTGTGCAAAAAATAAATAATCATCATACAGTGTGGAAGGATAACGATGAGGGGATATAAATGCCTTCTGTTTTTGTGATCTATGCTTGTACCAGTGGCATGAGGAAGAGTATTTTTTCCCCACCGACAGCTGAACCTCATTAGCTCACACAGGGAGACCACCTGTAGATTCACCTAACTGTGTGATTTAAGGCTGGATCCTGCAGGGTCCTGAGCACTGCCCTCAGCATTGGCTGCAACTAGAGTTGAGAACATTCTGTACCTTGCAGGATCAGGTCCTTAGGCCCTGTACCCAACATGCAGCCCAAGTATTGAACTGTGTAGGCAATCTGCAGTCCAGTCCACATGGAGTCCAAGGGAAGATGAATCCTCCTCCTTGTATTCCAGGCTGAACAGCATCTGCAGATGTACCTTACAGCCACTACTGTTGCCCTATGGATGCAGCAGCTTCCACAGACCCAACCAATCTCTCCGTGTTGGGCAGAAGGTAAGAGGATCCATACCAGTGGATATCATATCCATATCATATCCTCTGACTCCATCCTCAGCTCTCCCACTCAAATCTGTCTATGGTATATATCTGGTGTGCAGTGGATCCCCAAGAGCTGAAGCTGTGTTCAGCCCAGAATCCTACTTCTTTGCACATCAGAACCTGTAAAGGATTCCCTGTCATCATAGACTCCTATCCGTAGATATCTAAACAAACTCACTGCAAAAGGACATTGCGTCACACAAGCCAGGCTTTGTTAATTCAGTTAGATAAGTGCAGTTTAGTTTTAATTATTGAACAGAATGCTTCACAGTACACTAGTTAATGTACTGTAGATTATTCTGTAAATGTAATGAAATCTTAGCAACAAGAGACCTCAATATAGCAGTTTGCTGTTTCTTCTTGACTGAGACATGCTTAGTTTGTTTATTTCTGGTAGAGAATTGTGTTTAAAGAATTCAGGTTACCAAAGTAAAAATTAGCAAGGTTTTTTTCTGTGTAACTTTTTTTAACCATGAGAGTGTCACTTGAATTGTAAATCTACAGCTATTCCCTTTCAAATTAAAACTGAGTAGTGTAGCTACAGACTCATTCCAATATGCATCTAACAGTGTTCTGTGTATGGATTCACGTTATGAGTAAAATAAATATAACAAGGCAAAACAAGACTCACTTTTCTATTAAGAAACAGTTCCAAAAAGAGATTGATAAACGTCTTTCATGTCAAAGGCCTACGTTTTAAAAGTATACTATAGCAGTGCTTCTTTGGACTAAAAGGGAAAGTTAGTGTATTGAAGCAATAATTACTTTTGAACTGTAGGCCCTAATATAATGTAATGGAAACAGTACCATATTATATTGATTTCAAAAGACAGACTGAGGCTAAAACAAGCATACTGTCTTTGTATATTTCTGTGTATTGATGCTGTGGCTAATCAGAAGTATAGGAAACAAAGATAATTGCACTGAATTCCCTAAGCAAAGTATAGATGTTCAGAGATTTATAATTTACTAATATACAGCCATTGCTGTCGCTGTACATCTTCATAATCCTCTGACTGGTTTATTCTGCATAACCACATGGCTGCAGTAGTGAATTACTATAACTAATCTACTGTATGACAGACTCTATGACATTGGTTGATAGCTTTTTCATTACTAAAGCTATGAAAATAATTTACCACATCCCAGTCGTAATTTATTTTACACTATAAGATTAGATTAAGAATCCTTAATGTTCAAAGGAAGCAACCTCCTCTGCAACCCACCCCCAAAAGGGGATTCTCACTGCAAATGCCTGTAGACTGCAAAACATAGAAAACATAGACTGCATTTTCCTACTCTAGTCCTTCATTCTTGGTGTCATATTCTCCTAATTTACTTAATTCTCGGTTGTTGTTGGCATCTCCCAACAGACATTCTTGTATCAGGATAAACAGTTTCTTCTGAAGCTCATGTCTACAAAATTCCTTGACTGAGCTCAGCAATCACTGTGTGAATAGAGTGGCTTGTGTTCTTCAGAGGCTACATACAGTCCTCCTAAAAGTAAGCATAAATCATCAAATCCAAGATCATCCACACCACAGTTGGAAAGTGGTGCCCATAAATTTACTCAGTATCATAAAGTGGGATTGAGGTGGTAATGCTGATTGGAACATATGGCAAGAGTAATATCTGACTCTTCAACTGTGTGTCCATTATTTGTTGTTCAGGTTAATAATTTAGGGATCTGGTTGGACTCCTAGATGCTGCTAAAAGAAGAGGTATCCTTCAGATACAGATCTTACAGCTGTCATCCATGCCTTTGTTACCGCCAGATTGCTTAGCTACTGCGCTGTGCTTGACATTGGGCTTCAACTTAAAATCATCTAAAACCTAAAGTTAGATCACAATGCAACAGCCCAGTGGATAAGTGGAATATCTCACTACAAGTGTATTTAAACAGTGCTTCATGCCCGGTACTCGTTGCCCATGGATTTCTGGGTGGAGTTTAAGGTGCTGTTTTTGACCTGTAAAATCTAAAATTGTTTAGGAATGATCAATTTAAGTTGTGTAAAGGGATGTAGTGAGAAGTACTAGGATGACATTAGGAGGAAAACTGCAGGACAAATATCAGGCTTCTTGACGTTAAAATCTATGTTTTGTGTCGTACTCTCCCAAGGAGTAAAAGCCCTATTGGATAAAGCCCTAATTCTTCATGGGCAGGAGCAGTGGCTATATGACCTAATATAGCTTTGCCATCTGTAATTTCTATAATCATTTAGCAACAGGTTTTCTCCAAATTAATTCCCATCTCCATGATGAGTTGTATACATTATCATATATATACATATTATGGCAGAAATCCCTGGAGCAATCCCTAGTTTATATATGAAGCATGTTTCTTAATCTGATTTGATTAGTTCTATGTCAAAGAGAGTGTATTAACATATTTTTATATCAGCAGAGATCAGTATACACCTGCTTTTTACAATGTAATAATGCCATTTGTTTCTTGCATAATCCTGTTGTCATAATGTCAAGTATTTTTAATGTGTCTATTATCCTGGAATCGTCAGCAGCGATTCCCCTGGAATCATCCTGTGACTGTCACAATTTGCCCCCTGGTTTCTTCCCAGATCCTGGTGGAGATGCAGTTATCAATGCTTCACAGTCAAACAATGGGGGAGGGAGGAACGTATCTAGTAGGGTCCTGCACGAGACAGTCCTAAGTCCGATACTATTCAATATTTTCATTAATGACTTGTATGCTAAAGTGGAGAGTATGCATATAAAATTTGTGGATGGCATCAAGCTGGGAGAGGTTGCAAGCACTTTGGAGGACAGGATGGGAATTGAAAATGACCTTGAAAAATTGGAGAACTGGTCTGAAACCAACAAGGTGAACTTAAATAAAGACAAGTGCAAAGTACTACTCTGGAGAAGAAAAAAATCAAATGCACAACTACAAAATGGGGAATAACTGGTTGGGTGGTAATATTGCTGAAAAGGATCTGGGGTCTAAAATGAATCACAAATTAAATGAGTCAACAATGTTATGCAGCTGGGAAAAAAAAAGCTTATATCATTCTGGGGTGTCATAGCAGGGATTTTGTATGTATAAAAACCAGGAGCTAATTGTCCTGCTCCACTCAGCATTGGAAGGACTCAGGTAGAGTATTATGTCCATTTCTGGGCAGCACACTTTAAGAAGGATGTGGACTAGCTGCAGAGAGTCCAGAGAAGAGCAATATAAATGATAAAAGGCGTAGAAAACCTGATCTGTAATGAAAGGTTAAAAAAAAAACCTGAGCATGTTTATTCTTGAGAAATTACTGAGAGAGGGGACCTGATGACAATCTTCAAATATGTTAAGGGTTGTTATAAAGAGGCCCTAGTTATGGCCCTGAGGATGTCACATGGGCTGCAGCTGTATGCTTACTGAGAACCACTAGTTAGACAAACACCTGTTAGGGATGGTTTAGGTCTACTTGGTTCTGCTTCAGTACAATGGGCTAGGCTAGATCAGGGGTCCCCAACCACCGGTCCGCGGACCAGGACCGGGCCGTTGGGGGTTTTTTGCCGGTCCGCGGCGCCGCCGCAGACCAGCACTAAACACTGACAGTGTGCTCTGCTCTGCGGCGGCTCAGAGCACACTGTGTGGGGCGGGGCAGCGGGCTGGCCTCAGTAGCCGCGGCTCCCGGCAGAGAACGTTATGCGGGGCGTGCTGGGGTGGGGCGGCGGGCTGGCCTCAGTGACTAAACACCAACCCCCTCCATTACCCCGCCCCCATATGACCAAAGCCCCGCCCCTGCCCCACCCCCACCCCGCCCTGCCGGGCCATGGAAAAATACTCTTGCTTGAAGCCGGTCCCTGGTGCAAAAAAGGTTGGGGACCACTGAGCTAGATGACCTTGCAAGGTTCCATTCTGTGATCCTCTGCCGCAGCCACAGCATACATCTCTTACCACTGGTCAGAGCACTGCAAAAATGGAGCCAAGGCTCTCTTTTCTGAATGGAGCCCACTCCATGCCTTTCCTTGCCTATTCCCCATCTATCTGAGCAGGAGATGGGGTAGCACTTCTGCAGACATTGTCTCTCCCTGGTGGTCGACCTCGCCAGTGAAGGGACATACTTGTTCCCTGTACAGACTCATGAACAGGTCACAGCATGTTCCCAATGTTGCATCTAGTTGTAAAACAACTTTGCATGGCTAGGGAGCAATTATATGTTAATTGTCATATCTGCATAGCAAAGCGGTGCTTTAAAAATGTATTTCCCATCTGCACATTGTTCAATACCTGCTATATTTTTAAACGCTCAGTTAAAAAAGCTGAGTTTAAATTATTTTTCTGAGTAATTGTTTGGTGGACAGTCTGTTTCATATAGAGACTAGAGTAAAATCCTTCAGCCTGTATAATGCAGTATTCTATAATGAGTTTCAACAAAATTGCAAATAAAGACTATTAAAAGTGGTTTTTATTTAGGTTGCCTTTGTTTCTATTTTTTTATAATTTATTCAGGTCATTTTATATGCAGTGAAATCAAAGAGCAGGACAGTAGAAAATACTTAAATATAATGTTTCTAACAGATCAACTACAGGCAAGGAGAAATGAGTAGTAACTGTCAAGGAAAAAATACAAGTGCTAGGACAATTATTGAATTTAGATGGAAGAGATCATGTTTAAAACATTTTGGCAAGGGGAACTTGCTTTTTTGTTTGAATGTATAAGCAACATTTGAAACTCAGCAAAACTGTAATTTGTGGCCTTAAGCACAAATAATGGAGGTGGTGAGGGGAAAAACAAACCTTTGTACTTTTATAGCATCTTTTATCTTGATCTTAGAACGCTATAGAAATACTTAATTAATTAACCCTTATAACATTCCCGTGAGGCAGGAATGCACTCTCCCCCCTTTGAAAAGATGGGAAATCTGAGATAAAGGGGAAACGCTGACTTTTCCAGGTTCACACGGTCAGTGACAGGACTTGGCTGATTTTCGGTCTCCTGCTCTAACCACTAGACCACAAAGCAGGATGCAATTCATTTATGGCATATTGATTAAAATTGAACTTCAGGTTAGAATTAATGGTTCTAGAAATCCTATTGGAAATTATGAAACATAGTATTTGATTATATTTCCACAAAATAGCCAATCTGGGAGGCAGCTCTTGCTGAAATCAAGGCTCAGCATGTCTAAAAGGACATAATCCAGGTTTCAGATTACACATTCTGCTCTTTTTACCGTAGATAGACAGGTCAGACCTGTTCTGGTGCACCTGGTAGGAGCCTAAGGTGGCTTTCCATCACCATCTAAGGCCCGATCCTACACTTACATCAGCGATTCGGCAGCAGTCGACAGGAGATACACAAGTGACGTAAATCATTTGCATATCTCCCGTCGACTTTGCAGCGTCTCCTCTGTGCGGCGTCCATACTGCACTGCGTCAAAGGGAGCAGCGCTCCCTTCGATGCAGCGCTACTCCACTTACGGGGGTGGTTTTCTGCGTCGCTTCCTGGATCGACTGAGCGCGTCTATATAGACCGCTGTCGATCCAGAGCAATCGATGTGACAGCGGCGAATTTGCCACCGTCAGTGTAAACCCAGAGTAATTCTGGGGGCAGCCAGGGATCAGTCTGGCTCTGGAATGCAGTTTAGCAGAGCCTCAGGGCTACTCTAAATTGCACTGGCTAGTAATAGCCTTTAGGGGCCATTATGCCAGAGGTAGTTCAGCACATTCTGGTCATATTCCTTCCTGCTCCATCAGAACCCTTATATTATGGATGGAGGATAGTGTGGAGATAGAGTCAGGGTTACTATGTCAGCCAAGGATCACTCCATGCTGGGTAAATTCGCAGCTGTCCACTTAGAACAGCTGTAAGTAAGTCCCCTTTGCGCTGCTCTTAGCAGACCGATGATTAACCCCCTGTATCCACTGTACTGTAAAAGGCAAAGTTCTACAGAAGAAATTGCTGCCAAGGAATTTTTGCCTTGCTTGGTATAGACTGCTTATAATAGTGATTAAATATAAATATTAATCCTCCATCATCCTTATTCATTCTTGGTCATCTGTGTGCTCTTTGCTATGCACAATTGATCACAGAGGACTGATTTAAAGTTGGGCAAATAATGCAAACAGTTTGCTGCAAGTATTCTTGTTTGAAATGCTTGCATGCTCATCCAATTAGGGAATAAAAGCAATAACGTGACTAAGCTGAGCAATCACAAGTAAATAACACACTTGAAAATTATAAATATTTGCAATCACTCCACAGAGTAAAATAAAACTGGCAAGACATTAGTTGACTAAACCTTCTTTATGAATAAATGTGAGGAAATCATGATGTGCTCCTGGATATTCCTCTAGAAGAAAAGGAGGCTGAATTCATCTAATAAATTATTCATTGGAAACTATTCACTCAGCTCTAGTTTAGATAACCAAACAAGCTGCTCTCATTTGCAATAGATCAATAAACAAATGAGTACAGCTATTAAATGCTGCATGAACCAAGACTGTAGACCAAAGTCCATGGATTATTGAGTGTCTATCAAACTTAATCAAAAGAATTTTTTTTGGTGATTTTACAAGTTACTCACATTTCTTCCTTCTCTCACCCGTTAAAGGAAATTGTTCTGACCTCTGTTACCATTAGTATTCTGGATCATTTTTAATGCCAGAACCAACATCCAGGCCTCAATCTTTGGCTATATAAATTATTGTTTACATCAGTTATATGCTGATTTACACCAGTTGAGGATTGGGGCCACACAGTTTTTATAATTTCCTAGTTGCATTTCAGACTCTGAAACTAATCTAATATTGTGCCCGGCGCACTCAGCAATGAACACTGGAGCAAATGACAGAACTGAAGTCATTAAAACCCACAAAGCCCTTGATAATGGAATTTATTTGTCTCATAGTTCCATGCCATGCCAACTGCATCCTTTTGCAAGAACAAAATGAATATTAGTGGGTTCATAATTCACTGTACTATATGCTATCCTGTCTGGCCTGCAGCTCTAACACCGAAGCATACAAATCTTGAAAAAGGAAGCAATACTAGGAACTGAAGACCATGATTTATAACCTTTGTGCCCTGTTTTAGACTGCATAGTACTCCACATGCTTCTTAGTATCTTGGATGATAAATGGTAAACCAGAAAACTTGTTTCTAATTTTAAAACCAGACTTTTCTTAAGAAAAATCATAATATGCTTTTGGTGGTTCTGGGACTGTATTAAGTGCTGGCCAGCTGTATCAGTCACAATAAATAACATCGTTAATTGCATGCCTCTGCAGTCATTAGAATTTTGCCTGGGAAACTATTATGTCTAATGTTATGACATTTGTGAGCATTTTTACCCAGCAGGCTAGCCAGCTCTAATATAATGGTTTGGCACTGTATAATTTCCTGTGTTGTAGGCTGCATAAAAGTTAGTTGTAGGTTGTTGCTAGCTAGAAAAGAAAATACAGTTGCACTAAACTGGGGTCTTAACTTAGTTATACAAACTTTTGTGTGGAGTAAAAGGGGTGTGGGGAAGTAAACTTTTGGAATTATAGAGTGGTGGAAGCTGCTGTATAGTTAAGGGCCCAATTGTTTCCATTATAAGACCAATTTTAATGTCTGCGGATTTTAAACAGACAGAAGAATTTCATACTCAGAATTGGTAGGCTAGATCTGTGGCTGAAGTAGAGGTTTTCTACAGGATTGGAGGTCAGTTGGGCAAGAGATTAATGAATTAGGAGAATTCCTCCCCCAAAAAACTGTGTTCACCAGAGTTAAAAAATGTATTAACATTTTAAACCATAGGATTAGTTAGCATAGGTTGTTGGGAGCAACTCCAATGACCATGCTAGGAGACAGGAGGGAGCCAATCAGTGGCATAAAAAAAACTCCGTGGAGAGACAATGATCCAATGAGGTCAAGTGATTCAGTTGCCCATCAAAGTCCAAGCAAAAGCCTTGAGCTGGGCTTACGGGAGCTCTAAACAGATTGGTCTGGTCCAAATTCAAGCTCATTCTCAGGGGTAAGAAAAAATTCTAAGTGTTCTCAAACCTCTGGGGAGCTATAAATCTATTTGTTTTATTATTGGTTTTAGTTTCTTTGTTAAGTTTACTCTCTAAGCAACTTGAGTCCTTTTTCTCAATAGCCATTCCTAGCTTCTCAGGACAGTAAAATCAACTCTTTACAGAGTATGCCAGCAACTATGGGGAAATGATATGGCCTGTCCACCCAGATATCAGGTTGTCACCATCCTAATGCAGTTTTCATGGTTATGTTTAGGCCGGATCCTGTGGAATGAGAGTCTCATTAAAAAATGAACTTTCCATTTGCCACATTCATTGCCAATGCAGGTTTTAGGGTATTACTTCAATTTCATTAACATGCATTTAAATTCATTAAAGGATTGTTCTATTTGCTGGTCATAACATTCTAATAAGCAACTGTCCTATAAAGGGCAAATTTTAAGCCATTACACTGAACTAATTTGCATCTTAACTTATTTCTGGGATTTACTTTTTTACTGTTATCTTTTTTAAAAAAAATAGATATATAAGGATAGTAAGGTACATCAGCTATGGATTCCCTCTGTGGCAAACTGCCAACTTCCCCCTGGTGGGTCTCGTGCTTTATCTCTGTCGCTTGCGGTCAGGACGCCCCTAGCTACCTTGTCTCCCCTGACTGTAGTGGAGCTCTGTCTCCTGACCGGGAGAGAACCTTCTCCTGCAGCTGCCCCAGATCTTCTGGCAGCTTTTCCTGCGTGTGTTCCCTCCCCTTCCTTTAGGAAAGGCAGGGTTTAAATACCCCTGGCCTGGCCCTTCATTGGGTCCATGTGCCATTAAGTGCCCTGCTGTGCTCTTCCCTCTGTCTCCCAATTTTTAGCCCTTTCGGGCCCTCATACTGGCCCAGGTATACTCTTTTGTAGCCATCTGGCCTCACTTTACCAAACCTCATGTTAGGGGAATCCTTAACTAACCAGTTAAACTGACTTTCCAGTTGCCTTGTGTTCCTGGAGCAAAGCAAGAAGCCAGATGCAGGGCCAGAATCTAGCCTTAAGTCTTTATTAAATTTTTAATACATGCTGTACAACTTTAACATATACTTACATATACACATCCATACATAGGGATAACTATTATCTACCGCTGCCACACATGCATACATTCACTGCCTAGTGCTTAGCCTCCATGCTACACAAAACGTCGTAACAGTAAATTCCAAATAAACAAAAAGATTAAAAGAAAACTCAGGTAAAACTACTTTGCCATCATTGACATCACATATGTGTGTGCAAACCAATGATGTTTTAAGCCCTGGGAACACTATAGCTTTTTTCCAGCAACAAATGTTTGTTTTTAAATGTAAATTATGACTTTTCTTCATGTAGCCATTTTCATACATTACATTTCATACATTACATCATCCTCCCACATTAAAGGTATGTCTACATTGACGGCGGCAAAGTCGCCACCATCAGATTGACCTTTCTAGATTGATTGAGCAGTCAGTGAAGACCCGCTCAATTGATCTAGAAGTTGACGCTGTAAAACCACCCTCTCAAGTTGCGTAGCGCTGCTTTGACTGGAACGCAGTTCCCGTTGGTGCAGTGCAGTAAAGACACCTCACAGAAGGGAAGCACAGCAGTAGACAGGAGTTACGCAAGCTATGCAGAATGGCCAGGCAAGTGTAGACCAGGGCTAACTCACAGCAGCTGATTCCTCACTACGTTACTCCAGTTTTATATTGGTTTAACTCCATTGTTCTTCTCTGTGTATACACACTTGTGGGATATGGTGCCCCTTACCGGCCTTTTAAAAGACCATTGAGGGGTGAACAAGAGATCTTGCACAAGGGAAACATCAATGCCCTAAAATTTAGAAGGAAGTTGACTTCCCAACTGCGTCAGTTCCTTCTCTTTTGCCACAGAAAGAGCAGAAATGCCACTGCACTGACTTGAAAATTGACAGTGGGAGGAATGCTGAAGTGGCATCACCCCCACTGGAACCACATGATGAAATTTGAACAGGAGTTAACACTGACTCTGTTTGCATTGCATCTTGTAGATGACCAACAGTACCCCCACCACATTCGGATGCAGGGAAGGGAGGCAAGAAGGCAAAGGTATCATAGTGCCTAAGTGAACCATGTTATCAAGGGACGTGAGATTTGGGCAGCAGCAGGTAGGGAGAGTCTGTGTATGCCCTTAGATTCATGGGATATTCTATGTGGCCAAGACATTACATACACAGTAAGTGAAGGTCTAGCGCCTGATTATTTTTTCTCCAGGGGAAAGTGTCATATTCAAGTGTTCCTCCAAGTGTCATATTCAGAATTTTCCAAGCAATTTAGCCTCTCCTACAGGTTTTTCTGCGTGAGAATGACATAGTCCATATTTGCAAAAGTACCAAGAGGCATAAATAACAATAATTACTATAAGGGAACAAATACTGACATAAAATTCTGTCATGATAGTAGGAAGCAGCGCTGTTAAAGATGGGCCTGAACTGCAGAGTTCAGAACTGGATCCTAACTTTCTCAAAGTTCAGAATTATTCGGACCAGTGGTTATGACTGATTACTACTCTGACCAGTACAGATACAGTGCAAAATAAGTATTTTGAGACTTGTGGTGAAGATGAGAGAAACCACAGTTTATGTCAACTACATGGATCAAATTCTGTCCTCAGGAGTCATGTGTGGTTCCCATTAGCCATGTGTCTTTCATACAATACTTCATTTATTTAAGTCAGACCTAAATAGATTATCACAAATGAACATATATTAGATTTAGAAGGTTCTTGGACTGGACTGTGCAAAAAAGACTTGTGTTGCAATTACCTCTAGCAATAGTATGCATGACTAAACCTGAATTTCTTCTCATGTATGCAATCCAAACTTATCAATAAGTCCATATCAAGTGTAGAAAATAATTTAAGTAATAATAAAAAGCTGAGAGTTCGGGCTGTGATTTTATTGGTGGGAATTTCCTGCTGGTGAAATGTCATTTAGCCCTTGAGATAACAGAACATAGATTTCAAATCTTCTAGTCATGATTTGAACAGCAGGGATTGAAAGAGGCATTAGCCTCCTGTAGACAAACTAATTGTTAGATTTGATTTTAAATTAATAAGTGCCATCTATGTAAGAGAACAAACTTATAGGAGTTGAGAGACAAAGGGGGGTTTATTATGTGGATGCAGTTACTATAGTGACAGTTTTATTCTCCAAAAGATGTAGGTTAGGTTCCTTGAGAGTGGAACCAGGATATTCTACTCCAGGCAATTCCATCCACACTCAGTGACTAGTTCAACCCCTGTGCTGGGACTGGGGATATATTACTTGATGAAACCAAAACACTTGTCAAAATTTCATGGGCTAAATTTTTCTCTTTTACAAAGCTACAACTCCTCTGCCCATGAAACTAAGAGCAGAACTTGGTACTGTTTATAGTAATTATCTTTCAAAGGAAAAATATATCTGATTCATGTGTTGGCTTTGGCTGGTTATTTTTGTAATGTAACCTGTACAAGCCTTTAAGATGTTGTTGTAGCTTAGCTGCTCTAAGAAATTATCTAGGAACAGCGTCCATTGTAGGAGTTGTGACTGAGAATCTATGAAAATTAGTGGAACTACTAAAACTACCAAGAGTTTCTTGCACCTTTATCATTGTTATGCCTGAGCTAGTTAACCAAGCACAGGAACTTGCGAAGCTGTGTCCTAGAGAACTTACAAGTGCTGCCCTACTCCCTTCCCCTTTAAATTTATTGTGTAAACAGTTACGGCCTGGTCTATACTACATGGTTAGGATGATGTAAACTGCCTTGCATTGACCTACCTGTGGAAGTGTCTTCCTTTAAATTTGGCTCCCATCAACATACGTGCCTCTCTACGCTGATTGAGTAACACCACTTCCCTGAGCGGCATAGAGTCACATTCAATGTAATTAGGTTGATTCAGTGTCAGTGTAGATGCTGCGTTGCTTAGTCAACTATGCCTGGCTTTCAGGAGCCATCCCACAATGCCCCACACTGACAATAGAATTAATACAAATGCTCCTGGTAAGGATATGCACTGCCGACACAAGGAGCCTCATGTGTGCCCACAGCGATACAATAACTGCGGTGCTGACATAAATTAAGTTGACATAATTTTGTAGTGTAGACATAGCCTAGGAAATTGCACATTTATCTTGACTGCAAGTGAGACTAGTTGCTGTGGTCCAAGCACTCAGCTGTTACATTTGTGTAGGAGGATCACTGATGTATTGATGCTGGTGAGCTTCTATCCAAGTATGGCAATCTGCCTTCTAGGTAGCTAATTGGCAAACACCTGTATAATAGATATGCACAGATGTTGGTATTCTGACAATAGACATGTGATTTATCATTTATTTAGGAAGGGTGAGCATATGTTCTATTAGAGAGTTCACAGCATAGTTACGTTTCTTATTATAATATATAATAATTCTTATTATAATGTTCTTATTACCCTAAGAATCTGTCCCATTTTTCCTCTATTAAACAGACTTGAAAGCTTTGAGAGCATTACAAAAAAAGTGAGATCCCAGATTTTCCCAAACATGTTCTGCCCTGCTGTAAATAAAACCAGACCTAAAAAAGAGCTCTGTCAGCTCAAAAGCTGATCTCTTTCACTAACAGAAACTGGTGCAATAAAAGATATTACGTCACTCACCTTGTCTCTCTTAACTAAAACCATTTAGCATCATGTATTCAAACCCTATCTCTCTTTCTAATCACCAACATGGTTACAGTGATATTGACTATGATAAAGAATACACATTAAAGAGGTAACACTTTGAGTTTATAAAACAGATTAATACTAATTGATACACAAATTATTATGGTACTTTTAAAGATGGAAGTGATGTAGGAAAAAAGATAAAATGAAAAAATCATGACATATTAATGATTTAAAATGTATGCTGGAACTGGCAGAACAGAAAGTATCATGAATAATTCAAATGAGACAGAATTTTCCTTGCAAGGTCGATGAATGTAAAAGGGGAAGGCTTTTGGAAAGATCGGTTCCTATTCTTTCAGTGTTGTTGAGAGATCTCCATCATCTGGAGGGTTAAGACAAGTTCAAGCAACACAGAACACCGACTAGTCGTTTTGAGAGAAGATTATATTGAAATCTGTTGGCAC
Source organism: Mesoclemmys tuberculata (assembly GCA_007922155.1). Classification (NCBI taxonomy): domain Eukaryota; kingdom Metazoa; phylum Chordata; order Testudines; family Chelidae; genus Mesoclemmys; species Mesoclemmys tuberculata. The sequence continues at coordinate 19,946,001 of ML675649.1, read as the reverse complement.
CACATTTAGTACGGTCGGAGCCTGACAGCTGCTGGGAAGAGTTAAGCCTGAATGTTTGATGCCAAATGAATTAAAATCTATTTTTGAACTCTGCTTCCAAGTCCTGAAGGAATGGTTATTAAAGGGAAAGGAAACCAATGAACAATACTGTAGGGAATCGATACAAATGATTGGAATTCCTTACAAAATGGATTGAAAAGGAAGTACTGTTTGTAGAAGATGAATGTGAGTACACCAAGAGAAAAATGCTTTCAAGACATGGTCTGCTTTAATACTGGTCATTTTCTTTTTCTCAACCTGTTTAAGCACATCAGAAGAAACACAATCCAGGAGAAAAATTATTTCAAAAGTGCATGGATTATTGTAATTTCAAAGAGTGTGCATGTGGTTTTTTGTTTAAAAGGTGTTGGGAAGCCCAGTGTTTGAACTCTGCTGGATGTAATCTGTATGCAAGGGAATAAGTCCACAGATCATGACTGTATTGTATACTTAACTGTATTTCTGAGTTTTCTTATAGTAGTCTAATGTAATAGACTTTATTTTTTATAATTTCAGTATCATGGGGCTCAGTATAAATCCGCCCCATGTTGTTTTTCATTAGCTTGCACAAATAGTAGAGAGGAAACAGCAGAATTTATTATATAGTGTTGCTTGCAATCAATATGCATGCATTGCAACTTTCTAGCTGAGATTCAGCAGCCTGCAGCCATCAAGTGCAACTGCTAATTATGTTAAGCAAGACAGTGTTAGAATAGGGAGATCTAAAAATTAGATACAATTTGTGCAAACTCATTGGGTGAAACAAAATATACAGACAATTTTGGGTGAATCCAAATTAATTCTAAATGAATATATTTAAGTTTACTGGATTTATTTGATTTACTTTACATACATGTTTTTTTAAATATGATTTCAAAAGCTCTATACAGACTTTTTGGGCTTGATTGCCAGGCTGGCCTTAAACTGGCTTTTCTTTTCTGCACCCACAATTTTGCAAGTGAAAAGACTCCTTAGTGCAGTTTTTCATCTGTGATTAGTTGAAAGTGCAAATTCTGTTGTTTAGACATGTAACTGCCTCTTCATAGCCCCATTCCAGTCAGTCAGACATATAAATGAATTAAATTGTGCCTGAATGTACAAAATTCTGACCACAATTTATTGGAGGGAAAGGAAAATCAGATGTTTTAAAAATCTGTTCCTTTGTGCTTGCTTGTACTAATGAGTCATAATTTACCTGGGTAAAAAGATTCACTGACTGTAGTATTCAGATAATGAAATAACTGATTGCTACAATCATAACTGTTATGCAGAGATTAGCCTAATTTAAAGTTGATCTCATGATCAGATTAAAAAAAGCTGCTTTTAACCTATTGTTGATCAAGATGCAGGGCTGCATGTGCATTCTACAACTGATAAACATGAATCAAATGCAAAAGTCAAGCTTGCTTTGAAAGATCTCCTCCATCTCGTGGTGATGCTCTGGTTTCTGTTCATTTCTGAGATGCTTTTAAAAAAGTAAACTAAAGAAAAAGAAATCCCATCTTTCTTCTTCTTCTTAGCATATGTGTAACGTGGCTCAGGTGCCATATAACTAGGATTCATCACCAAATTTGGTCCACTGGTTGGATTCGTAACTTTCCCAGCCTGGGCCAGGTACTGATGGGAAGTGTGACATGAACACGGATCCATGCTCCCCATTTCTATTATATGGCATCATATTGACCCCCTGGGTCATCAGCCTGGCTGAACCTTTAGATCTGTGGTCCCCAAACTGAGGGGTGACCCCTTAGGCATGTGGGGGTGGGAGGGGTGCAGCAGGACCCAGGCCAGCCTCACGTGGAGTGGGGAGGGAGCACCACCTAGCCACACTCTGTTCTCCTCTCAGCTCCACCCTTGTCCCCCTGCTCCCGGCCTCACTCTCGCACCCTGCTCCTGCCCCTGGCCCCCTGTCACACTGCACCTGGCCCCTGGCCACCTCTCCTCACCCCACTCCTGCTCCTGGCCCTGGTTGGCCCCGGGCCCCAGTGGCGCTCCGAGCCATGGCCCCCAGCTACATTCCTCACCCCATTCCTTCCCCCGGACCGTTGCCCCACTGCGCTCAGCCTCTGACACATCTCCTTACCCCATTTCTCCCCCCAGCCCTGTTCCTGGCCCGCAGACAGCCCTTGCCTCTGCCTTCAGCCCCTGCCACAACTCTCGCTCCTGGGATGGCATGGACTGGGTAAGAGATGGCAGGGAGCAAAAAAGTTTGGGAATCACTGCTTTAGATCCATCTCACACACCTCTGCCACTTGAGCTAATGGAGTAACTGATAGCAGTAGTAGGATGTCATCCTCTACATCAGTGTTTTTCAACGACCGGTCCATGGACCAGCACTTGTCCCTGAGATCTCCCTGATACAGTATAAAGTCGGTCTCTGGTATCAAAAAGGTTGAGAAACACTGCTCTATGGACAGGCACTAAAGGGGAATGAAACACACACTTTGCTAATGTATTTCACAGATATTTGCTGACAGAAGCAGAATGGTGAAGCTCAGGAAATGTGGGTTTCATTCCCAGCTCTGCAGGGGAGTATGTACTATGAGACACAGATTCTTCGGCCCATCCCCCTGAAACTTGACCACTTACATCCTGTTTCCTCCAAACTTTCCCTATCCCATTCCTGTATCTTCCCTACATCTGGCACTTCATCCCAGGCCTGTTTTCCTCATTTAGCCAGTCCCAGGCTTCACTCCTCAGGCTTCTCGTCCTAGTCTCTTTACCCAATCATTCCCATTTCTTCCCTCATACCCTACCTCCCTGTCAGATGTCTCCTTTCCCTCCACCTTCTCCGTCTGAAAGCCCACTAGTTCCCAGTCTCTGGTTCCGACTCCCCATTCCTTTACTCAACCAGTCCCAATCCCTCCTAGTCCCAGTCTCCCTCCCAGACTCCTTATCTCCTCTTCCCTCTGCCTTCCCCCAATCCCAAATCTAGCTCTTATCTCCTCAGCATTTGAATCAGGCAGCGTCTTCATCAGGCTGCCTGGACATCAGCAGAGGGTCATGGAGAGCACAGGAGAGACAAATTTTCTGCTCTCGGTTCTAACGCCCAGCCCCGCACCAACCCAGAAGACCAATTGCAGGACAAGTCCTGCTCAGCCCTGGGCTGGACCCAGGAGTGCTGGAACAATTTTTATAGTTGGGGTATTGAGCCATTGAACCAAACTGTAAACACTGTATATAATGGAAATCACTTCAAATCACAGGGTGCAGTAGCATCCCCGCACCACTAGTTTCAGCACATCTGACTGGGCCATGTTCACTGTAGACAGAATCTTCGTAGAATTTAGATGCAAAATTCTAGCAAGTCTCTACTGAGCATGTGCAAACCAGGGCCAGATTAACATGGGCTTTAGGGGCTGCATCCCAGAGCCTCAGGCTAAGGGGGGGTCCCGCAAAAATAAATTCTGCACCTTCCCCCCCACCCATCTCCCATATGATGTGGGCCCAGTGCCCTGGCCAGGAGTTACGCCAGCCCCAAGCAATGCCGTGTGGCGGCCGCTCCCCCCTTATGGCCCCTCCTCTTTCCCCCCACCCCTATCCCACATGACATGGGCCCAGCATGAGTATAAGTGCCGCTCATAATCATCTCACATGCCACGTTTGGTATGCATGCAAAAGGTTGCCGGACGTGTTCTGCATGTTTTAAGGCTGAAATGTAGACAGAACGGCTTTATGTTAATTAAAAGGCAAGTTTAGCATAGCGTTAATAGCCTCAATGCCATAATTGCGATCATCTTGTTTTAAATTAGGAAAAAGACTTGTATCTGGAGGAGGCACAAAATCTAGTAGCCCTGGGCCCACCGGAGAGTTAATCCGGCTCTGGTACAAACTGCAATTTTTTTAAACAGCTGGTCAAATTTGGGAGGATTTTCAAAGGGATGGCAAAATGCACATCCCTGACACAAAGGCCACCATCTGCCAAATTTGAAGCCCTTGCTCCAAATCATGGGGGTACTAGAGCATCTCAAAGAAAAGAAAAAAAAGTTCTAAGGTAGTTTCCTTAATACAAATGGTTAAAGTCTGGCAAAGTAATAAGCAACTGAAAATAGAATCTTATAATGGGAAGTGTTGGGAGACCTTAATAATAGGGCACTCTAGTAGCCCCCCCTACAATAATGAAGCGTATAGAATTCTAGCATTAGAAGATTCTGTAAACAAGAATCCTATGTAAAACATGATAATCTTTGGCCAACATTATTGCATTGCGTGGTTGTAAAAGACGTATGAAAATACAAGTACAAATAGAGAGATCTTAAGAGTATGGCTGAAAGCAATATGGGAGACAGACAACCATAGTACACAACATCTGGAAGAAAAACCATCCATTCACATATCCTCACTCATCTTAGAAAAATGTTGCAGATATAACAGGAAGGAATGATGGTACAATGATATACTTACAGAATCGCCTTTTGGGGAAGAGATTCTCTCCCTCTTAGTAGACCCTTATTTAAAAAAAAATTAAACTGGTGTTTATCCAAAAACTCCAGAAAAATATCAGAAATGGTTACTTAGTTCACACTGATTTCACCCCTTTCCCAGTGCAGTTTGTTTATATAGATGATATTCCTTCTCCCTGGCTCGTATGTAAGGGCTTGTCTACATGGAGCGTAATGTAGACTATAGGGGTGTGATTTCTAAAGCACAGTAATGTTTTGTGCATTAAGTGGCTTGTGTAGACCCTGCTGGTATGCACTGTTTTCTAGTGTGCTTTAATGTAGTGCTGTTTGAAACAGTACTATGTGTACATACAGAGAGAGAGCCTGGAAAACCCATATTTTTGAACATCTATCAAAAATTGCTAAAAATAAATCCCCAAAAGTGAAATTAATAAACCCTGAAAAACAGAAGCATATTAAGTTTCAAAGTGTCTCTGCATAGTCTCAGTGCGTTAGTGCTTTCTGAGGACTTTGCTCTGCACTTTCAGATCTTAGACAGAAAGGCAACAGAATCTGTACATGCAACAAGGAGCAGAAACAGAAAGCTTTTCTAATTCCAAACCCCTTCCTCTTTCCAGCACTCTATTGCTTTATATCAGTCTGACATGCCCTCTCCTTCAAATCAGCTGTCTTCCCGTGTGGAAGAGCAGACATCTCAGACTAGTGCACAGAATTTTGATGGGCATGTAAAATACAGCAGGGCAAAAGAACGGCTTGTGGTGCCAGATGGGATATACTTTCAAGTGACTGATTTCCTGCCGGTTAAGCCAGGTGAGTAGCTCCTGTTCCTTTGGTAATTGTTGCGCAGTATTAATACTGCTTTTTATAGGAAGAGCTGGAGGTCCTTCCCTCACTGATGTGTGATCCTTGAGCAATGCAGTCTTGAGCAGGCAAGAAAGCAAACCCAAGAAACAGGCTGAAGGGACTATAGTCTACTGAATGGGAGAATAAGGCCAATGAAGGATGTAAAATAAACACTTACATGTTGGCTTGCAACCATTAAATGATGATCTGACTCAGGTCCAGGAAATTGGTATGTGTTATTGTGCAGAATATTAGCAAATGAGCAATTCCTCAGTCAGTTGAGAGCAGAGCCAATTTGCTACCTTTTTGTCCTTCTATGGTATAAGAGAGGTGGAATACTGTTCCTTTCTCTATTTTCCCCCATCATAGGAGGTCTCTAGTAGATCTTCTTCCTTGTGCCCCCAAAAAGGAGGGAGTTGGCAGCCCTCTGTGATGGTGATTATTTTTCAGAAGTTTTATGCTCTTGTCATTCCATTTCCTATTCGTGCATTAATTCATCTTGAATAAAAATTACAGTTAATAGTTTTTACTGCTGAAGAAATTTTATTGTTTACATAAGAGAGAGGGTTTTTTCACAATATGTCCATTACCAGTTGATTGTTTCCTGTTGAAGACTGTGCTCTTCCATTATGGGAATATCTTTTGTTTAGAAATGTTCAGATAACGAACAGAGTTGAGTAAATTATAAATAGTCTCATGGATATTGTGGTGGGATGACCTAGGTCCTGATACCCCCTGCTGGAAGCCTTGTGGCCCTGTTTCACCCCACCCCAGAAGAGGGCAGTAGGGAGGTCCTCCAACCTGCCTAGAGAGGCTGTGTGGGATACAGCGAATCAGAAAAGAGGCTGCAGGGAACAGCCAGTTTAGGGTCCATCAAGCTCATATAAAAGGAGCTTCAGGGCCGGAGTGCATTCAGTCTGCTGGTAGGGACTAGAAGAGTAAGAGGTGCTCCTGGCTGACTGCAAGAGCTGAAAGGGCTGGATAGCTCAGTTGCTGGGGGGGAGTGAGGGAATAGCACCTGGCTTGCTGCTGAGACTAAGCAGGTAGTTACTGACAGGGAGTGGTGGAGTAAGAAAAGTGCGTCTGGCTGGCTGCCAGGACTCAACTAAGACAGGCTACAGGGAAGTAGCCCAGGGAAATGAAGAGTAGCAGTGGTTAAAGAGATGTTGTGTGTGGCTGCTACTTAGAGGATCCATGGGTTGGGATCTGAAGTAGTGGGTGGCTCTGGTCCCTCCCACCCCCTAACCGTTATTGGGGAAGTGGCTGTGCTCTGAGAAAAGGGAGTTTAAACAGGACTAGGGAAGGGGAACTGTTACACCTCTGGAAGGGGGCTGAACTGAGGTTGACTCAGATGGAGAGCTGGGGTCAGAGGACTGAAGGACAGGTTAAGAGTCTCCAGAGAGGAACCCCTGGGGATGCTGCTCCATCCCAGAGCAGGAATTTTTCATGGCAGCCAGACTCCAACTGAGGATACCATGATGGGCCCTGCTGGAGGGCTTGATTAAGCACTGAGCCCACGTTGGGCTACAGAGAAGGACATACCCAACTGAGGGGTACTGTGATGGGCCCTGTTGGACTTTTAGAGGACTGAGCCTGTGGAGGGTGAGGACGTTATACTGTGTACCCTGGAAGGGGTTTGTTTTGTTTTTACACACAGACTGTGTGACTTGGCCAGAAGGCTGAGTCATCGAAGACCCACCGGACAAGTGCAGTGGCCAACAGGGTGCACTGAGCAGAGGAAATGCACGCACCTGACTGGGGGGTGCTCCTGAGCGGTGAGTGCACCCCATTACAGATTTTCTGTGAGGATGAAATGGTTAAAACTACCAAAGTCATCATTTGTGTGAATTATTTACTCAATTTTAGTAGCAGTAGCTGTTTCTTAGGATAATGCCAAATGGAAGGTGAAGAAAAAGATATTAGAATACAGACCTCTGCTCAGTTCAGCATTTTCCTTTTAAAAATGATGATTGTCTTGTAATTGATAGGTTGGCTTGCTCTTAAAAAGCTCTTGCCAGCTTGAAAATTATTCTCAAAGTCTGAAATGTAGTAATTAAATGACCTCCAATATTTACATTTTAAAAAATTGAACGTAGGCATGCATTTGAGTTGGGTGGAATCACTGGAAGCATTGCAAAAGGTTAGGATTTATGCAACTCAGATGAGCCTCTCCCATTTCATCTAAGGCCCCATGTAAGAAACTACAGAAATCACTCCTATGTGACAGTGCCTCATCTTAATAGCATATTGTTGTAGCAATAACTTCATGTGGGCAAACAGTTTAACTACTTGGCTGTCACAGCAGAAGTCATCTCTTAATATTCCTTTTTCAGAGATAAGATTAAGCATGTTGCCTTGTGCACTTCAGTGAACTAGAATTCAACAAGTTGCTGAAAAGTGTTGCCGAATCAGTGGCATCAGAGTGCTTGCATGTTGGAGAAATTAAGTATTAATAATTTCCAGTTACATAGTTTATGTAACTGTTATCTGAGGATATTAAAGCATTTTACAAACATTAATGAGCATATTCCTTCTCTGAGTTATTACAGTCTGTTGTAATGAGTGGTGCTATAGCAGGAAAATGAGTGCAGTTAGTTAACCTCAGGATGTTGGGGGAAACAAGTAATCTTGTTTATGTTTGTGCAACAGTCACAGGAGTGGAAAGACTGAAAGATGAGTTCTAATCCTGGCCAAATCGCACTCCTCTCTGCTGTAAAAAGGAGATAAACATACCAGAGGTGTAGGGAGGATTAATTGATGTTTGTAAAACACTTTCAAGATGTAGAGCATTCTAGAAATGCTCAGTTACTCCAGTGATAAAGTATATTTGCAATCCAAGGCCCTGATTGCACTGAGATCCATGCAGAACCCCAGCAGAAATGGGTGGAGACTTGGCAGATCAGTTCAGAGAGACGTTCCAAACTTTTAAAGCTACATGAATAAGGCTCAGAAACACAAGTGAGAAAAAAAGAACACAAAGGGGCAGGTAGTTGTCCATCTTGGAGAGGAAGAAAGGAAGATGAGAGCATAGCTGCGGTCAGAGCTACATTATGCAGAGCTTAGAAGGCACAGAAGACCGTGTATTGGCTGCAACTGTAGTGCTTACCTGTCTGTACATGTATAACAGTCTGTTAATGTTTTAAAAGGGCAATTGTGAAGGGCAGTGCAGGTCTTCAGTGCTCCCTGGAGAGAAACAAAAAGCCCTAGAACAACCCACCTCAGTGGACTCCTTCAGATGACTCTGCCAAGCTACACAAGAGTGTGGAATTGAGGAAGATTAATTCCCAGGTAGGATTCAGAGTAGAGCTGGCCAGGAAACAGAATTTTTATCTTGGAAAAAGGTGAGTTAAAAGAGAGATGGGTTTTGTTTTGTTTCTTGGTCCCAAATAGGTATGATAAAGCAAACACTCCAAACTTATGTGCAGGATAGAAATTCTACAATATTTAGTTTTGGAAACACAAACATTCCCATATTGGGAGTGTTTGTTTTTCCAAAATGCAATATGTTCACTAGGAAACTGGCCAGCCAGGGAGCTAACTACCCATGTCCCTGAGGAGCCTGGCACTGCAGCAGCCCACCAGGTGGGCTGTCAGGGGAAACAAGGAGCAGGATGGACTGACAGGAAACAGGGCTGGTTTCTGTTGAAAGTCTCAATGGAATTAACACAATGCCATCAAATCAGCATTGTCCGATGGAAAGCTATTCTGTCAGAATCTTTGACCAGCTCTAGTTCAGAGGCAGTTCCAGGAGACATTAGTAGCTGGTAGCTAATTAGGTACAGCTAAATCTACACTTGGTCAGCACCTTTAAAAAAGGAGGTGCTATTCTACTGGGATACAGACAAGGGAGCTGTGCTACCCTGAAACCAGGGCCACGGGAAATAACATAGGAGCTACTCTGGGCTTTGTACGCTGAGTTTACTGCCCAGAAGGAATGTGCAGCTAGAGACTTTGCCTTATTGGTGCTGATTTAGGTTAAATGAGACCCTGCTGCAACAGACTGCTACCCAGAGAGGAATTCTGAGCGTTCAGCAAGTATTTATCGATCATCTTGCTCTGTCACTGCTACAGCAAAATATTCTCAACCTATATTCTGTTGTAACCTATTTTGGTCAGGGAATTAGAAGCAGTGGTTGAAAACTTGTTAAATGGCTGCAAGATTTGCACAGATTAAAATATAGAATTAAGGGTAATATGACACCCTCTACTGCTATTTTTAAATATCTCATGCCTAGCATGGATCTGGAGGACTCCAGGTCCCTTCTGTGGCTTGGGTTAGAAGAAAATGACCTACTGCCTAGCTGCCCAGTAAGTAGATCACTCTGTTTTAATGTGACTCAAATTCAAAGTGAAGTGAAGTATATTCTGGGGCTAGGCAGAAGATATGTGCCGCATACTCTCATTCCAATTCATACAGACTAGGTCTGTCTAGAGACATTAACAAATAAGTCAAGAATTAAAAGGAGACCTATGAAAGTCCTGTTCTAATGGATCTGTAGGCAACTATTACTGTCAGTCTGTGTCTTTGTCCTTGTTAATATGATCTCAAAAACAAAAAGGGAGGGAGAGTGTAATGTGTGGAACACTGTGCATAGCAGTGTTCATAGGCTTGTGTTTTTGAAGTGTAAAGAATCTGTATGTGTTGTACTGTCTGTAAATTCTGTGTCAGTGACTTCCAGAGTTTTTTCTCCCTCTCCCTGCTGCTCCACCAGACTTATCATAGCTCTTTCTAACCCACAGAATCCAGGAACTGTGTGTGCCTTTTAATTCTGGTTCAATTTAATAGATTTTTGTAATCTTGCTCTGAGACTAATCTTTTCAGTTGTATAGGAATGTAATAATTGCATGCTTTTTGTTTAACCATAGTTGATAATCCTAGAAGGAACACTGCCAGTGTGGATAAGCCCCACATTTTACCTACTTTGTTTCTTATCTGTTTGTATGTCTACACAGCATACTTGTTGTGTGGTTTTTTCTTTTTTCCTCCATCTTCTCTTTGCATGCTGGCAACCTAACATTCAGGAGCACCCCTACCATGATGAAGTCTGTGTCCATATGCAATGTAGGAAAACTGATTTTTGGAAGGAAACACTTCTGTTGTAAGGGACTTTGAAGGCAATGGAAAGATTCCCATTGACTTCTGTGAGCTTTGGATCAGGCACAAATTTACCAAAAGACTCTTACAAACAGTAAGGAGAGACAAATTGTATAAATGATGAACAATCCTTTGAAAGTGTCCTTTTTGAAAACTTGATTTTACCTATTCCATTAACATCAGTTCCGTCCCAAATACCTGGAGATCAAATATCTGTCCCATGGTGGGGGAAACCCTATCTTAATAGAACATTAAGGGTTTATGGTGAAGGACTCAAGTCATTAAATGCTTACAATAAGGTAGCACTGTAATTCGGCTCCATTGTGACATGTTGTATGATACACTTTTTAAAGGAACATCTATTTAAAAATAGCATCAGGCCCATCCATGTCCTTGCCCATTTTTGTGGTTTTACAGTTATAGGTGTCTGGGTTTTGTAATATATATTTTTCTCCTGTTTCTCTCTGAAAAACAAAGAAAGAATGAAACTGTGCCAAAAGGGGTTGATCCAAAGCTCATAGAATGATACTCTTTCCATTGACTTCAGTGGGTGTTGGATGAGGCCTGAAGTGTTGTTGTAAAATGCACAAAAGAAACAGGAATGAACACACTCACAAGCATCTTTTTCTCCATCTAATCCCTTTTGTCTTGGATGGTCTCTTTTTAAAAAAGAGAATTCAGATGGAAGTATGGTTATTTTTTTGAAGTTGTGTTCTTTGCGTGACATAAGCGCATAGTATGTCTCTGATAGTGCAAGTATAAATTATATTTTATACATATAGCACTGCACAGGTAGCAACTTCAGCTCCTACTATAATGCCCTTTTATTATCATTCTCTGAAAAGAATGTCATTAGTTAAATTTAGTTTTGTTAAAGTGAAAAGCCATAAACTTTGTAAATACCCTTTGTATAACATTTTGAAATATGCAGTGAACTTTCAAAAATTGTAATTATCTGAATGTCTGAACCATTGCTATAGGTGTGCATGTTAGGATCTGGGTTTGTGCATAAATTACAGTTCTCTAGTGTCTGTTGGTTCAGGCCGGTGATGATGATTGGGAATGGAGGGAAGAAAAACATGTCATGAATATATTCCACTCGGAGGCTTAAACTTTCACCTGTTCTATGGGAGGTGTCCTGTGGCAATTAAGGTAAAAACCACTGGAAAATGCTGAATTCTTGATTAAGCAAAAAAATCTTCCTCCTGAAGGATAAGTAAAACTTTAAGGCCCCAGGATGGTATTTCACACAAACTTACTTTACATAAATCTCTTGTGAAAAATAAATACAGAATAAATTTAAAACTCTTTAAAAGATCAAGAGTCTTTTCCTGTTTTAAAAATCTCAAAGTAAAAGTACTGTTTGTACAGTATAAGGGGGAGGTTACTATTAGGAACTGAAGTGTGGCTTAGTTCTAAAGGTAAAATTAAAGCTTAGTTCCACTTCATACTAATATTTCCCACTTCAGGGTAATAGCACTCTTCCTAACAAATTTGTAAGGAACGTATATAGCTCTCAAGGTCTTGCAATGCTTTTTCCATTGTGATGTAGAAGTAGATGTTTAACACTTCTATGTAAACATTACCTGTCTTTCATTGTTTTCATTTCTTTATCTTTAACCCCATGAGTAATAGGTAGGATGTTTGTTAGGCAACTAAAAATGAATATAAAATCCAGACAACTGTTTCTTCATCATTTAGCTGCTTTTGAAATTTTTACCCTGCATCTAGGGGCCAGATTTTCCAAGGTATTTATATGCCTAAAGATGCAGTTAGGCACCCACTAGGATATTCAAAAGGGCTTAAAGAGGATAGGCTCTTAACTCCTATTCAGATAATCTAGTGAGCAATTATCTCTGGAAATAAGGTAATTTTCTAGTGTCCTGGATATGATTTCAAAAAAATTCTCATGAGCATATTCTCATCTTGGGGTGTGCTACAGTTACACACATAAATCCCTATGCTTTTTGGAGATAAGATTATATCCCTGAGGCAGTTAGCACTTTTCTCTTCTCATGCCATAAAGAAAACTAGCTGATCAGGCACTTAGGGAATGGTGCTGAAATATATAAATATGTAAGTTTAAGTGCTTTGAAAAGGTTACCTTTTCAGTTTTTCTTTCCATAAGAAGTTTCCCTGCCCTCACTTCCCCCAATTTTTTTTCTTCAAAGAAATAGATGGAACATCAATGAATATTTACAGATACGCATCACAGGAGAAAAGGGCCAATCCTGTAAACCCCTATTGAGGTCTGGCCCTGCAAGGTGCTGAGCACCCTCAGGGTAGAGATGAGGAATGTGGCAACCCTGGGCTTTGTAAATTGTCATAGCTTTGTTGTGGAGTTTGACTATTTACACCTGCTGAGAATCTACTCCTGAGAGTTGAAGATGTTCTACACCTCCCCAAGATCACTCAGCAGCTAATGGAGTTGAACCCCAATGGCCTTGGAACTGTTCCCCTATCTAAAATCTATTCACACATGTTAAGGTTAGCAAGGTCATGCCCTCAGTTTCTATCAGGATGTTGAATACAGTAAATGTTACTTTATTGAAAATGGCTTCACTATAAAGTGGCCTTACTGTTGGTTAAATCTGCTCTCAGTTAAGCGGTTGTGCTGTACAGCATTTGTACTTTGGCCCAATGGAACAGCAATATTTTAAATGCCTGATTTCAAAATGCTGCTGATACTCAAGATGAGATCGTTGAACTGAAAATTCCATTTCCTCTAATGCAGGATGCCTAAAATCCAATTCTGCTAGTTGTTCCCTATGAGCAGATCCTGGCACTTTACTCATTGTGGCTGCACCTTGGCACAGGGGAACACCCAGAGCTGCATGCTGGTAAAAAGTGCAAAAGTCCTAATTATAGTTTCAAAGGAAAAGCAAACTGTTGTAGTTTTAATATGAATTTTCTTGTCGTGAGAAAGTAAGAAGAATCAAGGGTCCTTTATTTTACAGTAAAAATTGTTTCCAACTATTTAATAATAAACAATTTAAGAACACATGCTTCACTGACTGTTCCCCTTTTATCTCCTCCGATTCTATGATCTCCTTCAAGTGCAAGCATTGAAACAATGGAGTAGCTATACTTAATCTGAGCACTGTAAGAAAATAGTTCCAGAAAGGACAGCCACTATTAGTACTGAAAGGCAGCCTTTGGCAGTCAGTAGTCTGGTCCAAGTGCACAAAAAATTTCAGATTTACCTAAGAAGAGGCTAGCAGAGACTTCGTTATAAAATAAACAGCAGGATTTTATTCAGAGGCACAAGGCGATTCCCCATGTTTATTGTGAATATAAAGATTTCAAAAAGCAATTGCCTGCACACACACACTCTCACACACAAAGTTCTACAAATAGTTACCAGCCTCTGTTGCTCGTGTTAGTCTACTGGCCAGGTGGCTAAGACACGAGGGAGGGAGCTGGGGTCTGCCGGTGTGCACCGATGCTCTTGGAGGATGATTGTAGAATCAAACCAAAGTCCTCATCTTTCTGTCCCCTTTTTATAGGGGTAAGCTCTTATGCCATTCTATGGGTTTTGCTTCATCAGCTGCATCTGCATCCTGGTGTGATTATTAATCATCCATATTTTGCCAACATAACCAGAGTTATCTACCACAGTCCATCTTGTTTTCATCCTTCGAGGTGGAGCCCAGGGCCATCAAAGTGGGCAGTCTTCAGCATCTGGGTCATAAAAATTGCTAACTTCACTCCCTTGAACGTCCGAGGCTGGCACCATTTCCCATCACTCCCTGGTCTCACATGCACACATCACTCCATCTATTCACACCCTAATGTCTTAACATTTACTTAAAACTTGTAACTGGAAGACACAAGTGTCCTTCAGAAACAATAAAATTTCTTTTTATCTAAAACATTCACTACTATCACAAAACATCCTCATTTAACACTGAATCTTTCTGTTTCAGAACATTTGCTGATGTTACTTTAAGCAGTGATCTTAAAACATATGTACTTGAACAATAGCAACAGTTTTACAGACTGATCTTTGGTAACTTTACAAACAGGATAATCAATAACCAGATGTTAGTTTCAGCTAAACAGATGGTGGTTTCAAAACAACCTCACCAATAGTGAACAGCTCACCCTACATATCCAAAATGCAAAGCCTCACAGAGACTGCTATGGTGGTTTGTCATGTACCAAAAGAATAAGGGTATTTCACATAGAATCAATATAATAGAATCAGGCTTTGGGCCTGCAACTTGAAGAAAGCATCTTGCTCAGGGAAGGTTTAAAAAACTGCCTCAGATTTGTTGGCACCTGCCAGAAAAAGAGAGGGGGAGAGAGAACAATTAGACCAGCAAAGTTATCAGGAACATGTCTGCATCAGCTTATGTGTTTGGGTGCAAGCAGGAACAGAGAAGCATGTGGTGGCCACAGCAGTAAGTCTTTTTATTACATGGCTAATGACATAGATTAGCATAGTCAGCAACTACCTCCAGGTGTTTCAAGGACTACATGATAAACACTTCAGGTAATTTTAGCATGTCTCCTGTTAGCTAATGTATAGACCTTCACAAATCATGATCAATTCTCCACTTCTCACATACATTCATATCAAAAGGCTTCACTATTTAAATTTAATTGGCAGCAGGATAGAAAACTAGCTGAACCCCCTTCAGGCCTGGTAAAGAGGATCAGTCACTTCTTAATTAACTGACTTTGTTTTAGTGTGACAACTATAGCATTGCATGCTATAGTTTAGTTCAGGCTGTTAACACTAGAACCTTCCCAACCCCTGACACACTACATGTAGTTGTGGAAACTGTAAAATATAAGGTTCTAAACACCTACAATTTATAAGACTGTCAATAATACATAATTGTTATAGCCTTAAGCTGCAAAATTTCTTGTGTGCTGAGTTAGGGAAATGTGTCCTAAACAGTGCCTCACGTTCCCACCATGCTGGTCAGTAAGACGTGTTCATATGATCCTGCGGTTTACAATGGAGAAATCTCAACACAGAATAACTCTGAAAGTGCACCACATTTAGGGCAAAAAGATTCAGATTTGAGACACTGAATTTTATTCCCCACACACTCTAAAGACAATTCCTTGCATTTCTGCTGTTTTCTCAGCTTTTCAGTCAAACGTAATCAGTCAAAGCCAAAATATTGTAGAGGTCCCCAAAACATCAAAGGCACTAGATGAAAGCCAACCCAACTGTACTCTAGATAATTACAAAATGAAAAAACAAATTGTAAACATCTTAGGAAATTTTCCCCTTACATTTAGCTAGGAAGGCTGTTGTTTTTAGTGGTGGAAATACTACTGGCTAAGAGGGTCTGGTCACATGATCCTGTGAGGTAGTCTAGGGATACCTTCTACATAAAGGGATGAGAGAGAATGGATTTAGATATAACAATAACCTTATATATTCTTGTCACCCATATATTTTTCTCTCATCTGTATATACATTGATATTTGGGAGAAGGGAAGACCAATGTAGTGTTCTAAGGTAAAAACACCTCATTTTTTTGTTTGCATTCATAAAGTGTCTAAACTGGAAACTGCTGTACTCACAGCTGAATGGACGGCAGGTATAATATCCAGTGTCTCAGTTTCTGATCATGATACATAATTCTTAAGGATTCAGCTGTCCATCCATGTTTTAGGACAGCCAGACGGTGAAGCTAAAGCTTTTCCCTACCTCCTAAGTATAGTGACTCTACTACAAAAAGACACGCTGTCCCATGTAATACCAAGAAATTGTACCAAATGTGAGAAAAGGACAATTTTATAGTTGTTAGGGTTTTCTTGTTAACAAATTATTCTTAATATTCAAGTGGAAATTTTTAAGTCAAGATGTTTTCAAATTTTGGGTACTCGTGTCCAGCTCCAGCTTGGTCCACAGAAAATTTGTCTTTCCTACTGTAACTTCAGTAATCAATGAGTTTACATATAAATGCATTTTGTATATTTGTATAGACATAACTGATTAAGGCTGTAAAAGGTTAATTGGTTAAAGGATTATCAGCTGTTTAAATGTTTTATACTGGAGTGGCAAGCCGCAGATGGGCTGGCTCCCTGCCATGGAGAACAGCTGGGCAGCTGTTGCTGGTGGGGAAGTATGGAGCCCAGCACGGGATAGCCGTAGCTGTGTTTGACTGCCTCCACCCAATCCCCTGCCTCCCGCTCATGGGGAGCTAAGCCCAGCTGCAGCTACCTCCACCCCCACCCCGACTCTGTGCTTCTCAGCTGTAACTACATGCCCAACAATTAAATATAAAAATAGAATGTTTAAATGGATTTTTAATTAAACCAATTTTTACATCCCTATTATAGATGAGATTTTTTTCAAAGCAGTTCAGGAGATTTAGACACAAACTTCCATTGAAATGAAATATTTTCCATTGTTTGCAGAGATCTCTTGCTCAAAAGCTTGTCTTTCACCAACAGAAGTTGGTCCAATTAAAGATATTATCTACATACCTTGTCTCATTAAAATTTTTAAAAAAATCTTGATTTGAAAATCTCAGTTGTGTATTTGGATGTATGTATGCACATGGAATTGTGTTTGGAGTCAGAAATTATTTCATAGCATTGTTTAAAAAAATCTTCATGTCAAAACAGATCTGTTAGAAACTAGCAATCATATAACTAGGTCTAACATGTAATACAATAGCTTAGTCTCCTGGTAATGAGTAGTACTTAAGGTCCAGCTGTCCAAGTTATTTTAAGATAAACTGTGCAGCTAAAGCTTCATCCTTCTTTGAAGATATAAATATATCCAGCCTAACTAGACAAAGCAGTTCTATTTGTTCATTAAAAAGACAGAATGTCTTTATCAAAGATCCAGGGAAGACAACATTTTCTGATAACTTTCAAAACCCAGTACTTATATAGAAAAAACCTGAACTATATAGATACAGTCTTAAATGTTGTGTTCAGCTGCTTTGATATGTATAAGGCTTCTTATATTAACCTTAACTCCAGTTATTGTGACTAGATATTTTAAGCCCTAGTTCAACCAAGCTTAAATTGCATTGAATGGGATTAAGAATGTATGTAATGACCCAGTTCAGCCAAGCATTTAAAATATTAAATATTAGAATGCTGCAATTATTCACTGATTTCAGAGATCTTGTAATCACTATGCTAGGTCAAATCAGTGGTCTAAGAAGACCAATCTCTGACTATGACCATAACAGATGCTTCAGAACAAGGTGCACACTCAACATCATAGATGACTATCCAATACCAGGCCTACAGAAGAACTTCTTCCACAGTTCAGATAGTTAGTGCTTGGTTTTATTTCCAGAAGCATCAGAGTTTATAACCCTTATAAAGTCTTATCTGTAATGTAACTGTGGATATTTTTACTCATCATAGAAACATCTATTCCTTTCTGAAATCCTACAAGCTCTTCGCCTCAATCCCTATGGCAGTGTATTTCATTGGTTATTTATCTTATGTTTTGTTTAAAATACTTTGAAAGCAATCCCTAGGCAGTAATGTGTGTTAAAGAAAAATAATATTGTCAATATTTCTTTTGTTAATTTTTTGTGAATTTATTGCTGCTGAAAGTTCCAGATTGGTAGATTTCAGTCTCCAGGCCCAGGGCCATCCACAGAACCAGTAATGGAAATGGCGGCGTGAGTTTCTTCATGTTATCAGTCAATGATTGAAGTGCAAGAATTATCTCTAGGGGAGAGAAAGCAATTCAGCCTTCTTGCCCTTTCTCTTGTTGACTAATCTGCTGAGACTACCGACAGAAATGGCAGTTGTGGTGGTGATCTGTTTTATTTGGTTTCTTATCCTCCAGCACCTGGCCTGAGACCACCGATTCCTTTCACGCAGGCCAAGAGATGGCAAAATTCTTCAGTTGCTACTAATCTGGACTGGCTTCAGCCAAAGACAGTGGTTGGAAAGGATCTATGTTCTGTTAACTCCCTCAAGCATCTTTTCCCCCATTCTGAACATTTTATATATACATTTAAGACCTGACTTTTTAGATGCTGAACACCCGCATTTCCATTTGAAGTCAATGGAAGCTGTATGTGTGGTGCATGTCATTGAAACAGACTCTTAATTTATTGCTTGTGGATAGAGATTTATGAAGATATAGGCATTCTCAATGCGATTGAAAAAGTCACTGAACTAAAATCCATACTCCATGAGCCACAGTGCTGTTATGAATGTTTTCTAAAGAAAGACTTAGAGGGGAAAAAGTCTTGTTTATTTCATACAGTAGACATGATTTTTTTTTCTTAAGCAAATCTAGATCAGGTTCATCTTGAACATAATTTACGTCTGGAAACTGTTATGGCTGTATTTTTATTTTTGTACTAGCCATTTGTGTTAGCCTTGACAATCGTTAATGATTACTTGAGTAATCTTTTTTCAGATAACACAGGGTCAGGCATTATTAAAGAATAATTTTGTACCCCTCAATATTAAGGTTTCCCTACAAAGCAATGCAAATTTGATATCACACTTTCTTACAGCACATTCAAAAACATGAAATCTGCTTACTTTGCAGTTTTAGAGCAGTTGAAAGATGAAGTTCCTGCTTTGCAATAGCTGTGTAAACCAAAAAGATAAAGCTATCAAGCGCTGGATTAAATTTGTACCATTCCTTGTATAATCGAACTGCTGCACTTGTTAGGCTGATTATTAAGGCGTTTAAATAGATAGCGCTAGTTTATTCAAGATATCCTGGAATGTTTGGAGGAGAACAAGTTTGTAATACCAATCTAACAACATCCTTAATATATCACCACTACTTATGCAGAGAAGCTGTGTAAACTTCCTTGTGGCAAGACCTGGTCTAAAACTAGAGCATGGGCAATTCAGTTTTGGAGAGGATACCTGCTGCTGCCACCCACCTGAAGAAGCAAAGAGCAGATGGATGAAATGTCAGGGGGAAAAAAGACTCTTGGCAGTCTGAACTAGTTGGTTTAAATATCACTATTATTACCGTTAGTGTACAGTTATTATTAAATTGGAGGTGGAGGAGGACACAGAAAACTTTAGCTCTGAGCTAAGATACTTCAGCAGCATTGCTCACCAACACGCCTTTAAAAACAAGGACCCCATCCTCCACATATCTCCACCTTCAACCTCCACAACCAGTCGCCACTCTTGAGTTCTGACCACATTTACTGATTACATATGGTCATCTGTTTCAGTGTATTAATGTAAGATTCATGCTATGCTGTCCATAGTTCTGTTGTGTGCTGCTGAGATATGGGGTCAGAATGTAAGTGCTGGCTCTGATTTGCTCTGTAATATTTTGGAAGGAGTATGTGAATGGGTGATCCATGTGAGGTATTGTTCAAAGTGGGTATTAATTTTTAAACAGTATTTAAAGATGTGTGTTGCTTGTGTTAGAGTTATGGTCTCTGTCTCATATTGGTTGAGCAGGATGAATGCTGCACAATAGCTGAGGTTGAGAAGTAAAAGGGGAGTCTAACACCACAGCTGCTTATTCCCTGGTTCTGATTTAATTTCATTTGTGTTGATGGAAAATGCAATTGAGCACCCTTTACCTTTTTAAGTTAGTGATGTTCTTGGTGGGGAAAGTTCACCGGAGAGCTTCTTGAGCTAGACGGGTAGCCTTGAGGACCAGTCAGCAGTGTCTGGGCACAGAGGCTATAGGGTAGCCATGAATCAGGCTTGCAAAATTTACCTCTAAAATTTTCTTGTTCAAGGCATTTTATTTTACTCAGGCCCGGTCTACGCTTACCTTGGCGATTCGGCAGCAGTCGACAGGAGATACTCAAGTGACATAAATCACTTGTGTATCTCCCGTCAACTTTGCAGTGTCTCCTCCGCGCGGCGTCCATACTGCACGGCGTCGAAGGGAACACCACTCCCTTCGACGCAGCGCTACTCCGCTTACGGGGGTGGTTTTCCTGAGTCACTTCCTGGATCGACTTAGCGCGTCTATACAGACCGCTCAGTCGATCCAGAGCAATCGGTGTGACGGCGGTGAATTTGCTGCCATCAGTGTAGACCCAGTCTCAGTCACCCACCATGCAAAATTCTTCAACGTCTTTAGATTTAATTTTCCTCCAGGTTTTCACTGTAGCATCAGATCCATCCACTTCCAAGATATTTTTCTCTCTGGCTTTCTTTCATTACTGCATTACTGAGACAACATCCCAGAATCCATAAATCAGGGTAAATTACTTGTTGATTTGCTGGGAATAGGACTGAGGTAGAGACCTTCACCAATAAAATCTCTCTTTATAGTGCTGAGTGCTTTTCTTCTTTGTTGTGTCATCAGGCTTATGTTTGGGATCATCAAAAGTTTGGCAATGATTCTTTTTTCATAGCTGTAAATGGGAATCTTTCCCTTGTCCCCACCATTCAGTTAGAGTAGTAATTGCTATACTGTCTGTTGTGGTGTCTTATGTACAAGACAACATAGTGTTGAAGATATACTGGATCTTCTCTAAGATTCAGATCAAACATTTTAACCTAAGGATTTTTTTCCACAGGCTCTGATAGAATCTTAAGCTCTTTATCATCTTGAATATCTAGAATTCAATGTGTTTTTATCTCTGACCATGTATTCTTATTGCTCTGTTTTGGAGTTTGCCCACACTATCCTTTTAAGATAGTTCTGTTATGCTGATGCAGTCTTGCCCATTATTTTGCTTCTGACCTGTTCAACTCTCTGCTGTGTCTCCTATCATTCATTTGTTGTCCAAACAATTCAATTTTACCTCTGAGAAACTAGAATTTTTTCTCCCATGCCTCACTTTATCTTTTCTGAAGTGTTTACTGCTGTTTGTGAGAGGGTTTGCATTTGAATCTCCAGACCCAAACCATCCAATACAGGTTTAGTTCTGAACTGTATCCAAGATTGGAAAGGGCTTCTCATTTGGGTTTGAATTAACCCAAATCTCTCAGCATGTGTGATGTCAACATTGACAAATCTCTGCCAAAACCTTAGCTTTGATTCAACTTTGAAGCCATATTCTGGTCATAACCTCATTGGATCGTATCATCATCCATCAATAATTTAGCTTTTTTGGTCATCATAGTGTGGCATCTGAGATATTGCATTTAGTTTCTATTCTATTTTGTTCCATCAACTCTTGTATTTTTACCAGTGAATAAGCAATTAGAAGCTATTAATCATTGTTTTATGCATAAGAATTTGCCTGAGGAAAGCAGGTTATAGTTTAAGATTAGCTAGAAATCTCTATATTTAAATAGTGCAGGTATTAGAAATAGACCTTTCTGCAATAATAGGTCATGGCAGCCTACTTTCTATTTTTCACTGTCCTGTCCTGGAGTCTGATGCTGAGTTCAGTACTATTCCTATGTCCTATTGTTATGGTAACTAGTCCTTACATATTTTAAGTGGGTCCCTTTGACTTTTTGTTCATCCAGGGGAAAAACTTCCCCCTTCATCTCCAAATATGGAGGTGATATTCTTGCAGTGGAACTGATTCTGATCTGCTGCCAAGCAAGAGATGGGGTTAGGAACAAGACCACCGAGGGGCTGCACCTCTACTCCATGCTCCATTGTAGCGGCTTGTGTACAGTGAGTGGGGAGGGGATTGGAGTGAGACTGGTGGATCTGCTGCTTCCCAGTCCTTGTAGGGAAGAACACAAACAAAGCAGGGTCTGCTCAAGGCCAGATACAGAAAAATCCTGGGTAGCAGAGAACAGAAGGATTCCTTGCCTCTCAGCACAAAAGAAACTCCTCAGTGAAGGATTTGGGCCTTCTGGAATTGTAAGTATAAGATATTCTCCCTTGATTTGCCTTTAATGTGCCCTAGTAACGTTAATTGGAAGTACAGGCACTCACTGAAAGAAGAAAATGAGAAATCTTTTTGGTAAAGATGCTGTTGGTGAGGAGGAATTCATCAGGTTTCTTTGGTTTAATTTTGATATTCTCTATTACCAATTTACCTCATATGCTGTGCTATAAATAAGTTACTATATGGGGGTAGCTTTCTGTCTGTGACGAGAACACCATTCTACACACTGAATACATTTTCCTTCTTGACAGTGATAAAATGTGGTTGTGCTTTTAATCCCTGGAGAGCTTGATTGTGTATGAGATTACTTTCAGTGGCGTGGTGCCCACTCATAGATATTATCTCCTGTTATAGGACCCTGACCATTGAGCCAAAGCTCAATGGAAGTAAATAGGAGTCTTTTTGTGAACTTAAGTGGATTTTGGGTCAAATTCTGAGATTGCCAGTATGGTCTAGAGTAATGAACAGTTAATGCATTAGGAGTCAGGAGCTCCTGAGATCTTAACTCAATGGACTTTGCTATTACCTACCCTCCCCATTGTTGTTACTTCCCCTTGGATGTGTGTGTATACATATACATATACATATACATATATGTGTGTGTGTGTGTATGTATATACACCTCCTATCTGATTTCTGTTCCTTATATCTGATGAAGTGGGTTACAGCCCACAAAAGCTTATGCCTGCAGAAATTAAATTTGTTAGTCTTTAAAGTGCTACAGAACTCTTGTTGGGTTTTTTTTTTTTTTTTTTTGAGATCTTATTTTGTCTCTGCCACTGGTTTATGACATTGGCCAAGTCACTTCACTTCTCAGCCTCCTCTTCCCCATCTGTAAAGTGGAGATAACAACGCTTACCTCACAGGACTAATTAGTGGTGGGGCATATAAAGCACTCTTACGTATTAGTGCTAAAGGGCTGACACAGTAGCATTACTGGTTACTCCAATATTTGGGAAGCCATAGTCTTATGTTTCATGGTACAATGCAGGACAGAGGATAATCCTGATTTCATAAAACAGAAAAGTTTCCTTCCTTTTTATGTTTTTCCTAAACTTGGAAACTCACAAGTGTCTGGAAATGTCATGCTGTTTTCTACAGAGCACGCTCAGCACATGTGTTCATAGCAAATTGCCATTCTTGTAAAGATATTTAAAAATGCAGCCATTTAGAAGCAAACACTGGTTTGTGATTTACAAATAAAATTCACTGCAGAAATAGAAGATGTAGAAAAATGTCCTGTGTGGGAACATCACTCTACTCATGGGGGCAGGGGGAAGTCTCTAGTGAGAGTTATGGGATGTAGTCACAGAGTGCCACTCATTGTTAAGTTGTTGGGATAGGTAGCTTGATTTTCTTTTTTAAATCTAATGCTCATTTGAGGGACTTCTTGGGGAATATTGAAAATGCTAAAAAATAGCTTTCCTGCTGAAAAAGGTGTGAAATAATTAGCACAAGTATACTTCAAGAGCTGCTTCTGACGCCAGCAGGAATTCTGTGGTTTAGTACTCTTAAATGTTTAGAAGTTTTTTGGCATCTATTGAAGGCTGCAATCACCCAGTCAGACAGTAAATGGTGTTCCACAAATGTTTAGCTATTTGCCATAACTTGGTCTCAGTCAGCAAGAGCTGTTGAAGTGAGACAGTGCAATTCTCCTCTCAGAGTTTGAATGTATTACCATTTCCCCATGGCCCACTTTCAGATGGGTGGGTGCGGGTGTGCATGTGTGTGACTACTGCACTCACAATTTAGGTGCAGACTGTGCACACCTTTACTTACATTGTGAATAGGAGGGGTGGCAGAATTGTGCACTTGTGTCTTTTTTACGCTGCCATCTGGGACATAAAAATGTAGTGCATTGAAATACAATAAGACTCTCGGTTTTGCTTTAGTTTTGTTTTTTGTGATTATTACTATACCAATAAGCCACAGCAGGGTGTGAGTTAATTATTTTTAATTGCTTTTATGAAAAATATGTAACTTGACACCAATAGGATTAACTGAGTATGAAAAGCTGAACAGATACATTCACAATTTAATAACATAATTATATTCAATACCTATATTTAACTTTTTCTGGTTTAGATTGCAAAATATTCCCCTCATGCTTCAAACAGCAAGTAAATTCCTATGTTGATTAGTTCTGCAGGCAAGTCAGCATCCTGGAGCCTTGGTCTGATCCATATAGCCCATTGAAATGAATGGAAAGTTTCCTGTTGACTTCAGTGGATTGTTGATAGTCTGTGTAGTTTCAAGGATGACTAATCGCTTGAGCATTCTGCTCTCCCAACACTTACTTTGCAGGGTGGCACACCAACTTCTAGGAAGAATTCTTGAGCTCTCTGTAATCTAGCCCACATAATACATTATAAATAGAGAGTGACTCATATCACAGCAGGACTCTGAGTCCCTACCACATCCCCAGCAAAGCACATATGCCCTGAGTTAGTTTAATCTTGCCCGCTTCCTGGGATTTGGCTTTATTGGCAATTCAAAAACAATAACACAATATAAACATCAGCCTCAGCTTCCTCCCTGAGTTTGACTGTTCCCAGGGTTTTCGTGCGCAACTCTGTCCTAGGTCTTTCTGGTCTAAAAAGAAACACCCTAAAGAGCGTCACTCAAAAGGGTGGGTATGTCTACACAGCAAAGAAAATCCAGCTGATGGGCTTGCGGGGCTTGGGGTGCAGGGCTGTTTCACTGCTGTGTAGACTTCCGGACTCGGGCTAGGGCCCCGGGAGGTGGGAGAGTCCCGGAGCTTGAGCTGCAGCCCAAGCCCAGACATCTACATTGCAATTTTTAGCCCCATAGCCTGAGCCTCGCGAGCCTGAGTCTGCTGACCTGGGACAGCCATGCTCATGCCATAAGTCTTCTCTCCTCATGTAGGTGTACCCTTAAAGTCTGCAATTCCTTTAAACCTCCAGCACTGACATCAGAATTCTGTCAAGTATTGTCCTCCACCACTCCTTTCTATCCCTCCATGTGACAGTTACTGGAGCGACTACTAACTCTGTCCCCCAGCAACACCTGTGGTTTGCACCCACAAGGAGCAGAATATGGTGAATTTGATCTGGTTCTGATAAAACTGAAATTTAAAATATATAAACTTCACTCGTTTAGTTGACCTCACTTGTCAGTAGTTGCTGCTTCCTTAGGGAAGAAAAACAGCCGGAGCCAGGTTCAGACTGAAGAAATGATGGTGTGAGGAGGGACTTCACTCTCCCACACACAGCACCAGATTTAAGGGGGTAAAGTAGTCAGGATGTCCCTCCAACTGATCAGTTGCCATGGATATTTCTGGACCCATTACTGACTCTACCTCTCCAAAGAATCTCATATAAAGGAGCAGTGAAAAGCATTGAAGGAACATGTCCGACAGGACTATGATGCTAATGCTGAGCTAGCTTCAAGGTCCTGCTGTACTATTATATATTATTTGTATTATGATAGCACCTATTACTATTAGCTCAGTTTGGGCCTTTTTGTGCTAAGCATGGTACAAACATATAGTGAGACACAGGCTCTGCCCCAACAAGTTTACAGTGTAAATAGACAAGACAGACAAAGGGCAGGAGGGGAAGCAGAAGCACTGAGGGGAGAAACAGTTTGCCCAAGGTCACACAGCATGCCAACTACAGAACGAGGAATAGAACTGAGTTCTGAGTTGAGTTCAGTGCCCTAACCAGTACTGGTATTGCAGAGCGGGAGCGGGGTTTGCAGGGCTCCGTGCAGTGTCGCAGAGCTGGGGATCGCTCTAGGTGATGTGGTGGTTTTGCAGAGCCGATTTCTGCGCTGGCGTTGCCGGCCTCTAAGTCGGGGGATCCCTGAGGAGCCTCCTGCCTGGCCACACCACAGCCCATGAGGCAGTGGAGTGCCTGATCGAGAGCCCACAGCCAAGTTCCCCGGGCAGAGCCAGGTACCAGTTCCCAGCTACAGCGAGCTGGACCCGGACCTGGGGAGTGGGATCGGGACTCAGGAAGAACCCATTCTCTGCCTGCATTCTCTGCCCATGGGCCGGGCCTGTGCTCTGACTACCCAATAATCAGAACTGCTGTGTAAATACAGTCAGGGAGACACCTGTTCTTCTTTTTACATGGTTCAAAAGGCAACTAAAAGATTATTTTGGATGGATCCATATACAATGAATATGAAGAAAAGACTATGTACATAAAGTCGTTTTTTAGGATACTGTGTCAATATATGCAGAAAACCAAGATTTAAATGTAGAGCAATATTTTAACTGTTAACCTCAGGAAAGTGGAGATGTCCATGAGATTAGTTGCATCATGCCATTCGTTCTGATGGAACTTCAAGGACTAAGAGTTTGTGGGGTCAGGGGACCCTTGTAAAATGCCATGCACACTTATGATGCTGTAAAAACTATTCAGAGGGACTACTCATGTAAGTAAGGATTATATGTGTGAATAAGGGTTAC
This sequence comes from Mesoclemmys tuberculata, assembly GCA_007922155.1. Lineage (NCBI taxonomy): Eukaryota > Metazoa > Chordata > Testudines > Chelidae > Mesoclemmys > Mesoclemmys tuberculata. The sequence goes on along the minus strand of ML675649.1, from coordinate 19,919,445 downwards.
AGTATCAAGCTTTAAACTCAGAAAAACTATCAACCAGAAAAGGGAATGAGTGATGTAACTGAGACAACACAAAGTGCATAAGTAGTTTTCAGACTAATATGTAGATTTATGCAGAAAACAACTATAAAAAGCTGCATCTGTTACAATCGAAGTGTAATCCAGCATCAGGAAAAAAAATTTCCCCCATTCTGATATAAATATATGTTCTGTTATTATGTATTTTATTTTCCTAAACTTTGTATGACATGTCTATTTTTATTATCAGACTTCTTATTTTTATACAGGTTTAGTAGCAAACCTGTCTTCAGCAATAATTAGATTGAATCTTAATCTAGTAATTTATTTTTAAAAACCCTTCCGTTGTATACTGAAGGATTTGTAAAACAAAGCAGGTGAAAAAGAGAGCAATCACCCTTGGAATGACTGCACAGCTATTAGGTGTGATGATAGGTAATGTTTTCATGGCTTTTCAGTATTTGTAATCTATTTACTGTTCAGTGAAACAAAGGGGTGATTGAGGGAAAGATTTTGAACCTAAATTTGACCTCAGGCAGCTCTTATTTACGAACATACGTTTTAGAAATGTGTTTCCTCTTTTGTGTTTGAAGAGAGGCATGCATAATACAGATTACCTTCACTGCTGTGGTGGATGAGCAAGCTATACACTGTTGTGGTGGTCTTTTGTTTTTAATGTGCAGTTGCTGTCCCCTTTTTGATATCTTTCCCCAGCTCAGCCCCATTTATTTAGCTCAAACATGGACTGAAATCCATAACACAGCAGAATGGTCATGTCAAGCAATTTGCTCTTTTGTTTACATTTTCATTGTGGGAAGGGGAGTTGGATGACCCCACGATTAAGAGACACAGACTTTTTCTGACTGGAGGTTCCTGGTTCAAAGTAAGCCCAAGATCCAATGAGCTCAGTGCTGGAACCTACAGCTGAGTGCAAGGATCAGTGCCCATCCCAAGTCAGTGCTGACTGAAAGGTGCTGCCATCTGGGGTTGTCTGGTAGCCATGTGAAAAGAATTAGGTTGTCTCAGTCAACCACCCACGCAAACAGTACCTTGTGCCTTGTTCTCAGCCTCGATGAGAACATTAGTGGAAAATCATACATTTAGCAGCCATTTTGTCCTGGACTACCCATGTTTATTGTAAGATAGATTGTCTGATCAGTATTCATCGCAGGACAGATAAATGGCTGGATATTCTCCAATCTCTTGTAAAATCTGGGCCTAAAATGATTTAACAGTGGGCCTTCCCACAAATGTTTTTACTCTCTAGTTACAGCTGTATATGATATTTGCATACTGGTATTTCTCAGCACAATTCATGATGTATGTGTAGTTTTTTAAGAGCATTTTAAATATAGATGATTTCATCTCTCAAGTTTGTAACCATTGTTCAGTATGAGACTTGCACAATAGAAATCAATGGATGTAGGGTTTTCTACAGATGTTTCTATATTTTGCAGAATCTAAGTGTTTTCTTTTTTTAAAATGTCCATCCCTTTTGGATGCAAAATGACTTTTATATAATCAATTGGGCCAACCTTCCAAACACAGGTAACAAGGTGAGCTTAACAAATGCTTCCCCATCCAGTCCTGCAGCCAGGACCATAGACTGATCTGGTACTTACTTTCTTCCCTGCTTCTGAGTTGTACAGTGACTGTATAGCCCTAAAACACAGCACCCTAGCAGTCAGTTGCATCACATTTACAGAAAGCCATCCCTGAAATCAATAGACTATTGTCTCGTTTGCTTTGCTGCCAGGCAAACTGAAATATACTGTGATACCAATCAGGGTTAGCCTCTCCCATTTTCATTAATAGTTAACTTCAAAACCCATTTTTGATCATCTAAAGCACATATCAGATAAAGAGACCCAGCACTGTTTACTGAAACTTAACAGAAGGCCAGTTTCCTTCCCACTGTTCTAGCCTCTTGGTGCAGTTGCTGTCCTTCCAAAAGTTACATGGAACAGAGGAGTTACACCCCCAAACCTAGCATAGGGCAAATGTCAGGGTTGGAGAGGGGAGAAGGGCACTATCTACCAATTCTCAGCTTGCCAAATTCTGCTCAAGGATCAATAAGCATAGTTCTTAATGACATCTGTGGGATCAATGCACAAATGATCAAGGGCAGAATTATTTGATGTTTCTGCCCGTGGTACAATGTAAATTTTTTTAACATATAGAAATGCATGAGTTAATACCTTTGCCCTCTAAGTGACCAATATAAATATTAAGATGATGATGTGCCACTGCTTGTGGCATCCATGTATTTCAAGTATTTCAGCTATTTCCATACTTGCATTTCTCACAAATGTGCCTGTAAAACCAGTTTTATAAAGTGGGCTCTTTTTAAAGCAATGATGATTGCACAAAATTCCACATTGTCCTTTGGGAGTGTAGAAGAACTGTCCTAAGATTCTGACAAATGTTTTTCTGAAGCTTATTGATCCTGCTTTTTGTTTACCAAGCTTACTTACTCTTTCTAAGTGTTAGTATTTTTAATTATCCTAATTGTGTCTGACAAATGAAAGCTGGCCTTGAAATAGAAAAGGAAGCTTAGTCAAACGGAAAACATAATGAAATATGAATTCACAAGCTCAATGAATAAACCTGTACAAAACTGTCCTGATTTGAGGAGAGTTTAGTATTGGGCAAATCTCTGCCTCCATCTGGGTGAGCATTCAAGGGTTCAAATATTTTAAACTGAGTCTCTGAATCTTTCCATCAGATCTCACATTTATCCCACCCTTCTCTACACCTCTTCTTGGACCCTGCACTCTCCCCATATATCTCCTTCCTCCTCACCCAGCTGTGGAACCCAGCAAATACATACATTTGTCTGACAGGAGCTGCACATCTCTCAGACTTCCTGGTTAGTTGTGTCCAGGATGTATGGTGTACTTCTGAAACACTACAGCAAGAAATCTACTGAGGAGTAAAGAGGCACTGGAGAGGGCTTTTCCTGTAAGCAGAAGGCACTCGAAACCATTTGTCAAGAGTACCCACTGTTCTTGAGCACCCACTTGTCTGATGGTACAGAAGAACTAATCAGGCAGCTTCTATCCAGCCAGCCTTTTCCTTTCTCTCTGATCCTCTTCTGTACTCACTGTCACACAAAGGCAGACTATAGAGTAGGGGAGATGATCAGGCTTCCCATTCTCCCCCTCTCTCCCCCCAAAGCATTTATGTTAGGCAGAGTAGGAATGAAATAGTGTCAGAGAGGAGGAGTGACCCAGATTGTGGGAACAGTACACTCACATTACTAGCAGGACTGTGGGAAGAAGGGGACGGGGAAGCTGAAGAGATGGCCACGTTCACAAGGAGAAGAAAGTAATGGAAAGCATTTAAAAGAAAGAAAAGATTAGCAGGATTTCAGTGTGAAGGAGGAGATAGGCATTGGAAGGGATCAAGGGAAAAGGGGTAGGATTGCTAAGGAAGAAAGAATGGTGGTGTTTCTGGGGAGATAGTGTCCAGGGAGAGGTAGGAAATGGGTAAGGCATAGATGATACAAATGGTTGGGGTAAAACAGGCAGTTGAGGATATCAATTGGGAGATAGGAGAAGGAAACTAGGCAGAGGAAATACCCAGAAGAGCAATGATTTAGAATGGAGAAAATAAGTTATGTGAAAGGAGGAGGAAGTGGGACAACAAATGGTTCAGAAATCTATATAGAGGAAAAATGAACAGTTATGCAAAAAGAAACCATGAATATATGCCTTGGTTAAAAGAAATGCCATCATCAACATTGTATATTGAATTCTGTTGGTGCATGATGCTTTTAAAATGCAAAGAATGTTGATGAGGGGAAAAGAGAGATTGTTAAGCAGAACTAGACTCTTTATGTGTAGATAACAATGGACTCCTTGGAGAGATGCTGATACTTGACTGCTAATAACTTAATTAAAATCTACTTACTTACTGAAGTCTAGTTTTTGACAATTGCCTTTAATGTACTTTTGTTAAATTAATAAGATAGCATTTGCTTTCTACTGCTTTTAAGTGGAATTTTAGTTTAAATATATCCAAGTGCTAATCCCTACCTCACTGAAGCAGCAATAAAACTTCTGGTGTCTCTCTGAGCATATCTTAGTGTTTGAATAAAATCACCCATCCTAGATGACCAATTCGATCTCCTGAATGACATGGTCCCAAGGGTTTCAAGCAGCAGATCCATCTTCTCTGCTCTACCATGCTAAACGTAACCTTGAATTAATTTTGATATCATTGGGTTTGTTCCTTCCTTTATAATCCATTGAGAACCTAAAAGGTGTTGTGTGCATTTTTAAAGTTGTTCCCTCTCCCCCTTAGAAATATTCGGAATAGAAACACTCATCTGCCTCAGTTTAGCTGTGGAGGTCTTCTCAGGAGGTTCTCGGATAATCAATATTGTTAATTCTCATGCCTTAACTGAAAGGGTGTTGTATCTTTAACAAGTACTTTGTCCAAAATGGTAATTAGTCTTGAAGTTAAATATATATTAACAAAAACCAACAAACAAGTGTTTAAAACCAATTAATTAAATAATCCCTTTCTCATTTGCTTGGTTCTTGTAATGTTGCCATTTCATTAGTTCTCCAGTCATCAGAGTCCTCCAGACTGTAGATAGGATCTGAATTTATAATATAAAAAACAAGCAAAAAAAATGTATATTGAGTAAATCAAATAACTATTTCAGGCCTTCATCTATTATAGAGAAACAAAAAAAAATATGAGACCAATTATGTTTAATCTTTGTAGGTCACCTTTATGATACCTATAAAGTACATTTCTATCAGTATTAACTTTCACACGTAAATTCAAACACTCTGCTGCCATGTTGAAGCAACTTCCTCTTAGCTAACAAGAATGAGGACTGACTGTCCATCGAGGCACCACTCAAAGGATCTAAGTTCTCAACCTGGGATTCAGTTCTCCGTTTCTTTAAGGATAGGTGAAAGGAGATCCCAAAACTATGAATAGGGGTGTGTGTCTTGAAACATTTTGCTACTGTAAAGTGGAATCACAATGGAAAAGGTTGGGGGAATTACTGGTTTAAGGAAATTTTTAAATGGTCAAAAATTAAAAGGTGCAAGTCAGTTTTCTCTCTTCTCCATCCCTTTCTCTGTCTCAACAGAACACAAGATAAAAAGAAACTTTAATCACATTCAAGCTGCCATGTGCTTCTCCCCACCCCCAGCCCTTTTAAGCACAGGATTAAATTGCTACATTTAAAAGTTTAAACCTATCAGCCCCAAAAGGAAACACTCACCACCTTTTTTGCAAGAGGATTTGATTGTAGTGATGTAAAGTGCCCCTTTTCTTCATTCTGTGTTGAAAACACCTTTAAGATCAGGAGAATTTAAGATGCAGTTATTCCCAGTGAAGTTTGCAGATAGACAGATCTAAAATCTTGAATCTTGCTGGTTTACAGGTGAGCTTCTGAATTTTTTATTCTAATATGTGATGTTGGATGCTGTTAATTTTCAAACAGAAATGACAATATTTTGTTTCTACATTCAAGTGGTGGTAAACATTCTTTTTGTTCCTGAAGTCTAAATTGTAACTAGAAGAACAGGACTGAGAGTGAAATGTGTAGCAATGCAGCAAACATGAGTTTCTAACTTAGTAAGTAAAATTATCAATATTGCAGCATTTGTAACACATACATTAAAAGCATTTTAGACTAATCTTAAATTAATGTACAATATTAGACAAGAGAGCATCTTTTATGTAAAATAAACACTAATAAGAGATCATTTCAAATATCAGATGCAGTGCAAGTTTAAATGAAATGCAGGGAGTCAGCAGCATGCGAGGACATTATGTTTGCAAGCTGTAAAAAGTTTGGAAAGAGCGTTAGTTATAAGAAATTGTATGTGCACCACTGAAATGCAAACATTCCTAGGGAAGTTTGCGTGCAGGCAGAACCCTTGTTGGAATCTTTGTTTGCAAGTTGGCAGTGCATGCCCCTACTTATAGGTTGATACACTACTACTGGGGAAGGGGCGGAGGAGGTGAAACAAACTTTGGGCCCAATTCTTGTCCCCTTGAAGTCAATGGCTGGGCTTCAAATGAGAGCAGGATTGGACCCTGTATTTGGAAACTCAGCATAGCCCGTATCTTCCATTGCAGGGGGAATACTCTCCAGGCAGAGAAACTCCTGGGTGCAGCAGCTGATGATGATTATGAAGGGTGGTCTGTGAAGTTCAAGTGACTAGGACACACAAATTCATGTTACCCTCCAATTTGTTTTGCACCTGTTTTTAACTTGGCACTGCCAGAACCAACAGCATATTTTAAATAGACATTTCATTGCAGCTGCCTTCATACCAACAGAACCAAAATAAAGCCTTTTCTATGCTGTTGCAGCAATACTGAAAGTACTTTCTATTTAGTAGAGAATGTTGATTAGAATAATGTATGTAAACATGGCATGTCACACACAGACAGATGCAGTATCCATATATATAGTATTCAGTATACAAATATGTACATGTTCATATATAAATGCCTTTAAGCCTTGTTAAACAGTTAAGCCAAGGAAAATGCAGTAGCTTAAACACAAAAAGATGTTTACATTGTTCAGGAATCCTCCTTGTCATTTTCCATGGCATTCAGGTGTCACAAATCATTTAGCACTGAACCATTTCTCTGCAGTTGTTATACAGGTGAGCGAACTGTAACGCCGTATTAGAAGTCTTTACATGCTCCAATCCTTTCAAAAATATTTTTGTCTGAAGTTACCAAAGAATATTTATTTTAAATAACACATACTCTGTACTGATCATGAAACAGAAGACTGTTAACAAGCACATTTATCATGAAATTCTCCCAACCACCACTCTCCCACTGTTCTGCAAACCAAAGCAATTTAATCTTGTTTGTTTTATTTACTGACTGAACAGGAATGTAAGCCTAACCCCAGAGGTCATATAAGACTTAAATGGGGTCTCAAAGTCAGCAAAACTGAGGTACTGAACAAAATGTTCACATACCTCATCATAGTTTAAGGATAAGTAAAGGCCTAGGGTCTCTTTTTTGTTTTGTGTCAAACTGAATGAAGAAATCTGTGTTAGATATAGTAATGACTGCTGTAAAAAAATACATAAATCTTAGTCCCATGAGCAAAAAATTCTCAAAACTAAGATTCCACTGTCTTCCATCAGTAAAGTTAATACATTAAGGAAAAGGCAAATCTGCATTACTATTGATATAAGGGATACATTACTGTGCAGCGATTTGTACTTTAGGATTTATAAACAAATGTTGCCAAGATTGCCACCATCTTGGCCATCTTTCTAAGGACTCTCTCTTTTGTGGCATTCAAGCATATACCTGGCACTCAAGGATGCTTTTTTCCCTGATACAGTTTCAACTTTAGAGAGGTTTGTCACAGGCTGTATGTACTTAATCCTCTGGTCTAAATTCAATTTTCTCCACTTCTCCATACCTTCAAATATGCGTGAAATGGTCTTCGGAAACAAATAGGCAATTTCAGTTTTACTGGACAGATTTATGACACTTGCGTATCTCCCGTCGAGTGCTGCCGAATCGCAAAGGTAAGTGTAGACCGGGCCTGAGATAAACAACTGGCTCCTAGACCTAGCAGAACTTTCAGAGGGGTCTCTGAACTTGGACTCTTCATGGCATTCCATATCATTGATGTTGTCAATATGTGGAATGTTAGTATATTAATTTCTGTACAGCTGCTAACTAGGTATTTCAGATATTATAATGGAAATTCTCTCACAGGCATGTAAATATCAACATATTACTACTAATTAAACATATAGCCTGCTTTATAATTCAGTGGAGGAACAAACTCTATCTGGAAGAGGGAAAGTATGTGAGGCAGCTTCTCCTTTTCAAACAGTTGACATAATTGTAACTTTTGTGTTTAGGTGAAATAGCATTCTGGTAACATCCCAGAGCAGTGAGATTTGCATCAATTCACAAAATGGGGATGTGTCTTGTTAGTCTCTATCATATTAACATAATCCTTTTGGTCATATTAAAAAGTGAGTTTATTGGCAGCCCCTGGCAGCAATAAAAAAGGACTGTACAAGGACTGTTGTCTCTGGCCACTAATGAACCTAATTAGTAGTTCTGCATAAATCTGTGGGTTGAAATGATTTAACTTTCTGTAAAAGTACAATAATGTCTTCTTTCATGTCTTTGCAGCTTGCCCAAACTGAACTAAATCACCTATTTTTATCATGTGGTGTGCTGCTTTTTTTGGGAAAGATTTAGGGTAACTGAACAAGTTGTTGATGAAAGAGGATCATTCTTCAAAAGTGGAAAAATGCTTAACTTTTTAAAAATGTCATATCTTAAAACAATTTGACTTTAAAAACTCCAAATCAAGTTTATACTGTTGTCCACAGTGAGGACTGAGGTCTTTGGGTATTTTTTCAAATGCTTGAGTGGGTAATATTGTAAACTATCCTATTTATTTTTATGGGAGGATTCAGGGAGCTCATGAGGTCTTCTGCTCATATTATAATATATCTATGAGATTTCATACATATATTACAGCTTCTGTAGATGGCAGCCTGCAGATATTTTCATATCTGTGAGCTCTGGTGCAGGAAATTGGGTTCCACATTGCACAATAGGTGGGGCTATGAAGGGGGGCAGAAAGGGCTCTGAGCATCACAATGGAGAGGGAGCTCAATATTATGATACTTGTCATAAACCTTCATAGGGTTCTCTTACATGGAAGGTATATCAAGGGGCATGAACAGAGTTAAGGTTGCTTGGGACTTTATAACTTTGCATTTTATGCAACTTCCTTTAATTAAAAGTGGTGTGTGTATTGTCTGTCTCCCTTTCTCTCTTTCCCTCTGTTTAAAATGTTAGCTTGCTTATTATTACAAGCTATTGCATTTATTTCATTACCATTTTAGCTTCATTATAACTTCAGTCTTATGTATTTCAGAGAGAGAGAGAGTCTGGAAATACGTATGAGTGGAGGTTATTATGAATTTAAAACAACTAAATAAAATGCAATCACCTGTAATGATAAGCAAGCTAACGTTGTAAATGGCCATGCATTAATTTGATAAGTGCTAAATACAGTAGTATTTTATTTTTCTGATACATCTTTTAGTTTCAGAAAACTTGCCTCACATAATGTGCATTAAAGTCTCTTGGCGCTTTTTAAAATTACTGTAAAGAATATTCTTTCATCTTCAAGTATTTGTGTTTATACTCTACATCCTTTAAAATTACTATGCATTTCAAGTTACTCATGGCTTTGGAAATGCAACCTATGTGATACAGGCTTTTAAAGAGATAAATTACGTATTATTTTTAATAACAATAGCTTCTTATGAAGACTGAAGAGGAAATATACTAATATATAATTAAAAAGGTAGAACGATAACTACATGATTGACTCTGCATCCATCTTCATTTTAACAGAAAACAAAGATTGGACAACACATATATCTTCATTACCATAATGGAAGCATTTATTTAGTTGTGGAAGAAATACACCAGGTACAAATGAACCTAGTCAATGTATTTTAATATTAAATATTTATGTTGGACAGAGAAAATGGTATTGTATAGAGATGACTATTTTTTGATTTGACTTTTTTTGAGGGAAGATGGGGTCCAAAGCCCATGTCTGGGTCTTGCTTTTATTTGTCTACATTGACAGATTGACCTCTGAAACAGGGCAGAAATTGCTCTCTAACCAGTGAATGGAGCTTAAAAATGACCCAAGAGCTGACCCACTGTTCGTTTTACCAAGTCTTTGTTTAGTTACAAGCTACACTTCAAATTAGAAGTTATGCGAAACAGGTCAGTCGTTTCTTGTGGATGGGATCAGGGTTTTTTTCTATTTTTTTCTTCTTTCTGATTTGTTGTCATTCCTTTATCAGTGAGGGAGGTACAAATTTCCTAGTAAGACAAGACATCTGTGGTACTTCCCATCTCCAGATGTCATGCTTGAAAGTCTGATTTGCCCTCTGTGTCAGTGGGGCTGGGTGAAAGACAGGATGGCACTAAATGTCACCTATTTATGTGCTCCATAGCTGCTGAAATGTTGATCTGAAGAGAATCCAGATGAGCCTTCATAATTGAGACATACCACGTAAAGGAGGTGTTCAGTTGTAAACAATTGAAAGAACAGCCATAACATTTTTTTCAGAGTTATGAATAACTGCCATTCCTGAGGTGTTCATAACTCTGAGGTTCTACCGTACTTGTTTCTTAAAGTGATAACAGAATTATGCAACAAGAGAAGAATTTAAAGCCAGTTAGAAACATCAAGCACTATCCCTTCACAAAGAAGACTAAGAATTTCAAAGGAGTCTTAGGCTAGCTCTACACTACACTGTTTTGTCAGGATAGTTGTCAGGGATGTGAAGAAACCCCCCCCCACACCTGATATAGCTATGCTGCAAAATCCCCAGTGCAGAAAGCTTCTGTTGGCCTAGCAGATGTTGTTCAGGGAGGTGGTGTTTACTACACCCACAGAACTCCTTAAATCTGTTGGCATATGCTGTGTCTACACTAGGAGGTTGTGCCTGTACAGTTATACAGGTGTAACTGTGTTGGCAGAGCCTGTGTAGTGTAGACAAGACCTAAGAGATTTGGAGACTTAATTCCCTTAAGCGCTTTAAAAATACAAGATGAAGTCTTTACCGATATGTTGCATATCCACGTGCAATACTCTCTATTTTTATACCTCCCCTAGTGGCCTTGCCCTGGAATTTTAATTCACTTTAAAAACTTTTTCAAGTTATTGCTTTTATTAATTAATAAAACATGGTCATTCATCTTACCCCCTCTGTCCATGCCAAATGATACTGAAAACTTAAAAGAAGAAAGAAAAAGCATTTTTTTAATATTTTGGTTTTCTGCATAGTAGGAATAATCTGTTCTTACAATAAATAGTATAAGATTGATTAAACTCAAGTCTTTTTCTGACTATTCATCTCTGTAGCCATTTATTGCTCTGCTTTTTACAAAAAGAGGAAAATGATCATGTAATTACAGCCTTATATTCCCAACAGGACTGTTTTATTTATTATATTTAAACAATCAAAAATAAAACCTGTTCCAGGAGCCCTTTTCCAGGAGTTCTCAATTAAAAATGGATTCCTTGTGCACTAGACTCAATGTGGAACAAAATAACAGCATATCTCTAGTGCCAGTTGGTCCACAAGAACATATTCCTGAACAAAGTAATTCCACTCCTCAGACTCCCAACAAAAGCATTCCCAAATATCTATTAAAAAAAAAACAGCTTTGCCGCGTATCTAGTCAACATATTTGGGTTCTTTTGGACCCAAGAAGACAAATGCAATGTTGTGGAGCCCTTCTGGAGAATGCCTTTCCCATACCTATTCACTAACTCTGCTAATAGTACGCACTGAATAAGAGGAGTGAGAGCACAGAACCCCTTAGAGCCCCACATGTGGTATTCATGTATTTGAATAGCATTTTATACTTCTTTTTCATGCAACAGCATTCCACTGTCCACTCCTTTGCCCACATTTTATTAAACTCTGCTTCTGTGTCAGACTCTGCTAGGGACTGCTAACATTTGCAAAACAGTTTCAATTACAACTTTCTGATTTCACGCACACAACTTTCCATTTGCTTCAGTAGCAGAATAATCGTCATGGTTGGTCTCTAACTGAAGATGATTGATTTTTTTTCTTTCTTCTGAGAAGTTTGAGCAAAAGTCAGGAAAAACAAAAACGCTCGTTTGTTTTTTTGGGGCAGGGCTATGAAAATATAGGTAACATTTGAAGATTGATATAAAAAGATCTCAGTGCTTAGGGAGCTTTTGATTAATTTATACATGTATATCATGATAGTTTGAATAGTGTACACTCAGCAGAATATAAATCAATCTACAGGGGCACATTTAAATACATATATGCTATGCATATGTACACTTTATGTGGCTGTGTTAAATGATACTACTCACATGCATAAAATTCTGCACAATTGTGTTCTTAGGATCAAGGCCTAAGTGTGTACATCCTTTTTTCTTTAAAACACTTATTATATCCCCTCACAGAGCCTGTAGTTTTCTCAAGATAAATAGCTGCACAGCAAGAAGCTTAAAAGACATGTGAGCCAGATAGCTGCTGACTTTTCCTTGTAGTTCTTTCTGTTTTTCTTTACCCTGTTTAAACAAACTAAAACCCTAGGAAATTTAGTGCATGTATTAAAATTGCATAGTTAAAATTAAGATCAGCAAATGCAGAAGTTAAGAACCTACCAGCAATGTTAATTCAGCCACATTGCACATATTTTTCCTATTTCTCATTTTAGGCTTAAATATATATTATTGTGTGTCATAATGCCATGCAACTCAAAGCATGTGCACCGCAGCTACTGTTGCAATCTTTTGCATTTTTCTGGAATTTTGTGACATTAAATATGCATCTTTAATGTTCCATTAATGTACTTATTTGTCTTTAATATATTAGTACTACTCATTAAGAGGTCCAGGCCTAATCCAATTAAATAATTAAACTGCATAACAGATTAAATGTAAGGACACTATACAGATCTCTACTCTGATAAATCCCTAGACTTCGTTGTAAAATCTTTCCCACATTTTTGATAAGTGTGGAATCCTTTGTTACTATATTTTTGCAAATGTAATTTTGAAGGTGAAGCTGGGGATGGTATTGAGAATATTAATTTAATATACAATACACAGAAGTCCTTCTTTTTAATATTATTTTTGGAGTCAGCAAATTTGCATGTTATAGTTGACTTCAATGAGGCAGAATATAATCAAATTTATTAGCTTTTTAAGAGAGCTGTTTATACAACTACTAGTTACTCCAGTTTAAAAAATAGATTAAGTAGAGGGAGTTGGTAAAAACTGATGATTATATAGATTTACCTATTTAAACCTACAGTGCAATTGGTACGGGCCACTAATAGCATTATAATTACAATTAGACTGCCTGTAGTTTGAAAGATTAGATTTAAGTCTGCCATCAGATCAATGGTAAAACCTGCAGAGATGTCATCTTAGTTTTAAAAAAAATCCCTATCTTTTCTTATGTATAATATTGAAGTTTTTTAAAAAGGCATTTTAAAAAGTCCCATGTTTAAAAATTATTAATTTAATACGTGTGTTATATTCCATAACTGTTCTAATAATATAACTGTAAAACCTAAATTAAAAGTTCTAAATAGGATCTTAATTTCTTAGTTTTTGTATTAGGCTACCAAGCAAGTATCAAACTGTCCTGTGTGCTTGGGATCTTTGTTTTGTTGTGAGAGTTTTATTTTATGTATTCTTAGAAATTAAAAAAGAGGGAAGGAAAAATGATTAGTCCTGGCTAGGAAAAGAGACTGGGAATGTGAGTCAGGAGTAGGGAGGGAAGACTGGGGCAATCAAAAAAGGAGACTGGGATGGGAAACTGGGATGAGGGAAACAGATTAGCTGAAGAGCCAGGAGGAGACAACTGGGACTAGCTGGACAAGGACACTGGGACTTGGAGTTGAGGGGGATACTGGGATTTAGACAGGGAGCCCAAAGGGGGAGACTAGGATTTGCTCAGCAAGGAGACTAGGACTAGGATGAGAAGCCTAAGTAGTGGAGCCTGGGACTGGCTAAGCAAGAATGAGACTGGGACAAGGAGCAAGGAGTGAGAAAGAGACAGGGGATGGGGCAGAAGGGTATAACTTTGAAAGGAATGGTCAGAAGGGTCTTCCCACTGGTGCATGCTCCTTTCCAAATCCTGGATTGGAATTCTCGCCATTTCTCTGCTATCAGCAAATATCTGAAACTCATTTGCCAAATGTGTCTCATCCCCCTCTTGTGCTGGTCCATATGGAGGATATTATTGAATGAAGCGGGGGCCCCAAAATATTATGTGATCATGTAATCAAAGACTATCATAATGCATATACCCAAAAGAGCAGAAATAAGGTTTCATTGAACAACCTTAAATCTGGCATTTCGGAATTTTTGAGTGCTTGACTTTGCAACCTTAATACTGTTTTGTTAACGTATGGTGGATGTATATGAGGAGAGATATACCATTTGGCCATAGAGTAGTTAACAATTCACATTTAAGGACACATAATTAAGATCCAACATTTAAGATTAAATAGAGAGATAGGTGCGTCTTGCTTTTTTTGAAGCTATCGTTTGGGTTCATCTTTCCATTTATCAATTTTACCTAGAAGACTGACAAAACATTCACAATATCTAGCTGTTTCTGTTCAATCTTGTGTAGAGATGGCATTGGTTTATGACCTCTTTGTAGCAATAGAGGAAGATCAAGTGTCCAACCTGAAATTATAAATCTGTCATCTGCCTTTGATACTGTTCATTATGCTATATTACTGATTTATGGACAGATGAGAACATGAATAGATGAAGCATCTTTGCTCTTTTGTTTTGAAGAGATCCATTTGGGGTTTGATATTGCTGTTCTGCCTCAAAGGCACACTCACAGGGTTTCTGCAGAATATATTTTATTACATCTTTTATTCAGCATATGTATGGGGCCACTAGGATGGTCAATGAGGAGACTTAAACTGAAGTGCCTTCAGTATGCTGACAACACCTAACTTTCTTCTATTATCTGACCCAGCTGGTACAGCATCTTACCCCGTGTTTGATTGAGATTGGAGCAGTTGATTAAGTCTGGATTAGATTAGAGTGATGATGGTATGTACAGAGAAGATTATATCAAACCCATTGTCTGGCATTTGTTGCCTATGTTCACACCTTAATGGTGGATCCTCTGTTGCTCTTAGGTGATCCTATCCTAGCAATGAATAATGCAGGAGTTTTCATTTTGCAGCTGGTCAGAGGTTGCAATCATTTTTTCTCTGGCAGACCTTGCTACCCACGTCTATGTTACTCTAATATTAAACTAATGCATACAAGATCTACTTGTAGGCTAAGGTAGTGGAGAATACAGCAGCCCATTTGTTGAGGGAGGTATTCATGAACACTGTTATAATTACTGGGCTCTCCATACCTCTGACTCCGCCTGGTGTCTTGGAGTGCAACCTCTCTCACTTTACAGCCCTCAATCTGTCACCCAGCTCAGAGAGAAACCACATGATTCTCCAAATCCGACCAGGCCTTGGCTGTAGGCTCTGTGATCAATTGTGTTTACTTCAGCAGTTGCAATTCTGTTCCCAGTGGGGGCAGTGACCAGTGACCAAACAGCCTTCTTAAAACAAAAGCTTCAGTAAATTTATTACAACAATAACTGAGGCAGGCCACTTGACCCCTCTTGATCTACTTAACCTCTCCTGCTCTGCTTTTAGCCAAAAGCCTCTATAATCTTTCACAGCAAGATAAGGTACCACTATCACTTTGGGTCATTCTATGGTATATACAACAAAACTAAAGTGAGAGGCTGGCTTCCATCTTGAGTGCTAAAGATGAGGCCAGGAAGGCCCAAGACCCTAGACAAAGAAAACCCCACTGCGCATCCTCTCACATATTCCTAAGAGATAACCAGGAGGCCCAAACCCCACTGCACCTCCTCTCACACATTCTTAAAAGATAACCAGGAGGCCCAGAATCTCAAACAAAGAAAACCAAACTGCGCATACTCTCCCACAAAATCTCAGACAAAGAAAACCACACTGCGCATCCTCACCCACCTTATCTATGTAAAATGAAGTAGAGTTATGTATGAATATTCATGTAATCCTAAAATGTATATAAGGCAGAGCCCCAGTATAATCGGGGCTCAGCCTTTGGAAATTATTCCGCTGGGCCTGTTGCCGGCAATAATAAACTGCTGTTTTCCTCACGTCGGTGTCCGTCTCGCTGCGTGTACCAGAAATCTTGCTACATAACGCTCCAGAGAAAATGTATCTTAAAAATAATAAACCAGACTACACACATGCCTCCTTTTCCCCAGGCTTGCCATTTGCTGGATCTGGGAAGGCACAACTCCTCCAGAGTTCCTCCTCAGAGTCTCTCCCTGTGTCAGCCTGTCTTTCTTGACAGCTTCTACAAAAGCCTCCTTCCCACCACCTTCTCCTTAGAAGCACTTTTTAACTGTTTAGTGTTCTTTTCATCTACAGGATCCCAGTTTTGGCAAAACAAGGCTTGCAACTTGTTGGAGACCAGATTCTTAAAGCTAACAGCTTATCCTGTAGTCTTTCAAGTGTGTTCCTGGATGTTCTTATCTGGGAATCCATTGTATTGTTTTCACAGACCCCACTGAATTTGAGCATTACAGGCTTATAATAAACATTCCACCATCCCTACTATAAATTACATCAGTACAGTCACACAGGAAATTCTAATTACTCACAATAGTAACAGTAACTTCCCCTCACTGACAAGATCACAAACAGTATTAAAAAAATTATTACATCTCAGTGTTCTTAGATTATTGCATAGCATTTCTACAACTTTCACAAACATATCATGCCAGAATCTGTAGCTGACTGGTTTGTGGTGGAGTTTAAGGTGTTGGTAACTTGACTCCCAAGATGCAGCTGAGATAAGCAGAGGTATCCTAGCTGTAGCTCCCTTGGTTTGTAAGTAATTTGAGTCTGACCTTTTGGGCATACTGCTGAAACCATCTATTAATTCAGGCTTTGGGGAACAGTTGAGTTGCCTGGGTTGATACCTTTTTGGGAAGAGTTTGAAATAAATACTCTATTTCAGGAGTATTACTAGTCTGGGAGATGAGTTGCCTGCTGGACTTATTCTTGTGCTATTGTCATTTCAAATAAAAATTGGCAAAGTCCTTAAAGCTCGAGATAGGTGGGTTTGTGTTTTAGCTGATTTGTATAAATCAAAATAAAGAACCTTCAAAATATAATCTATTTTATTTTGACTTTCAGTGGGTCTTTGGTACCTGAGTTTTTTAGGTGATTTTGTAAATGGGATTTAGGCTGCCAAATGATTTAAGCACATTTGAAATTTTTACCCTTTATCTTTACACTAGGAGTTAGAAATTTTATAACATGGATATACTTTGTACAGTGAACAGGAACCGGAACCTGCAGAATATAGGTCTCTGGGAAAAGGTATCAAATACCAAACAGTTACTATACTCATACTAAATGTATTGTGTTCTTGAGCACTCTTTACCCAAGGAATGTGCAGTACAGAGGAGGGTAAGCAGTGAAACAGAGGCACAGCTGGGGAAGCAGACCACACAGTGAACCTCTGGATGAGCTAAGGTTACAACCCAGGCCTGATTCCAAATCCACTGTCCATGCTGAACCAGGCTTTCCCTACTTAGCCTTAGGCCTTGTCTACTACACAAGAAAGCTTTGTTGATAGTAGTTTTTTTGGTGATAAAAAAGCACTATAATTACAGCATTCATGCCTGGCCACACAGCATTCATTTTGCTGCAAAGACGCATCCATACTTGGTGCTGTAATATCGACAGTGAGAGCCGTGCTTCATGGGCAGCTATTCCACCATGCAACTTAGCAGATTCTGCCACTAGGAATTCTGGGATGGTGGAGAGGAGCGTGGAGCACCATGGGTACTGACTCAATGTCCCATGGTGCATTGCGTTTCCATGCTGCCATTCTTTGCGTTGTTAGCAGCGACTCGTGCCATTTTTTCAACAGCTCCCCGATGTTCACTCCAAGCCCACCATCTCTAGCTGAAAAGGTGGATCCCACACTACTCTCCAGTGTTGCTTTCAGTGCTCTGAATACATTGCAGCTGGTCGAGTCCATCATGATTTCTGAATCAGAACATGAATCCGAGGAGCTTGACCTGGTGGGAGACATGCAGACAAACAACACTGCATTACTGTTATCATTCACGGAGCATCTGCACATGGTGAACCACCACTTTGGGGCACATGAGATGAGCACTGAGTGGTGGTATCGCATCGTTCTGCAGGTCTGGGGTGGCGAGCATTGGCTACAGAACTTTTGAATGCGCAAAGCCACCTTCAAGGAACTCTTGTGTAGAACTGGTCTGTAGCCTGTGACGCAAGGACGCCAGAATGAGAGCTGCCCTCTTGGTGGAGAAGCACGTGGCAATTACTGCGTGGAAGCTGGCAATGCCAGACTGCTACCAGTCAGTCGCTAATCAGTTTGGAGTCGGCAAGTCCACCATTGGAGCTGTTATCGCAAGTGTGCCAGGCCATTAATCGCATTCTGCTGTGAAGGACTGTGACTCTGGGCAATGTGCGTGAAATAGTGGATGGCTTCACAGAAATGGAATTCCCTAACAGTGGCAGGACAGTAGATGGCACACACATCCCAATTTTTGCACCAGGCCATCTTGCAACAGAGAACATCAATAGGAAGGGGTACTTCTCTATGGTACTCCAGGCGTTTGTGGATCACTGTGGGCATTTCACTGATATCAGTGTGGGTTGGTCAGGAAAAGTGCATAATGCTCATATCTGCAGGAACACTGGCCTGTACCAGAAGCCACAGCAGGGATTTTTTTTTCCTGACAAAAAGATTCCAATAGGGGATGTTGAGATGCCTACAGAGATCCTGGGAGATCCAGCCTATCCACGAATGCCATAGCTCATGAAGCCTTACACAGGCAACCTGGACAGCAGCAAGGAGTGCTTCAATAACAGACTGAGCAGGTGCCAAATGACTGTTGAATGTGCATTTGGCAGGTTAAAGGCACGCTGGAGATGGCTTTATGGCAGGCTGGACTTAAATGAGGACAATATTCCTGTGGTTATAGCCGCCTGCTGTGGGCTCCATAATTTATGTGAAGCTGGAGCGAGACGTTTGCTCCTGGGTGGACCGCAGGGGCAGATTGCCTTGCATCTGGACATGCGCAGCCAGATGCCAGGGATACTAGAGGGGCACAACAGGGGGCCATACGCATAAGGGAGGCATTGAGGACCCATTTTGACAGTGAGAACCCATCACGTGTTTTTTGAAATTGCGCTGTGACTACAACTGCAATACGGCTGTACATCTATGTTGGTGGTAGGTGCACATATCATGCTCAACACATAAACTTCTTGTTTTGAGAGCTTACTTTTATTATTAAACACAACAGCACCCAACACAAACAAATCCTAGAGCGGGGGACAGTAATGGGGGGCAGTGCCAGCTATGACAGCTGTGTGTAAATCCAGCTGTCATTCTCAGAGCTCTCTTAGGGGATGGAATGAAGGGGGTAGCGAGATGCTCTGTGACTTTGGTAGGAATGTGTAGGGAGAGTTGGTGGAGTGCAGGGGAAGATGTTCTGTTGCAGCTGACCGGGGGGGTTGAGTTTGCATGAACTGTGTCTGCAATGACTCTATTGGCTTTAGAAGCTCTGTCTGCTCCTCCATGACTTTGATCATTTGCTTGTGGCCAGCTAAAATTCTCTTTTGGTTTTCCTTCCATTTCTGTCTATCCATCTTCTCAGATCCTGACATCAATTGTCTCCATGTCTTTTTCTCTCTTTTGGACTCCTCAGAGGTCAGGAGTCGTCCCTGGAACATCTCCTCCTTGCTTCTCTGGGGTCACTTCCTTATCCGTTGTAGGCAGTACCCCAGTATAGGGGCCTTGGCTGCGAAGATCACATCTTTGTAAGAACAAGAAACAAAGAACAAAACCATTATTGTGAGTGCCCTAACAGTGCACATGAATCACTGTGAAACACACCTCATTCTCACTGGCCCTTGCACAGAGTATAGCTCCTTGATCAGCCTGAGAATGGTGAGTGGAGTGGGGGCATGGCCATCCAAATAGGTGTAGGTTCTGGGTGGGTGCTCGCTTTCGGCATAAACGCAGGTATATTAGGAAAACAAATTTCAAATTGTGCCACCATTCTCCACAGGCAGGGGCCATAGAAGCAGGTATCTCGCTACTTAGAGTCAGCAAGGAAAGCACATGCACATGCAAACAGAGCTACTCCTGTGCATTTCTATCCCTTCATGCACCTATATGTTTAAACCAAGCTAAGGACCCCCCTGCTTCCCGTACTAAGCAGCATCAGCTTCCAAACACTTACCAGAGCTCCCCTCTCCTGCTTTCTGAATGTCTGAACTGAAGAGATGCTAAAAGTTTGTTGCAAAAATCTCTACGCCTCTCATCAAGGTGGTTTAATTTTGTTGACAAAACAGGGCAGTTTTGTCGACAAAAGGGTCATTGCAGTGTGTACACCAGGATTGTTTTGTCAACAAAAGGTGACCTTTGTCGACAAAACTTTCTAATGTAGACTAGGCCTTAGTTAAAAAGCCAAGACAGCTAAAGACAATAATGTGACACAGTTTATTGTAGATGCACTAACTTGCAGCTTTTGTGTTTCCATATGACATGCTGCTGTATAAGTATCCGGCACTAATTGCACCAAAATAATCTACATCTGAAACAGAGGGATGATTCTGAAGTGTAGTGAGCTACTTTCACTGGATGGTACCTGTAGATGCTGGTGATATATGGCCTGATTCCTCATTTGCACCAATCGATTTTTGTGTGGTTTTGCTTGTGTAATAAAGGACTTAATTTCATTGCTGGAGGCAGTTCACACTGTGTATGCTGGAGGGGCTGAAAAGAAAGTAAATGTATGAGGGATGAATTGATGGCTGGATGCCTGCCAGCTAGCAGTCCATTTATGAGAAACTGATCCAAAGTTCATAGGTTCAGAATGTTTCTTCTTCCAAAAAAATAAGGGGGGGGACAGGATTTGTGACCCTGCATTAACATTGAGCAGCTTGAGCTTCTGCTGTTGTCGTGGCGGGCTCTTGTGCGCCCGCTGCTAGAGGGGAGAGGGTGCATCCCTGAGGGGCTTTGGCTCGGGAGGGGCAGTCAAAAAGAGAGACAGCAACAGGGTCTCTCCCTCCCTGGTCCCTGCATTGGCTGCCGCTCTGCGTCTTCCCAGGATCTCCTCGGCTGTGCCGCAGGGGGCGGTGTGAGCACCAGCTTCCCCCGGCCTCTTACTCCTTACGCCGGCAGCGTGGGGCCGGGACTTGGTGCCGCGGCTGCCCGCCGAGCTCCCGCCCTGCTGCGCCGCCGGCTGGGCCCCGGCTCCCAGCAGCTGGGCGCGGGAGGGGGCGGGAAGTTGCTGGAGCACTTGGGGGGGCTGCGGGAGCGGCCGGCTGCCGCGCCCCGGGGCCAGCCGCCTCCCGAGCACACCATGAAGCCCTAGCGAAGGCGTCTGCCCCTTCCCGCCGCGGGGTGAGCGCCAGTGCCCGGGCGCGGGGGGACCCCAGAGCCGCTCCCCCCAGCGGGCGCAGCCGCGCCCTGCGGCCGGAGCGCGGGGGCGGCGGCCGGAAACTTTGGGAGCCGGGGGAAGCCCTTGGCCTGGGGGCGGGTCGGGGGCGAGGCACCGCCGTGGCTGCGCCGGGCTTGCTGCGGCTGGAGGCGGGCAGCTTCCCGCGCCGGCGGCCAGGCGGGAGGCGGCCGGTCCCCTGCTCTAACCCGCTGCGTCTCCTTCCTTCTCCCGCCAGGACTCCCGCGAGGATGGGATGGATCTAGGCAGCGACGCGTGCAGCAGCCGCTCCAGCTCGGAGTCCGGCTCCAGCAAAGTCACGCCTTGCTCCGAGTGCAAATCCTGCCCCTCGCCGAGCAGCCTGGACTTGGCGGCCCTGGAGGACTCGGAGGAGGAGGAGGACGACGAGGAGGAGGCGGATTACCTGGGCTACGGCAGGAAGGGGGCTGCCGAGGGGCCCGAGGACGGGCTGCGCCCCGCCGCCCATGACCGCTGCCGTGCGGCCGCTGCCCGGCGCGGGAGTTTCGCGGAGGCGCTGGAGGATGTGAGGAGCCGCGGCGCCCCCCGCCCCATGCCGCCCCCCGCCCCCAACGGCAACCCGGC
Organism: Mesoclemmys tuberculata; assembly: GCA_007922155.1. Lineage (NCBI taxonomy): Eukaryota > Metazoa > Chordata > Testudines > Chelidae > Mesoclemmys > Mesoclemmys tuberculata. The sequence goes on along the minus strand of ML675649.1, from coordinate 19,897,735 downwards.
TCCCCGCCGCCCGCGCGCGCCCCGCCACCTCGGGCCCAACGGCAACCCGGCCGCCCCCAACCGCCGGACGGCGCGCGGCGGAGCCCAAGCCCAGCCCGCCGCGGGGAGGCTCCGCGGCGGAGGGGGGCTCGTCGCCGGCCACCCCCTGGACGGCCCCGCGGGCGGAACTTGGCTGAAAGAGCAGGAGCCCCCGCTGCCGACGATGGACTGGGAGGCTTTGGAGAAACACCTGGCGGGGCTACAATCCCGGGAGCAGGAGGCGCGACACCAGAGCCAGAAAACAAACTACACCTCAGTAAGTTGGTCCCCGCCGTTGGCGGGCTCCGTGGCCTTGGGGGGGGGGAGAGGCGGCGCGGACGGAATTACTTGTGGAGACAAGACCCGGTACTAGGCGGGGAGTCACGTCCCTCGCACAGACCCATAGGGCGCATTGCCCTGGATGGTCATGGGCAAAGGGCAGTCGCCGTGCCCTTTGATTGTGGCGGGGTTTTCTCCCTCCCCACCTCAGGAGGCAGTTCCCCTTCCCTTGTTGCTAGAAGCTTCATCGCCTCTGAATCTAGATCTGCCAAGAGTGTCTGTGTGTTTCTGCAGCCTGTCTCGCTTGTTCAGCTGTGGAAGAAAGAGCTAGAGTCTAGACTCTGACCTGCCCTGGCCTGCGGAGCATGGGGGAGCTAGGGTGTGTGAACGCATCAAGTCCCTGACTCAGTGACCATTTATCATGTATTGTGAATGTTGAGGTTTTGGTGGGGCTCAGAGGCACTGCCTGTTTCTTATCAGAAAGACACCTGGCTGAGTACAGGAAAGCCAGACAGCGTGGGTGGCATCAGGAGGTGGAGTGGTTGAAATAAATATAAGTGGGACTCTTAGGCCATCTAGTACACTTCCCAATACAGATCTGGCCCAGTGAAAAGGGTGGCTATCCTCCTTTCTGAAGGGCGTTTTCCTGTCTGTTTTATTTTCTGAGGTATAGCAACAATTGCAATGCAAGCACTTACATATGTACCCTAGCCAAGAAGGATTGCATACTTTAGCTTGGTTAAAGTATGTGACAACATTACAGTATGCTTGTCATTTGGTACCTTGCCTTGAGGTGTGGTTTGAATACGCAGGGCCTCAGGCTACTCGAAATTGGATGCCTGCACTTTGACTTTAGAGCATGAGCACAAGTAACAGCCTTTCTCAGTGTAATTGGTATTGCTTCTACTAAAAGAGAGGCAGGGATGTTTATTTTATCTAGAAGAACCTGGCTGTCAGACATCCACTGCGTGTTTCAAATGTTTCCTTTAATCACTGCTGTATAGCATATTTTCATAGCTATTCTTTTAATCAGCATTCAGTAAATATGACCTTTAAGCAGCAACCAAAAATTATCGTTGTTAGACACAGTTATTGCATTGTTTAAGACAGTTACCAGGAGATATTTTTTTAATGTCTGTATTTTATTTGGAACATATTTTAGAAAGTATGAAGGCAAAGAACAAAATTTTGCTTGTGTTCTGTGGTTGTTGCAACTGTAACAAAATAATACAATGGCTTTTAGTTTCAGCAGTAAGAAGTAAGCTTGAAGTCACTTCATTTTAAGTACTTGATAGCCATTCAGTACATTTATAGCCTTGATGAAGATTTTATATGTCCTGTGAAAGGTGTGTACGTGTGTGCGCATGCGCATGCATTTAGGTGTCTATGCCTTGAGAGATTAAATGGCATTGGCTGGAGTGAGAGCAAGTGCTGTTCAGGCTTCCCTGTACAGCTCTGCAAATGAACTACACTCCTAACAGGCCAGAAGAATAATATTTCAGTCCTGGGCTACTCTTGGGCAGAGACTGTCACACAGAGTAATGGTCATTTATTTATCTTTGTGTGAGAGCTGAACAAAGTCTCCTAACAGCTAGGATGAAAACATCAAACACTGCTCTCACTTGTAACCTGAGCCAGAACTGGAACCCAGTACTGCAGAGGTTTAAGAGCCACAGTCAAATGGAAAACTACTTCATATACAATAACAACTTAAAAGCACAGTCTATTGTGGAATCTCATATTATATGATTTACTGTATGAAGTAATAATTTTGGAATCTTTAAGGAAGAAAAACTAGCACATATTTACTCTCTAATAAGCAGGTGTCAGTGCTGGTTTGGGTATACAGCACTCTGTCCAGGTATATACGAAATCCCACTCATTAGGAATCTTTTTTATAACATGTAAATTAAAAGAAGGGATGAAATCCCCTAGTCTTTTCTCTAAAAGTACATTACAAAACACTGCTTTGTCATGAACAATAAAACTGGTGTTCTTCATTAACCTCCGCCTTATAAATTCACTTTCCTAGGACTTGATTCTGTAAGGTGCTCAGCACCCTCATTTCTTAGTTACATCAGCTGAAGAGAGGATGCTGACTACCTTGCAGCACTGGCCTTCTAGTCAGGCAGCTGATTTCATACCATACTGACTGTCTGTGTTTTGAAATGACTTTGAATGAATCATTCCGTGAACATTACAAATTATTTTAGAAAAATCTTGTGGTTATTGGATATTGTAATTAGGCTAGTCTGGTAGCATGACCGCTGCCATGTAATGCATTTTAAAAAGACCAGAGTTGGAACTAAGGGTGAGATAATAACAGCAGCATGTAGAGGGCTTGGGAAAAGACATGAATAAAATCACTGATCCCATACTTTTTAGTTGGTCTTGTAATTGATGCAGAAACGAAGCGTTTTTTTTTAAGCTGTTTCCTTTAGTGTTAGGAAGATAATCTCAGCAATGTAAACTGATGTACTCTTAACTTTGGTCACTCAGTTTTACAGAAAACCACCTCTAACTAAGCAGCAGCGGCAAATGTGGGAACTCTTCCCTTCTAGTTGTGTGCTTTCCTAAATGAGGTGTTACCCTCAAAGGTTTTTGGATCATTGCCATTTGTAATAAATCTAGTACTTAAATTTAAGAAAAAATCCTAATTGGAGCCAAATGTACTAAAAATTCAAACCAAACATTACCTCTCTTGGGCCTGCTCTCCCCCTTTATCAAGTCTGAGTACTTTGGCTACCTTTTCTCCAAATCAAAATCCTCCCACTACACTACCTGTGTTGGGAGTAGACTGAGGTTTCTTGTGTCCCTTTACACTTGCCATTATTTCGTTTATATATTAATCCATATCGCCTATAGTAATTATAGCACCTTGCCTCAGGCCAGGAAGATGAGTACATACCTTCTCTTTGTTTAGCTGCTACAAACACAGATCAGTCTGCAAGAGATTCCATGGAAGCCTAATCTGTGCTGCAGAATTGCTGTTTCACAGTACTGTCCCACATAGACCTGGCACTCCAGTAGATCAGATCAGGCTAATGAGACTGGGTTTGTATCTCCAGAGACAGAGCATATACACATCTTCTCTCTTAGGTATTGCTGAGCTGCCTTCATCTTAAAGCCACAGTTAGCATTTTCCATTTTTATAAATGTATCAGTTTTACAGTATGTGAGATACTGGAAGAATTCCTGATAATTGTAACCAATTTTCCCCCCTGCAATTTTCCAGCACCCTTAAATAACAGTTTGTGTCGCTTGTTGTGGCAGCCTTTGTCTCTTTTTCCTCGTATATTTCTATTTATGTATTTATTTGGCTTATGTGCATCAGTTCTGTGAATCGAGTCAAAACCGCTGAGCTACAGCAAGAATCTCATTTCTCTTGTCTCAGTTCTGGATCTGTTCCTTCTAATTAGCATCTGTGCCCTATGGGCATATTTTAGGACTGTACACTGCATTAGACTGCTTGAAGTGTAGACACTCATGTTTACAGATCCTCACGTTTTTATAATAGAGGAGGTCAGGGTGAGTAAATACAGTCTGCTCCCCTTAAGTGGATTCCTGATAAGTGGATAATCCGCATAAGTGGATACTGTTTCTATGGTCCCGTTTTGATCATAATGTTTTCAATGTAAAATGGGTGCGGTTAAGTGGATACCGCTGAAGTGAATAATCCGCTTTAGTGGATAAAAATTTTTAGTTCGGTGACCCATTTTCACAAGTTAATGACTTCGGATAAGTGAATACTCCGCATAAGTGGATAAGGTTTGTCTGGTCCCGAGGCTATCCACTAAAGCAGACTCGACTGTAGTGGGAAAGTGGGGGATCTCTGCTATCATAGCCAGTTGAATAATAACTCTTTTGCTGTGCTCTCCTGAGGTAAGTCTCTCTAACCTCCATTCACTCAGTTCTATTCAATCTTCAGGGAGGGTTTTCTCTGTCATCTTGGGGTATGTCTACATTGCAATTAAAAACCCGTGGCTGGCCTGTGCCAGGTGACTAGGGTTTGCAGAGCTATGGTTAAGGGGCTGTTTAACTGTGCTGTAGAATACGTTTCAGCTCAGGTTGGAGCCTGGGCTCTAGGACCCTGCGAGGTGGGAGGGTCCCAGAGCTTGGATTGGGGCAAGGGCTGGAACATCTACAGTGCAATTAAAGTCTCATGAGCCGAGTCAGCTGGCACAGGCCAGCCATTGTTGTCTAATTGCAGGGTAGACCGTACCCTTTGAGGCTGGGGACCTGTGTGCTTCTTACCGTTGTTTTGTGGATGTTGAGGGTTCTCTCTAGCCTCCCCATGCTGGACATGGACAATCCTTTTTCCTCCGTCATTCAGCCTGATATTAGAGATGTACACCTCTTCTTGGCTGTCTCTGGCTCTTTTGGACTGAGAAGCCAGAGGGGGAGAATCAAAAATAATTCATGTCCTCATCTGTCTAAATTGAAGTTGGGGAGTTTCTGCCAAATTTTCCTAAGTTTTCCTAGAGGATGGGGAAGCAGGCATAGCAGAGCCCAAGTGCCCCTTTCTGCTCTTCATTTTACTAGTCTGTTGCAATTTGAGAAAGCTGTAGATTCTCCTTTTTAGGCAAGGCTGCTGCTGCAGGTGAGGAATTTAGACAGCGAGATCAAGTTACTTGTTCAGTCATACAGGAAGCATGTGGAAAAACTGCGAATTGAATCCAGGTTTCCTGAGTCCAGTGCCAGAAACACAAGGATATCCTTCTTTTTTTAAAATGAAAACTCCTAGATTCTAGGTTACTTACTGAAATAAAATGAAAACTCCTAGATTCTAGGTTACTTACTGAAACTTGTGACAGGAACTTCAGGTATAATAATATTCAGTAAAATCTGAAGTCTTATAGAGTAGGATATCTGATTTGACTTCTGGGGTCAGCTGCTCTAAGGCATTGTGAGCTAATTTTAGGTGACTCACTCCCTTAAGAGAGTTTTGTAAACCCAGACAGAAGTAGAACTGTTTTCATTATTTTTTCCTGTGGTTTGTGTAGGCTTTTAAAAATATATAAATATTCCTTGCATTACTGAGAACTCACAAATTTTCTTTGAAAATGAGAATTACAGATTGGAACTGATTGAAAATAACTGACTGAAAAGTGAAACTGATTAGTTTATTATTTTGATTGCCAAAGTTAAGTGAAATGCAAAAAGACAAATAAGATTTAAAAAATTATTCTAGTTGTAGTCATCTTAAAATAGTGTTGGTAACAGGCGTGTGTGTGGAGGTATTAGTTTTTAATGACAATATTACTTCTAAAAATGAATATTAATGAGTCTTCCCTGCAGATTCTATAAGATGTTATCAAAAGAACAGCCAGCACAAGCCTGATTACAAATTGGGGAAATTAAGAGTTCTTTTGGAATTAGTATTTATTTTTAAATTCTCTTTAGCACTTTCCAAGAACCAGCACCTCAGTATTCGTTAAATACTCGGGCTGGCTTATGATTTCAGTAGTGGATGAGTGACAGATTCACTTTATGTAATTGCTTAATGTAGTCAATATTTCAGGTCCTTAGTCTCCCAAATATGCCAGTTTATAATAGGTCATCTTCCTCTTTGAGTTTTGTTGACTAATTTGAGATTGCATGTTCAGCTCTGATCTAGTGGTCCTGTTCACTTTAATACTCATGTATTTTTAAAAAAATTAGTTATGTTAACTATGCTAAAGCTATACAGTTAGGTTAGTCTATGGTATGATTTCTGCTAATAGAGTTATTCAAACAAAAATTTCTTATCAATACTGGACGCTTTGCCTTTATCTACGTGAACTCATCACCACCACCCTGAAATTTCCCATGCATCATTGTTTCCTTGTGCTCACCCCGTCTGTTATATCCTTCTGTTAATCTTTTGTTAGATATCTGAAATTGTAAACTCCGTGAAGCAAAGATAATCTTTTTGTTCTGTTTGTATCGTATCTAGCCCAAGGTGCTTCTGGTCCATGACTGGGGCTCATAGACACTATTGGACTTCTAACATCCAGCCTTCTGTCTAGACTTGTTCTGAACACAGTTGTTAAAATGCCTGCAGTCTCTTCTGTCTTGTTTATAAGAGAGACCACTGGTAGACTTGAACAAGTAGCACCAGCAGTGGGAAATTATAGGACAAATTTCTAGTGCAAACACATTTTAAAACTGTGCTGACTGCATTTTGTGTGCTGATGATTGTTGAAGGGGCTTTAAAATAAGGCTCCATCATTCTCCAAGGGAGCAATATCATATAACTCCATATAACAGACCATTTTTTAAGGATAAAATATGCTTATACACATACACTATTCTGATGTTGGCTGGATTTGAACTAGCAGTTCTGAGGTTGGACATGTCTTGTTACCAGTCACCTGAGCTATGGTGAGGTCCAACTTCCTGAAGGAAGGGAGTATTTCTGGGACTTTTTGGACCCCTTAGAGTTTCTCTAGAAAGTAAGTATTTAGGAACATAAGAGGGAATTTTCAATAATTGAAGTGGGAAATGCATAAAGTACAAATGAGGATTTCAGCTGAGTCTCAAAGTGGGAATGGATTTTAAGAATGTTGTAGAAAGATTTACAAGAAACAAAGATGTGGGATGTAAATATGAGGTTAGGGCCAAGGATGACATCAAGAATTTTGGACAACTGATCTAAATAAAGTCTTTGAGGTATTCAGTAACAAGAAAGTGGGGTGTTTTGTGGCATTTGGCAGCCTGAACTAGTAGCTGGAAGGAACAGAGAGAGAGTTCAGGGAACTATAGAATTGGGTGTTAACTACGTGGAAATAATGGCTGCTGTTTAAGTTACACTAGCTTGCTGTGAACTAAATATCTCCAGTAGCTGCCATACTCATTGATTTTGCAAACACTTACTAGTCACAAAGATCTTCCATAAAGCACATTCCACCAAATATCTGATTATTTAACAAGTGAATGACTAAATGTTTCTCTTAGGGGAAAGAATGGTTTTATAGCCACCGTTTTTACAATGCCTTCAATGTTTGCAGCAGTGTGAATTAACTACATGAAAATACTGTTCACTTCTACTCTGCCTTTTAAAATCTAACTTTTAACAAGTGCTGTGTCAATTCAGACATATTGTCACTAGTGCTCTTGAAAAGGGAGAACAGATGTTTGCTCTCTGTCCAATGCAAGATTAACTGACTTTATCATAAGGAAGCATCCATAAGTGGTGACCTATATTGTATTGTGCAATTGCAAGACTTTAGTGTGATTCCACTTTTTAAAGGATAATAAATATCAATCAAGCAATTTAAATGCCTTTAAAACTTCCATTTCCCTCAGACTTGTACAATGTCTTGAATAATTTCACCAGCTACTACTGAGTGACTTGGAAGTTAAGCTGTCTCAAGATTTTCATAACATTTTGCTATGTTGTGGAAGTGTGTGAAAGAGTTAACGTTACACGTTCATAACATTTCTTTCTTTCTTTTGGGGGGCAGCTTTTCTAACTGCAGAGAGACTCTTTCTGTATACCAAGTCTAACTTGCATACATCATGCTATGGATTGATGGGTTCCTTTAGACACCTTTTTAGCATCTTACACCTTCATCTGATAAAGAAGAAATTACATCTTTTCAGAAGGTACTTAATGCTTAGAACACTTCTTGAAAGTTTATTTGGACTAATCTCATCATCCAGATGCTGGAAGTCTGCTGCCAATATTTCTTCTTTACTCTGTTCAATTGTTGAGTCATAGCTGCCTTAGAAATAATAATAAATGTGTCATTACATGATTTATGGTATTTAGTGTCTGTTGTAATATGGCCTTCTTTTGTGAATAGGAAACAGTCCCCCTCTATTTGCAGCCTTAGTAATGGTTCTTACAAAATAGTATTAATGGGCTTAATACCATTCTTTTCATCATGTCTCTGTGGACAGTAACTACAATCAAACGTGTATTTTCAGAAAGTGATAATGTATGTATTTCCTGGTCTCTCAAATCCTGAAAACTCTAGTAAATTGACTTAGCAGATGACTTTTTTTACTTTTTAAAAGTGATTTTAGTGTTTGTGACAATTGCTGGATTGATGGCACTATAACTGAATTCTGGTGTCAATGGAACAGGTTTACAGTGGGCAGTGGTAATACAAGCTTATTCTTTCAGCCACTGGGACTGCTCCTCAGTGCAGACCTGAGGTAGTTTTCTGTAAGGGTAAGAGGCTGTCCCTTTTCATCCACTCAGCCCTTAAACTCTTTATGTGCACTGTGAAGAAGCATGCTGGATATGGCTTTTTGTGATGTATGTACTTGTTCGCTCTGAACTAAACTGAAACACACCAGCTAATTCCACACAGACCATTGAGTAATCTTCAGACAGTAACAATTTGGTTACTACTTAATGTAGCAGGATTTAAACATAACATAAGAATGGCCACAATAGGTTAGACTAGTCTGTTTAGAACAGTATCCTGTCTTGTGAGAGTGGGCAATGCCAATTTCTTCGAAGGGAATAAACAGAACAGGGCAATTCTCAAGTGATCCATCCCCTATTGTCCAGTCCCAGCATTTGGCAGTCAAGAGATTTAGGGACACCCAGAGCATGGGATTACATTCTTAACCATCTTGGCTAGTAACCATTGGTGAACCTATCCTCCATAAATGTATCTAATTGGTTTTTTAAACTAGTTATCCTTTTGGCCCAGCATTGAGTTCCACAGATTGTGTTGTGAAGAAGTACTTCCTTATGTTTGACTCATAGACTCATAGGTCAGAAGGGACCAATATGATCATCTAGTCTGACCTCCCGCACAAGGCAGGCCACAAAACCCTACCCATACACATTTATAACAACCCCGAACCCATGACCGAGTTGTTGAAATCCTCAAAAATGAGATTTGAAGACCTCAAGCTGCAGGGAATCCACCAGCTTAATTTACTGCTTTCCACTGTGAAAACTGACCATTTATTCCTACCCTTTGTTTCCTCCTTTTAACCAGTGATCCATGAGAGGATCTTCCCTCTTTATCCCTTGACTGCTTAAATAATAATCAAAAAGTGAAATTTTCTATATCTCACAATCAATCTTTTGAGTCATGCAGTTCTCATGATCTTCTTTAACTTACATAAACTTGCAGAATGCTCTTTAGTTTCTCCAGGAGGCGGTAGGGATCCCATTCAGAGTGAAAACAAAGAGGATGAGGTAGAAGAAAAGAAGACTAGATCTATACCAATACAAATATTTGCTTACTTTGGGCAGTTTAGTTCTGTGGGCATTTTGAGGGTTACAGGATTTTGTTTTGGGTTTTTTTATTTATTGATTGATTGCTCTTTTTGGACACCAAGACCTTCAGGAGCATTTATAATGTAGGGCTATAGTACAGGATTAAATCCTTAAAACAAAGTATTTAAACTCAGGTTTTATTGGTCTTGGGGGAGAAGTGAGTTTTAAGGAGAGGCAAACTGGCCTGGAAAGGAGATTTAGAAAGTGCACAGAGGAGTGCATGCACACACGAGATTTCCAGGAGAAAATAGGGGAATAATTGGGCATGTGCCTTGCAATGTCCCTTGGAAACAGGGTGACTTCATACGGTAGGGTACAGTCAGGCTAGCAGATAGTGCTGAGTGAACCAGCAGCCCTTCCTGCTGGAGAGAGAAAGTGGGAGCTGGGTTTTTTTTTAGTCAGCCTAACTCAGTTACAAAACACAATGTTACTGCAAGAGGGGGATAGCTTCCATTTAATCTGGGCAGGTTGTCCACGTTATGCATATAATAAAACTTGACTTGTGCACCCATGTAGTGGCAGATCTTTGACTCTAAACAAGAAGAATATTTGTCTCTATTCTGCTCACTGGGAGTTTGAGTTGTTCTCCATTAGTGGTTTATTTGCTCACTGCTTTGAGTGAGGAGCATTTACCAGTTTGGGAGCATGGGAACAACAGCTGGATTCTTTCATGCTTATAAAGTGTGCATTTGTCAGTTTTTGTCTGGGGAAACGTAACATAAACATGCTTTTTCCTCCACCGTTACCAGTAGACACATTCATTTGGAAAATGAATGTCTGGCATAAAATATTGAGCTGTAACTTCTTTCTGCCTGTATTGCTCCTGCAATTTAGGAGCACAAAAGGATGAATATTGAATGATCCTCCTTCTATCTGATTACTTTTATAATAGGGGATATCATTTAATTAAATAAATTATTTAGGTCTTCAAAAGTTGATTTAACAAGCAGTGAAAATTATTATTTTGACAAGAGCTTCATAAGGCACAGTTAGTATTTGTTTTCTGTCTTCAGTTGACAACAAAAATGAATATTTTCATTAGCCTGAGAAAATATTATGTCTTTAGCCAAACAATAAGTTACTTGCTTTGGTGGCTTTTTTTCTGGTGTAATTGGTTGTAATAACTGATGTAATGTAATGGGTGATACATCATTGATTAATTCATAGCCCAATGTGGCAAAGTGGCACTGTACTTTGGCCACATTCCACCCTGCTCAAAGGTTAGATGAGGCTGGCAAGATGTTAATGATTTGACCAAAAAGTGCATTGTCATTTAGCTAAGAAAACACTCTAATACACAATGTAAAGTTTCTTGAAGAGCATTTTCATAGATCCAAAGGATGTTTTTTCTAAAAGTAGTTCAGCAAGATCACTATAGTTATTCAGTTCAGCTCAAAGTTTACTTTCTGTTGTCACTACGAAGGCTTTCCTTAAGGAAAGAACTAAGCAGGTGGAATAGCAAAAAGTTTTGATAAATGGCTGTTCTATATATGAGTACTCAACACATAAATTATGGATACAAATAAGTTGGCTGCCCGTCATAATCGTTGGGTAAGTGAACATTTCATACAATATGTGGAGATGGTTAAAATTAGTTGATAATTTGTACAGACTTTGTGAGTTCAGCTAACAATAAATGTCTTTTTAATATTCTTGTTTGTAGTAGGGAATCAGCTATTCTTATAGCTGAAATGATTAGCGGGAAAGTAACTGAGTTCAAGTATTTGCACTTGATATAGAAACTAACAGCATACTAAAATCCTGTATTCTAAAAACAAATCTAACAGTTCATTTCCCCAAAGCAGACTATATTTATTTATTTTGTGTCAGGCAAAAGCCTACTTCAAAAATATACTTTGTAATTTTTGGAACCAAAATATTTTGTAGTCTAGTATCTTTGGTGTTGAGGGGGGAACATTTCAGTGTTTCTTTCAAACTTAAATGTAAGCAAATATCTTTTGTTGGGACAGCAGTAGGAAGCAAAAATATATACTTGAGATCATAGTAGTAATGTTTTTATGCATCTAGCACATGAAAGCTGCAATAAATGAAAGGGTCAGGGATTTTAATACTCATAAGAGACACGTGCTGTATAAAAATAATTACTTTTAGTGTAGAAGTGAAAGATTTGGTATGAAAGTGAAATAGTAAGTTTCTACCTTTCAGCAAAATAGTATGGGGTATGTAACACCTGGCATTATAGAAAATTAGAATATAGAATCAAATCACATGCCCAGAGCAAATGAGTTAACTGCTGATGACAAAGCTTGTCAATAATAAATATAAGACTCTCCATGCCCAAAGTCCTTTGGGTCTTTAATACAATACAACAAATATTGCAAACAAAAAGGAATATGGCCCGAGTGTAATTAGAGAGAAGATAATAAAAAAGGGCCAGAACGTGAATTCATTATCTTCTTCAAATTGTATTAAACAAGAAATAGCTGCTTCCCTCCAAATACCACTTGAAAAAGCCTCAGCCCAAAAGATAGTACAGATTTAGTCTGGGATATATCCAGAAGGAAAGGAAGCATTCCTGAATCATGGCTCTTCAGTGGAGAAGGCCCTCACCTCTTCTGCCCTCCAGAATTATATCATAGGACAGTCATCGACTCGAGAACATGCCAATCACTGCTGCCACACCAACAGGTCTTAGGGCAGTTATACAATTCCTCAGACAGATTCTTTGTTAAGTGGTATTAGTAAAACTCTGAAAAGCTTAACAAATATGGTATAGGTTAGAGTGGCAACAGCAAAAACGATGATTTTGTTTCTCTTTTTACTACAAAATTGATTTAAATTCAGTAACTGGTGCTTCTGATGATCTGTTTCTGCTAGTTGGAAAAAATAAAGAGCAGTACTCATAGTGATTATTTCAAAGCTTGGCTAGAAACAGGGTCAAATATGTATGTATTAGTTTTCTTAGTCAACTAGATCTCTTTATTTCTTGGTTTCTCTTTCTTCTAATTGCAAAAAAACTCAGCAAAAATGCTGTTGTAATTTTTTTGGTGTGTGAAATGTTGAGGAACAAAAGCATTGATTCATCAAGTGATGGGCCACAGAGCTGCTACAATGGGTATTTCTGTGTGCTTGGAGACCAGATCCGCTGGTCACTGGCACCAGTGGAATGCCTTGCCCCTGAAGTTCCTGCCAGTTTTATTATTGAATCATAGGACTGGAAAGGACCTTGAGAGATGATCTAGTCCAGTCCCCTGCACTCAAGGCAGGACCAAACATTATGAAGACCATCCCTGACAGGTAGCTGTCCAGCCTGCTCTTAAAAATCTCTACTGACTGAGATGCCACAACTTCCCTAGGCAGTTTATCTGGTACTTAACTACCATGACAGTTAGAAAGTTTTTCCTAATATCCAACCTAAACCTCTTTTTTGCTGCAATTTAAGTCCATTACGTCTTGTTCTATCCTAAAAAATAAACAAGAATTTTTCTCCCTCCTCCTTGTAACAACCTTTTATGTACTTGAAAACTGTTATGTTCCCTTTTAGTCTTCTCTACTCCAGACTAAACAAACCCATTTTTTTCAACCTTTCCTCATAAGTCATGTTTTTTAGACATTTAATCATTTTTGTTGCTCTTCTCTGGACTTTCTCTTTTGTCCACATCTTTCCCGAAATGTGGCATCCAGAACTGGGCACAATACTCCAGTTGAGGCCTAATCAGCACAGAGTAGAGAGGAAGAATTACTTCTCGTGTCCTGCTAATACATCTCAGAGTGATGTTTGCAGTTGATTGTTCTGTCCTAAGTGGAGTACTTCGCATTTGTACTTACTGAATTTCATCCTATTTACTTTAGGCCATTTCTCCAATTTGTTGATTTTTTAAAAATTTTAATCCTATCCTCCACACCACTTGCAACTCCTCCCAGGTTGGTATCATCCACAAACTATATAAGTGTATTCTCTATGCCATTATCTAAATCTTTGATGAAGATATTGAACAGAACCAGACCCAAAACCAATCCCTGTGGGACCCCACTTCATATGCCCTTCCACGATAAGAGCCAGGCAGGACTGGGAGAGTCTGGCTGTGCTGGACAAGATGCAGGCACTGTCTTGGAAGCCCTGTCCGGGTGGATTTGCTTTGGTCTACCTCCCATGCAGAAAGAGCAGAAAAGGAGGCAAGTAGGATTAGAAAAGTTGGCAAAAGACATAAAAATGCTGGGACCACTGCAAACCCCTCAGATCTTCAGAGCTTCTGCTGCTCCCCCACCTGTTCCAGAACCCAGTGGCTCAAAAGCCAGACAAATTGGTAGGCTGTTTAATAGCGAGTCCTTGGAACCCTTGGCATGCCCTTGGCTGCAGAGCTCAGCTGCCTCCTTCCTCTCTACTTGGCCTCTGGTCAGGAAGTGAGGGGTGGAGGTGGGTTTTGGACACTGCCAACAGCAGAGAGAGTTGTGTGGGATTTCAGGCTCAGTTGTCTTCCCACAGTGAATAGGCCTCCCAAGGCTTTCCTACTGATATTCCAGGCTGTGACTTCCAGGGGAAATGAAGATTCATATGGCCCATGTGAGAGAACTTTTCACTACTGTCCAGGATGATACAAAGATAGGAAGGAGAGAGCAGCAATGATACTGTTCAAACTGTTCTGACTTATGGAACTATGGTTCTCAAGACTGATGAACCTAGCATTGAACCTCCTGATGCCTCTACCTCCTGGATGAGGTCTGCAGTGCAAAGATGAATTCTCCATCCCAGGACAAGACAAGTTCAAAATTTGGATTAAGTAATTATCACTCTCGTGGGTCCTAGAAAGAAGCCAGCTAATATAATTTAGTTCTACCAGCTGGTGCAAAGTCCATGGTTTATCTGTTACATGTCTTGTGTTCCTCCCAGAGGGAAGCATCCAAACTAGAAGGTCCAGTCTCGGCACTATAATGTTCTCCGCCTATTCAGGAATATTAAATTTTCTACAAATTCTGATATTAAGTGCTTCCTTCTGACAACTCCCATGATTCAATCCCACAGGTTCAGAACTTTGTTCTGGTCCTTCCTGCAAGCGTTCAATTGGAGTAGTGCTGAACGTGTCAGTATACTGTCAGTCTATTAAAGTAGTCTTCCCAATAGCCACTATTTCCTATCAGATGAGTTTTTGAAGTTCACAGCTTTCTCTGAGACCCACTATTATACTTTTTATTCAGACAGGTCATCCTCACAACTCTCATAACATTCATTCCTTAGGAAACTTAATTTTTTTATCACAGGAGTCAAGAAATGCTCTTCTATCTCTCAGAGATCATAGTTCATTCTTTAGAAGCACTGGAAATCTAATGGGCAGTTAAGTCCTATAGTGTTGAATGTTGAGGGAAGTTAGAAGGCCAAGTGGCCATCAGTTGACCAAATTCTACAGATTGGTCTTCAGCCAGTTCCATTTTTCTGCAGAAATCCTCTTCCTGCCATAGTACTCTAATAAGGGGACTACAAGATATAACTTGCCTTGTTTTGGATATCCATATTTAAAGGATGATCCTGCTTCCCACCCTGGAAGCACATCTTGGTGGAAATCTCAGCGCAACAGACTTGTGGACCTCTGTATAACGAGAAACAAAAATGAATTGGAACTTATCTGAAAAATTCCTTTCTTCAAACAATAAGGTCCACACATCCAGCCCACCCTGGAAACAAAGGGGTAATTCAGAGTCAGAGATGGAAATTGACATTCAGAGATTCAGGCTTATTTCATGAGGGAAAATTGTCCCCATGCTGCGCAATAGGAGAAACTTGTTCGTTTTTCTCCCAAGTTTAGTGTAAACAATCTCTTAGGAAAGTAGGATGTAATTATCCTGGAAGTTTTTGCACCTGCAGTTAACTCTAATGGGGCAGGGAATTCGTAGCGATTGCCAGTGATTGACAGCTCTGGTTCTGTAAGCAAGTTGCAGTATGCAGAACAATGGATTTGTCAGCCTTCTTACTCGGAAAGGAAATGTTCAGATGAGCTTCGGTAAGTCATCTTATACTGTACCTTAGCAACTTTTAAGAATTTCTTCAGTAAATATACTACTTAAAATAAACAGTAATTAGTGAGGACTGCTGTAGGTAGGGGTTAGTGCAGTGAACCAAGTAAAAAACCCCACCTTGATTAGAATTAATAAAAACATTTGATCAAGAGGGTCCTCAAATTTTGGGAAATATTGATTGGAGGGTCCCAGGCTCAAGGAGTTTGAGAGCTACTGCCTGTTTGTGGAATGAATGTATAAATATTGATTGGCCCATAATAATGTTATAATATAAATAACATCTGCTAAGAGATTTTTTACTGACAAATTCAGCACCATACTGTTCCACAGTTTATTTTGTATATCTATGAAATGTGGGCCATAAAGGCATCAGTCTGAGTTTCTCCTGTGAGAGAGTAAGTGCTGCTTGTCTGTTATCCATGAAATATACTCCTCTCATTGGCCTTATTTACTCTAGAGAATTTTATTTTCATTTTCTTCCTGAGGCCTGTGAACACTAATGATTGTGTCACTGCAGCTCTACCATTGCTGGAAAATGGGCACACTGTTTTCTAGTGTAAACTTTGCCCTTAAGGGAAGCCCCATATAGATTGTCCAGTCTATCAGTCATGTCTAAGATGATTTTACAAAAAATTCCCACCATTGCTAACACGAGTGACGCGAACACTGGTTCAACAGTGGTATTTGCAACAGGTTTTTTAATAAAATTTTTCTTGTTGATAGAAAATGAGGCAATTAATTTTGTTTCCTTTGGGCTACAAATTTTAAATTGTTCTTCTCCTGAGTCATTGTCTTATGTGTATGTGTGAGAGAGTACCTGCATATAAAATATAGAGCAACTCTTTTTGCCTTCAGTTAAATAAAATAATGAACTTCATGTGTATTACATTTCAGCTCTTGTTAACATGATAACAGTAGACAGTGAATCAGAATACCACATCATTAGAAGAATAGTTTGTTACAGTGGAATCATTTAATGCTTGTCAGCTGAGATTGCAGAGACCGCTAGTTACATCAGAAACTCCATCAGCAGTATTGATTCTTCCTTCCCCCTCCAGTCTTAAATCTAACTTTGTAGCTAAATCCTGGAATGAAGAAAAATGGGAGTGTTTACCTCTCACCTGAAGTATCTTCTGAATGTCCATCCTTGTTTGGGAAAAGCGCTTGAAATTTTACCTCTTCCCCTGCAAAAACAAAGAAAACATAGAAGGTAAAAACAAACTATCCCTTTCATGTCCAATGCAGGCTACCAAGTGAAGACCCAAATTTGAGCCAGACCATTTTGCTATATGATAAAGCCCTCCTTAAGAATTAATAAGGTTTCTAAAGTACAAAATAGCTTGAATTTTCAGACCTCCTATGAGTAATCCCATTGAAACAAATGGGACTTCTTGGATAAGTAGATGTGACGCTGGCTGGATTAGGAGGGCCATTTATGATGCTATTTAACATCAATATTTCAAAATTACAATAATTCATATGAAATATGCCATGTCAGATAGAGTTAGAAAGGTTATAGTTTCCTAAGGATGGTGATATTGTTTGTGTATGTGTCATATTTGTATTGGAAGTTATGGATATGTTTGATATATCTGTATTTCAACTTGTGCTGTGTTTCTGGGCAATTCCCCAGACAGGATGGTAGCAGCAATAAGCTGCTTATTGGCCCATTAAGGAAACTCACAGGTACAATGGGCCGTGGGGAGAGAAGTTGGGGTTACACCTGATGAGTCACCAAGACTCATGTGACTATGGACTCCATCTTATGTGTGGAAATTTCCACAAGCACCATGGCAAAGGCCAAAGGACATAAAAGGCAGCTGCACTACATCCATTTTGTCTTCAGTCAGTCTTCTCCTACCTCTGGATCAATTCATCTCCAATTGAAGCTGTGACTCAAAGGACTGAGACCCATCCAGGTACTGGATGTACACCAGAGGGACTATACAAGCCTGCAAGCTCCCAAATTCTACTGGAAACCTGATATATATGGACTTTCCAATCATTTTGTATGTATGTGATTGCTTTGATCATTTAACATTTCTCTTATAGTCTGTTTCTTTCCTTTTATAATAAACCTTTGGTTTTAGTTACTAAAGGATTGGCTGGCAGCGCAGTATTTTGGGTAAGATCCAAATTTCTGTTGATCTGGTAATGTGGCTGACCCCTTTCAGATCAGGAGAACATTTTTTGGTAAAGAGCATAGAGTTTTAAATAACTTATCTTTTTACTGGACCTAGTGGCTTAGAGCCAGAGACTGAAATGCAGAAAGGGGGCTGTGTATATTTTTTTGTTTTAGCTTCTTGATAACCAGTATGGAGAATCGGAAGCATTGTTTGTGGCTGGTTAGGAAGTCTGACTTCAGTGTCACCCACCAGTGTTGGGAGAATCTGCTCTCCTTTTGCAGCCTGCTCTGACCTTGGCATTTTCAGGTCGCTATCCTAGGCACGGATGGGTCACAGATATTTTAATTGAGACACTCAACAAGCTTTAGTATCTTATGCTTATTGCATCTATAAAAGTTGCTGTATTTAAAAGAAACATACTGAGTAATTTTAATTTCTATTATATAGTTTTAATTTGGTAATTTTAAAATAAAAAGCAGTTACTGCAACACAGAAATGTATACTGTTTTTCATTTAAAATTACCTTAAATTGGAATTTTTCATTCTTTTCCATATAACTGCGCAGTGGTTATATTTTGAGCTTGGAGAAATTGGAGAATGAAGTCGTGACACAATCTGAGGCCCAATCTGTGGTAAATGCTCATGTGTTGTGTTGGCTGTAAATATATCCCTTCAGAATTGTCATCTTTTTGGTTGAGGAAAAAAATATTTGTGTTTTAGATGTAAAGTTTCCATATGTAGTAGTAAAATGAAGTCAAGCCAGACACACATTATACTGTAAAAATAACCTGTTTTAATTTGAATAAAGGATACTTTGTTGCCAAGTAGAGGATTTAAATAACAAAACAAGGATTTTCCTGCTGATTAACAAGTATGGTCTCTGAACACTATTTTAGTTCTTGTCTTGAAAAATTAAAATATTCTCACATGCAGAAGTCAGAACATGAGATTTAAAAAATCTTTCAAAGTTTTAATTAAATGGAAGTTGCTTGCAGGGCAATATTAGAAATACCTTAGATTTCAATTTTTAATTACAAATACCTCAAAGGGTCTTGTTTATAAAAATGTGGAGCAAGCATTTCAAACTCTCTAAATTTGGTAATGGCAAACAGTTTTTGTAAGAAATGTGGTTTTGCTGAAAATCTGATATTTTGTGGAGTGTTGGGAGGAAAAGTCAGTTTTTTGCCACTATAAAATCCCAGTTCAGTGTATGGAAATAATTACTCTGTAAATACAGCTGAAAGAAAATCTGACTCTTCTAGTTCACGCTCATTGCTCAGTATAGCTGTATTCTTTTAGGAAGTAAATGCTTACTTAAACTGATCAGATTGCATGAATATCTTTGTGTTTCCTGACATTTGTCCCTGTAGATGGAGTTACTATGGATACATGGATACTCTTCTGATTTAGGTCATTCTAGACAAACATAGCAGCAGTGTAGACATCAGCTACATGATGCAGTAGTATCTTTCAGAGTGTGGCTGAAGTATCCTGTTAATGGTGTTAAAAGGTTTTGAACATTGATCTTTGTATAATTTAGCGTTTGGGCTTGTCTGCATGAACAGTTAGTCCACAGCAAGCTGGAGAGAAAATGTATCTTGCAGTGCACTAATTGTCCTTTTGGACCAGTGGTTCTCAACTCGCAGCCCAATCAGCACATATCTATGGCCCATGTGACATCCTCAGGGCTATACAAGTAGTGTATATACATTCTGTGGATGCTGCCCTCATAACACAGAGAGGCCCACAAAGGTAAATAGGGTGACATCCACTGATTTGGACCCTGCTGCCATGCACTAAAAGTTTCCTAGTGTTCTATGATCTTCTCTCATTTCAATATATTATATTAAGACATACAAAAATTATTTTCCCATGAGTATTAGAAATGAGCCTCAAGTTTGAAAATACTGGATTATTCCTACTGTTCTGAGAGTTTCCTACTTTTCTAGTGGTTTGTCATTTTATACTTTCTTTTGTTTTTTAATATCAAATTATGGAGGCATTTGAGAGTGACGTGGTATGTATGGGACTTGGAGGTAATAAATCTTGTCAATACAACCTGTTTTGGCTTCTTGTTGGATGACCTGCAGTGCTCTTTTGAATGAAAAAATTACAAGAACATGTAACCAAGTATTTTAAAAGTTAGATACATTCATAGAAAGTAGAAACTGTCTAAGGTTCAAAGGGGTCTGTATCTGGAGAGGGATGGAAAGGAGACCTAGATGTTTTTTAACTAGTAATTAGCAATAGTGAATAAAGAAAACTGTTAAGATGCTTAATTCTTTATGAATCCGAAAGCTTGCGTCAGTGGTAGTGCATATGGTCCACAGAGAATAGAAATGCTTTTAGTAAGTTGTTAAAAATTTAATCTTAAATTTTTATTTAATGTAACTCTTATAATGAATTTATTAAAGTGGGACTTCGGGAAAATCAGTATTACGTATTTGTTTCTTACATAGTCATCACTATGGTACATGTATTTGTACTGTACAGTTTTCTTGCTATGTAGTAATTTTATATCAAACTGGTCTTATCAATTACAAAAACTTTACCCACTGAGTCATTTTTCATCTCTTAATTCTTTTTATGTTGTATGTGTCCTTAATATTCAATAAATTTTCTAGTGTAGATTCTTATTCAAGATAATTTCCCTTTTCTTTTATATTGTTGTTTTTCAGGTTCAATGTTGGAAAGACAGTTCTGTTAAAAGTGACTTGCAAAAGAGAGGAACGTTTTTGCCTCCTCTTTCCCCCTCCCATCCTTTATGATGTGTGAGGAAGACCTGGGGTTTTTTATCTCCCCCCCCCTTTGCTTTTACATTAGAAATATCAGATAATGATTAACCTGTTTTTGCTAGAGGACCCTATGGACAGCTGGAAAAGTAATACACTTAATGACATCATAAAAGATTTAAATCTGAGCAGTTGACAAGGGTTGGAGGTTTTTAATCTGTATAAAACTGGATTGTTTTGTTTTTTTTGTTTGATTGCCAGCATTTATTTGACTCCAGCTCCTGATTATATATCGGTCAGAAAATCTTTTTTGTTAGATTCAGGCTTCCCATCTCTTCAATTTAAGGCTGAGAACTCCCACTCCTGTTATCTTCTGTTAGAATCAGGGAAGATGAATCTTGATATTCCTGAAAAACAGGAATAAAAGTTCAGTTCTTTATACAGAAGCTAAAAAGAGCATAAACCCAATTATTTTCCCTTTGTGGATCACCTCTAACAATAGTGGGAAGCCAGCTATTACAACAAAACTACATAATCATTTTTGGCTTAGTATGAAGGATGGGGCAAGATTTATAATCTCAGGAATAGCTGTAATTAATCATGGAGAGGTATATTAGCACAAAATGCAAATTTCTGTTGTGTAATTAGGTTTAGCAATAGTAAGGTTATCAAGCCTTCTTAACCACTTAAATTCTGCTGCAGAACCCGGTATTGTGAGTGACCAAATGGGTACTCTGCAGGCATGGTTTTAGTGGAAATTAGGTTTTTCTGGTTTTCACTAAAATCCATAGAATTCTACCCATTGATGATACCTAGAACATTCCTGACATTTTGGAGTTGATCAGATGTGGTTTTCTAAAGGTATTGCATTAGTGAGAAATACCATTGAGTTTAGTGTAGAACCTTACTTTACTGGGTCAAAAATATGCACATTTGCATTGTTAGAATTCAGTTGAAGTATACGAGAGGGTTGTACACTTTGTTGCTTGTGTAGGCTGAGCTGACAGGTGAGTGAATCTGGAGGAGTTTTACAGAACACTGCCACTAAACTTAAATGTTATCATTAAACTGTCTTCTCTTTGTTTCATCATTTCAATTCAACAACTTCCTCTTGACAGTGCCCATTCGGTGCTCAGGAGGGCCTGAGCAGTACTGTGACATCAGAGGTAACTAAGCTGGTCATCACTCACTTCCTCCATAGTCCTAACCCTACTGCCTGCTTTGGTCATCTCTTCCCTTGACAATGCCCATTTGGTGCTGCAGACAGAATTGGCAGAGATAAATGATGTTGCTTGAGCCAAGCCTAGTGGGGAGGGAGCCACAGAGCAGAACTCCAGCCTCACTCTTACTCAGCCAATATGACTCCTGATCTGAAGTAGTCCCTGTTAATCCAGTCCTGAAATCGTGCATTCCCCCCCAACCCCAAGATCTCTATCACCTCGGTCCTGATTTGCAGTTTTATTTGCTGCCTCCGTTCAACAAATGAGATTGAGTATGCAAATGAAATGGAGAGAAGTGATTAGCTGAGTTATCTCTGTCACTTCTGCCTGGAAACTCAAATGGACACTGTGGAATTAGGTTTTTTTGTTTTGTTTTGTTTTTCATTGTCACCAGAATCAACTGGGGTCTCACCACTTGATGCCTAGAATGTTCCCTGAAATTATGGAATTGATTGGACATGGTCTTTAGAAGTCATTGCATTATAGGCAGATGAAATGGCATCAGGTTGAGTTTTAGGCCTCACTTCAGTCAGCGAATTAAAAGGAGGGGGGCAGGGAGGGAGAGGGTACACTGTTCACCTTCATGCTTTTTAAAAAGTCTGATTAGTTTCAGTAATCTGTATGGGGAGGAAGGGATTTACAGGTGGGGAGGGGATTTTTATTAATAGAATAATGCTTATCTGGTCTGTTTGTGGTCTTTAGGGCATGGGCCATGTCCTATTATAGAAGCATAGATATGTAGGGCTGGAAAGGATCTCAAGAGTTCATTTAGTCCACCCCACCTTCGCCTCTCCTCCCCCCCACACTGAGGCTGAATTAAGTATACCTAGACCAGCCCTGACAGTTTTTCTAGCCTGTTCTTAAAAATCTCCAATTACAGTGTCCCTTAATAACCTGTTCTGTTACTTAACTATCTTTCCTTAGAAAGTTTTTCCTAATATTTTCTCCTTTGCTGCAGATTAAGCTGCTTACTAGTCCTACCCTTAGTGGCCATGGAAAGCAACATGTTTGTATGCACAACAGGGTTTTGATCTTCCCTGAGGTAGAGGCTACAAGGTGTGGTGGGGGGAGTGACAGACCTTTTAATTAAGCAGAATGTCAGTCTTGCTTGCTTGATACAAAAAACAGAAAAAGAGCAAAGAGAGAGAAGTCTTGGTGAAGCAAAATGAAATTATGAAAATGGAGTGAAATTTTGGTTCTACTGAAGTCAAAGGGAGTTTTGCTATTGACTTCATATAGAGAGAATTTCATGCCAAGTCTCAGGAAATTTTCCTGACTTCTTGGTGATCTATAGAAGTGAAAGGGAGTAGGAAATCAGGGGAACATCCATGATTGTAAATCAGTGGCAGGTGCAGTGCAGAGATTAGGGACCTTGTAATCTGTATCCTTCTGTTTTTAAAACCTTTTGGAAAAATGTTTTTGTCAGGAGATTAATTTTTATTTTTTTCAGTATTACTTCAAGGAATCACGCATTTACTATACTGAAGTTTGCAGTTCTGTTTGACACTCAGGACTCTCTGCATGATTGCTATATTTATTTTGTGAAGGTCCCGTAAGAAACTAGAAAAGTAGAATAAGGTCTCAATATTACCGTGGTAGTAGTAGTTCTACATATATATGTATAGTTAACTAATATTACACAAGCATTTGGTATTGAGACAAGTATTTTTCCTGTAGGGGAAAGATGGAATTGTATTTAAATTGACCATAAATATATTTTGTTTATTATTCTGCATTTTAAGGTACCTATTTGTGTCTTGATTTGTAATGAACGGGGCAAGGCAAAATAGAAAATTCCATTGAAATGTCCTAGGAATCTAGACCAAAATCCCGGCTTCATTCATGTCAATGAAAGTTTGAATGGACCCAGGATTTTCCCCCTGGAGGTGATGACTAGTAGTCAAAGAGAGTTTTCATTTGTTTGTTTAGAGACAAGAGACTCAACCTTTCCAGATGACTGTACTCCTTTCAGAAGTCTAATTTGTCTTGCCTATCCTTCTTTCCTCCCTCCCACCCGCCTTTCTTTTTTACCTCACATAAAAACTACTTGCTTACAAAATCAGACTAAAATTTATAAATGTCACATCACTATTACTGAAAAATTGTTCACTGTCTCATTTTTATCATATAAAATAAATCAAGTGGAATACAAATATTGTACTTACATTTCAGCGCATAGTATATAGAGCAGTATAAACAAGTTATTGAATGAAATTTTAGTTTGTGTTGATTTTTATGTAGTCTGATGTAAAACTCAACTAAACATTTGCTCAGTTTATGTACCTCCCTGGAAGACCTCTGCATACCCCTAGAGTTACGCATACCACTGATTGAGAACCCCTGGTTTAGTGTTAAGACATTTGAGGATGATAATCCAACTAACCTTGAGTGAAATTATTACTGATTTAAAATAATGTGTTTAGATACAGAAGTAGTGGAGATTTGTGTAAAACTGGAGAGAAGAGAGTAAATTATATGATGTGGAGAGATATCCTGGCCTCTCTGAGATTCCTGAATCCAGTGTCATCAGTTTTTGGTTAAATTAATTATCTGCTAAAATACTGGAGTGTGATCTGAAATTTTCTACAGCACAATCCTATACTGGGAACAAAACAGTACTTTAAAAAACTTGTTATTAAGTCAGCCCTTTTTGTTACATTGCTGTTGTCCTCATTAATCACTAATGGTGTAATGCCCCCCCCCACCCATGAAATTCAGAGGCAATTTAGGCAATTAAAGTTCTTTCTTCCTCCCCCAGAAACTGGTATTTGGGCCTATTAGTGGCTTCTGCTACCTGGATCCACCACTTCCATCGCTTCCCTTCTAGGACTTCTTTGCCACCACTCACATGTGACTGAATGGTCCTGCAAACGCCAGGTTAAATCTAAGTGGTGTTATGTGAGGCTTCAAGGCACATTGAGCATTCTCGTGCTCTACAGAGGGTGACTTATGCCCTGCCTGTTCACAGTCAGCCAGCCCATCCACCCTTGCTTTGCCAGGGTAAGTCAGACCGACATACAATGCCAAAAAGCCCAATCAGGAGCTTCTCAGCGTTTTGGGCAAGAGAGTCTGTAAGGATGAGAGGACACAACTCCTCCTGGTTCACAATCTAGCTAACTTAGAGTACTTTCATGGTAGACCTGGGCTGGAGGGGGAAAAAAGTTCTGAAGACATCCAAAGTCCCTCTTCTTCCCTCCCCCCCCAACATACTGGAAATGGGTCCTCCACTCCCTGTGAAAAGAAGCAGGTCTTCTTCAGGCCAGGATAAATAGTGTGCTACTTGCCCCCTTAAACAGCTGGCAGAAGTACCACACATGCACCACTAACAGAAAATAAACTGCAGGACTTTTCTGGGACAGGATGCCAATTGTTTGTGAAGACCTCATCAGTATTAACAAGCATTATTAGATGCACAGTTTCCTATAGACTCCTCCTTTGAGGACATCAGCACATCCACATGAGGATTTCTGTTTAAAACCAAGTGTTAAACTAAAATGTAATAAAATATCTGTTTTTATATAAGTTTTGGGAACCTAAGTTTGGTGTAGCTGTAGCTACATTGGTGAAAGACAACTATACCCTCAGAAGAGATTTCCTTCTTAAAAAACTCCACAGACCATAAGAGTGAGGACACTGCAAAGCAATTTCAAAGCCTCTGCTTATAACCAATCAAACCAAAGATTGTTCATGTACTTAGTAGGGAAGACCTTCTTGGTGTTAAGCAAGTGGCTCATTGTCTAGGTATATGATCCTTGCTTCCAGTGAGATATATCATAGAAATGTAGGTTTGGAAAGGACCTTGATAAGTTATCAAATCTAGCCTCCTGTGCTGAGGCAGCACCTAATAACCTAGAGCATCCCTGATAGGTGCTTGTAACCTGTTTTTAAAAACCCAGTGATGATGGGGATTCTAGAGCCTCCCTTAGAAGCTGACTCCAGGGCTTAACTACCCTCTGAGATTGAAATTTTTTTCTAGTATCTAACCTAAATCTCCCTTGCTGCATATTAGCCTATTACTTCTTGTCCTACCTTCAGTGGTCATAGAGAACATTGATCGCAATCTTCTTTATAACATCCTTTAATGTATTTGAAGTTTATCATCAGGTTGTTCAATAATTTGTTCCAGTATCTTTCCAGGTATCGCAGTTGGCTGTCTCATCTATAATTCCCCATGTCCTCTTTGTTACTCTTTTTTAAAGATAGGTACTATGTTTGCCCTCCTCCAGTCTTCTAAGGCATCAGCTGTCATCTATGAGTTCTTGAAGATAATTGCTAATGGTTCCAAGATTGCTTCAGCTAGTGGTTTAAATACCTTAGGATGAATTCTATCAGGCCCTGCTGACTTGCATACAACTAACTTATCTAAATATTCTTCAGCCCATTTTTTCCCTATTTTGGATTGCATTCCTCTCCTGTTGTTAATAGTAATTGTGTTCAGTATATGGGTCACCATTTCCTTTTTAGTGAAGACTGAAGTAAATTGGCAGTAAATGCTTCAGTCTTTTTGATGTCATCAGTGATTAGCTCTCCTTCCCTGCTAAGTAGTGGACCTTCATGGATTCTCACCTTTCTCTTGCTCCTAGTGTATTGAAAGAAACTTTTATTGCCTTTTATGTCCTGTGTTAGGTGTTGTTCTTTTTGTACTATAGCCTATTAACCCTACATATCCCACACATCTTGACTTCAGTTCTGGTCAAACCCTTGATGTGATTTGTTACTAGAGCATTGTCTTCTAATTTGCCGGCTACAAGAAATTTGTGATACATCCATGTTATATGAACCAAATATCTTCTGTGTCCAAACTTACAGATGAGGAACTGTCTGGGGAAAGAGAAATTAGTAGCTGAGATAGCAGGTAGACCTCAGCGCTCTTTGTCAAAGCCAGCATAGTAATTCATTGGTCAGTGTTAACAGAAACAGTAGCAAAGAAAGGACTATTCCCCTAGCAGAGGATAAAATCTGGACCAGAAGCTTCCAAGGAAACCTAGGTAAAATTTCTTCTAAACGAACAAAATCCTCAGCATAACAGACAATATGAGTATTTGTGTATGAGCTCAATTCCTGTACAACACTCTTCCTTCTGATCCACCCTCTGCACCCAGAGTCTTAAGAAACAGCTGTTATTAGTCACAGCAAGGCTCAGTTGGCAAGTTATGCACCTGTTCCCATTCAGACAACATGCCAATCAGTACCCATTCATAACTTAACAGATGCTAGAAAGGATTCATATCTAATGGTTATTTAAAAGTCAACAAGAGACTTTGGAGATCCCACTGCAGAGAATTGCTCACTGAGAGGTAAAATGGTTCTGACTATAACGTTACCTTGCTATATATGGTAAAGATCCAAAGCTTCATTGCATGAATCATTTCCTGGCAGTGGTCATCTATAACCAGTTATATAGCTGGTGGCTGGGATTGCGGGTGCCTTGCACTGGCTTCATCTCCTGAATGTTTCTTAAAAGGTGCCTGCAGAAATTCCTTCTGAGGGCATTGAACCACACATGATGCAGTGCAAAATTTTGCGTCAGATTCCAATCATATCCAAATGTCCCTTCTTGGCTGGGTAAGTACAAACATACTGAAAGCCAGTCCAACTCTCACTCTAGACCTTTGTCCTCTCAGGGTGAGGAGCATATTTGGAAGACAAATTTCCCAAATCTCAGACTACACATCCTTTTAGTTCACTTTGACAGCTATATTAGTCATGCGTCTGAAGAACAACAGAACCGTACACAAACATGGCCATATGGGAACAGTGGTCCAATGAGTCCCATTTCCTATTTTGCGTAGTGGCCAGTACCAGTTGTTTCAGAAGAAGGTGCAAGAAAGCATGTAGCAGGTAATTGTGGTGCTTACATGGGAAGTCTCTTTCTATTAGATATTGGTTTATTATTGAGGAAAAAGTGTTTAACCCTTCCAAAACAAGGGAGTAACCTGGGTCAAAGCTGCTCCACAGCAATGGAAATAATATCTTGGGGCAAAGAAGTATCTGTTACCTTTCAAGATAGTTCACGTGAAGGTTCCAGAAAAGAAAAAGCTGAAGCCCTTCACTGGCCCAGAAGATACTTTGGACTTGCTAGCTAGCCAAGGAATGCACGTTGTTCCTGCAGAAAAGACCAGACTTCTTGAAGCAGGGACTTCTCCTTCATCCAGACTTGGAACACCTACAGTTAACATTCTGAGCATTGAAAGAGAAGTGTAGTTCAGCAGGGATTCTCCATTAGGTTCTTGTGCATTTTGATATCTAAACAAAAGTCAGCCAGGAAATTTCTTTCATTGATTTAGTCAAATTATGTTGCTGGTGCTAGACTAACGGAAAGCTCTTTGGGCAGGCACTTCCTCTGTTTGTTTTGTACACAGCACAATGGGGACCTCACATTTAGATGCTACCGTAATACAAACCTTATAATCAGCAATTTCTGATGATCTAGCTACATGAGTTTTTCCAGAATCGTTGATTGGAATCCTACAACCAACCACCATAAAAATATAGGTACCAGCCGTAGCAGCCTTCTACAGATACTCAAATAATCTGATGTGACTATCAACAGCTGTCAAGATTAATCAGAAATACAGGCAGATTATACAAGCCTTGGCTGGCCTTCCTAGTCACCATTTATCTCCAAAAGGCAGGTTTGGGAATTTGTTGTTCTCTCTCTTTCTCTCACTCTCTAAGAACCATGGTGCTGATTTCATGAGGAAAAGGAAAGTCTCTGTCCTTAGTTAAGTTCCTTTTTCCACAATTCCTGGCAATAGCTCTCCCATGAGTTTATTCTAACCTTTAGCATTCCTGGAGAGTTCTGGCATAAACAGGCAGCCCTAGTGTTCTGGTCCATGGCTAGGGCTCCCAGGCAGTACAGTAATACAGATTAATAATATTCTATTGAATATTTTCCATTGAAAATACAAGGCTTATGAGCCTCAAAATTGCTGCAGGCAAGAGGTTAAAATCTTGCATCAGTTTGCATGCTAGCCCTCTGGGAAACTTCAGAAGTCCCTGGGGGCATTGAGGGGAAAATGAGCCTTCTCAGGGGAAAAATTGCAGAGTAAGTTTCCATTCCTTTTCAGAGACATCCTTTGATAGGAAGGTTGTTACCAGGTTGGTTCCCACATCACTCCTTAGTTTACAAAGCTCTTGCTTGATTTGGGGGAAACTTCCATTTCTGCTTATTATTCTGTTATAATAATTTAAAACTTGGCTTAGCCTTTCCCTCCTATTTCTGTGATTCACTGCTCAGTACTTCCCATTAGTAATGAATGAGGAGAGAAGCTGTGCAATAGATTGACAAATTTCTCACCTGATAATTTTCTGTTACTAACTTCTGTCTTCAGTCAACCCACTGGGGTAGTCTGGTAAATGAACAAAATACAAATTGAAATTTTTCTCTAGGGAAGACTTGGACATAATTTTCTTAAGGTTAGGATATCAAGTTATTGTCTTAATGCTAATAAATTGCTGGAGTGTTTCTAAAAACTGTGGAAGAACTTTTCTGGTGGCCTGAGCCGAAAGGACAGGGCTTAGTTCATTGTTCTTATCAGGAAACAAATCTCTCATTCTGACTTAGTTTGATGAATAAACATGAAAATCACCTGTTGCCTCAAATGGTAGAAATCATAATGAGGAGCTGCTGATGTTCCAAACGTAGATGAAAATATTTCTTTAGTGACTATATTTCACATTCTGGGTCACTTGGTTTTCAGGAATCAATGGCACATATCCCCATAAATAAAAATTTTACCTGGGTTGAAATGCTTTTGTAATGCAGTTTGTATAGCACCTTTCCCTCCCCTCCCTTGTTCTAGTCTAATATTTGTATTTGCGGTAGAACTTCCTACCTTTTGTTGTCCTTCCTTGTGTTGTTTGATCACTGAATTCGTTTAATATTTGTGTGTTAAACCTTGATTAGTCTGTGTAGTCATCCTCATTCTGTTGTTGCTGTAAAATGCACTGAAATCTTTAATGAGATCTGAACTTATTATACTCTGTCTAGGCTTTATATTGAAATACAAGAAGTTTGAAATGTCAAACAGCATTCATTTTATGTTCTAGCCTTATAGTGGCTTATAGTGATTCCTAGCATGTGGGCAAAAACTAACTATTCATACTTTGACCTCATGAAGAATTGAGTAGTGTGTGAAATTTTAACCCTTATTTATGTACAGAAACTTCATGTTTTGTCATTCCTCCTCCCACCAGCCCCCAAACAGGTTTGAAAGAGTCACACTGGTGATCTGAGAGATTTTTGAATACTTTGCTGTGTTTTATCAATTGAGCTAATCGGGGGAGGCAGGCGTCTGGGTGCCGGCCCTTCACAATGCATGGGGAGAGTACAGGTGGCTCTGAGGGGCAACTGGACGGTAGCCACCCCTCAGGGCCTTCTGTGCCCCCTGCACATTGTGAAGGACTGGCCCAGCACACCCACTCCCCAGGCCAGGGTGTGAGGCTGCCCTGCCCGAGCCACCAATGGACTGCGGGGCTGGAGCTAGAGAGGCAGGCACGCCGATAATGTGGGGGACGGCCGCCACAATGAGCTGTAGAAAGTTCCCTACACAGGAGGAGGTAAACAGTGTGTCCCCCTCTGCAGATACAGACACCCCCTTCTCCCAGGGCAGCTGGGGATGGCACTGTCTGGTGGGAGCTGGGGATCCCTCCTGCCCTGCAGGGGAGGTGGGAAGCTCAAGCCTGGGGTGGGGTGCAAATGCAGGCTTGGCCCTGGGTGCCAGAGACCCACTGTACACCACTGGAGCTACTAGAAGGCAGGATAGCACCACTTTGCCAGGATGCATTTTCTATGCAGGTGAAGTGAAGTAAAAGGTTCCATGGTTTTTTTTAAATTCACATATTTTTGCAACTTGTTTTGATAAGAAATGTATGTGTTGCATCTCGCAAGCATTCTTCCATAAGATCTTCTGCCAGTGTACACATAGGTCTGCATACCTTTTCTGTATTGATTTTAGTGAAGACATACTGTACTGTATTATAGTAACTCAGTGATGAGGCAGTCATTTTCCTGTTAATTTTGGTCCTATGTTAGACAAAGATGGAGTATTGCAGAAATATGTTATTGTAATTATGATTACTGAAGAGCAAGGAGAGCAAATTAGGGGAAATAGGAATAATTAAGTTTGTGTTTGGTAGGCTGCTCTTAGGTCAGATTTGGAGAAGATTTTAAAAAACCAATCTTTATTAAATTATTCTTCATCTACATTGGATAGTGTGTATGATGCTTTATCTTTAAATCTTTGCTATTTCACCTCACCCCTTTCTTTCTCCATATCCTCCCAAGTTTGTGAAAAAGAGCCAAATTTTGCCCTTTTGTGACTAGTGATAACCACCATTGACTTCACATAAGGATAGCTGAGGGCTGAATTTGACCCAAAGTTTGGTCCTGAGCGGAATGAGCTATGATCAACAAAACTACCACAGCTTTCCATCAATTTTATTCTCATTGAAGCAGAGACAAGAAACAATCAACTTTGATATTAATGGCATTTAATACATGTAAAATTGTGTGCCAAAAAGTAGTAATGAAATACTGACGAAAGTTTCCAACATTTTGGAATAGAATAGCTTTATATTAAGGGAGAAAAGTCCTTATACGACCAGTAAGAAGGGAGGGAAGAAAACTGCAATTTAAGACGTGAGCTACTGTCTCTTGCTTTTAAATGGTGCTCTTTGTAACAATATGAACAGCCAGTGAGTGTACTCTGTCCTTCCATGACTAATAAAGCTCACTTGAAACCCACCCTTGCTTTTCCTGTTGTTTTTAGCCTTTTACATTGTACTGCTTAGTGGGCCCTTTCTTTAAAAAATTACATCCTCATAGTGATTTCAAATACAGTTTTATCAACATAAGAATCATGTTCATATTAGGAGTAGTTTCTCCTTCTCTAAGAACACAGCTTGGCAATGGTTTCAGAAATGACTAGTAAAACATTTTTGATTGCTGTCTTTCAGTATGAATAATATTGCTGTCTAAACTATTTGTCAATTTCAAAACATGAGACTTATTAAACAGAGGTAAGTATAGTATGATCTGTTAGCTGATTTATGTAGAACCTGGTTATGCCACGCTTCTTGCCCTTCCCATTAGAGAAAAGTCAGCACCTGAGGAAGCTGAGCAAAAAAGGTGTGTGTATTATAACTTTACTGAATAAATTTAAGCATGGCAATTTTACTCTTTATTAATTGACAATTGGACAAGGCTGAAAATGTAGACTAAACATAATTAAGGCCCAGATTCTGATGCCTTTACTCAGTGGAGTAGGACTTTATTCTGCATGTTAGAATCCCAAGAAACCTGAGTTGCTGACATTTTAGCTGTTGAATCTTCCAGCTGGAGGCCTGTTAGTTTTGGAGAGTTATACGCTCAGATTTTGCTAGCCATTGATTGTAGGCTTAAATATGAATATTAAATTTCTAGAACTACATCAGGAATTATCTTCCCCTTATTCTTGCCTGACCATGCCTCAAGCTAATGTCTGCTTTACTGGGCCTATCATATTGTATTTAGTATGGAATTATATTTACTATTGTGTGTTTAGTTCAGGGGTGAGTGTGTCAATGTTGGTATTATCTGGTTGTATAGTTTTTAAAGGGGAAACTTAATTTCATGGTGGTGATGCAATTTATTTCTTCATATTTATTTAATCTTTAAGTACCTATCCTGTGCTCTGGGCACCTGTCCTATTAAAATATCTTCTAATAGAAAAGACCACTCATAAATAAATTATCCCCCAGACACTCCAGCCTTCAACCCACTCCTTCCTCAGAAGCCTGACGGTGAATAAAAGAGAACTGATGTGCCGCAGACAACTGATATCACCATATTCCTCTCACACACTCACTCACTCGGAAGCCTGGGAATTAATTTTGGTTCTTTTACTCTACTTGAACTGAAAGGTCTCTTTATCCTCTCTGTGGGCCAACTGTCAGAGGGCAACGTCGGTTACTCATGCACACAAAGCACACAGAGTTACAGTGGGTATATTTTGGGCTTAGGTGGTGGTGGTTGTAGTATATTTTGGCTGGGGTATTTTAATAGAAGAGGGTCATTACTGCAGCTGCCCATCTTTCCTGAGATCTAGAGGCTTTCATCTCCTGCGTTATGGGAAGTAACAATGTAACAGTGCAATTTAGATGACTGTCAGATACATGTGGTTTAAAGCTATTACATGTCAATAAGTGCCAAATGAAAAAACAAATAGGTCAGAGGTATGTAACCTAGTTACATACAAAAATCATTGTTCCTGTGCTACCAGACCTCTGTTCAGGTGATCATTCACACTTAAAAGGCCTTAGTTGTTTCATGCATAAAATGACTCTGGGTACCTTGAAGGTCAATTCCCCAAACTGGTGGGAGACTTGTAATGGGTATGTGACTGTAGGATGTGGAATTTCCTGTAAATTCTCTGAACAATTAGGATTACGTAGGAAGGTGACTGGTTTTCAATCTGTCCCAAGAAATGAATTCCAATTCCAGGCCCTGGTGTAGCCAATGCATTTAGACCTGTGTGATGGGGTGTATACCCCATATTGGCACTGAAAGGGTTAAGGAGAGCTGGAGAGTTCAGTTAGGGTACCTGGTGGCAGCTACAGGGCTTGTCGGGCTCAATTCAGAATGAGACCCAGATAGGGAGGAGCTGAGCAGCTACTACAGAGGAAGGACTTCAGGCCAGAAGAAAGAAGAAAGCCCAGAGGAGAATAGCTTTTGGCATCTGCTTCCAAGAAGGAAACTCTGGTTAAAGACAAGGAGAGACATTGAAAATCCACAGGGGTGAAGTGAGTTCCTGCAGTGAGCCTTGATAAAAGGGCAGGAACTGGATTTCCAGTGAGGAAACCCAATGAGGTTTTATTACAAGAGGCAGAAAAAACTCTGCCTACCTTGGAAAGGGGTTGGGGAAAAGAGCTTGAGACAGGACAAGCAATCCAGAGACGCAGCAAAGAGTCTGAAGGAGTATACCTTATCTGCTTGCTACAGCATCCCTGGATTGGAATCCAGAGTAGAGGGAGGGCCTGAATTCCCATCCTGTGCAGTGAGGAAGGTGGAACCCCCTCATAAGAGGGGTATAGATTATTGAAAGCCTTGAGATGAGGTGTAAGGAACCTTGGGGCCAGAATCTAAGAGCTGATGTAAGGTCACTGGATCACTGTTTTGAGGGACTCTTGTTCTGGAATGGGTTGACCTGAAGGTGACCTGGCCAGAAGCCACCTCCATGAGAAGCAGCACACCACTGGTGTCAGAGTGGAGAGCCTGCTATGCCTAGTCCAGACACAAAGGAATGCATCCGCTGCTGAGTCACACAACATGCTTAACTTCAGGCAATTAGTTCCTTTAAAATCACGGAGAGCACTCACAGGCTAGATTTGTTTTTTTGACACCAGAATCAGAGGTAAAAAAGGAAAAGTTTTCTACTTATGTATAAAAATGCTTAATTAAAAAGAACTTTGCAAATCACTGTTTAAGAAATAGATTTACAAAATCTTTGCATTTCAAACTAATATGAATTCATGAGCAAGTGATTTATTGAAGTTCTGTTTTAGACTATTTACTTTACTTCAGCTAAGTATTGTATTTTTGTCCCTGTGTCACAGGGACCTCTAGTGATTAAAATTGCATTACATACGACAGCTCCTTTGATTCTGAGGATACTTGTGTGTCTAGCTTCATTCTGTGAAACTACGAGTGATAGCTCATTTTATGCAGTAGCTTTAAATTAGAAAATGAATTAAGTTAATAAAGTACATAATACTGTTTTGTTTTATGGGACACAAGCTTCTTTTCTTTTATGCATACTCTTTGGAATTCTGCCTTTAGTAAACTATGACTCCTTCGTCTGTTGTACTGACTAATTTAAATATTGAGTTTCTCTTTTTCTGAAGTGTTTATGTCATGGCAGTGATCACCTCACCTGGAAGCAGTTGGCACCTCTTGTTGGCAGTCTTCTCACAGGGTCCAAGGAATAAATAGGCTGTACAGGATGGACTCCCCACTCAGCTTCCTCCAGGTTGTAATTAAGACACATAGACAGGGCAATGTGGGGATGCTTGCATTGCCACTACCCTTTCTTAACCTGCTGTGGTGTATGTATATGTATCTAATCTCTCAGCTATGTGTTTGTAGATAAGAATATTTTGGTGGGGCCAGGGAGGTTAGACTCAAAATTTGGAGAGGAAGTCAAATGTTTTAGGCAGATTCATGTAATTCACCCTCATGCCATTTCTCTCCTGTCACCAGGGCCATCTTTTGTCCTCTTCTTCAACGGTTTCATCTTTCTCTCCTTTGCACTACAACACACGGTTCTCTGATTCATCTTCCTCTACC
Organism: Mesoclemmys tuberculata; assembly: GCA_007922155.1. Taxonomy (NCBI): domain Eukaryota; kingdom Metazoa; phylum Chordata; order Testudines; family Chelidae; genus Mesoclemmys; species Mesoclemmys tuberculata. The sequence continues at coordinate 19,862,834 of ML675649.1, read as the reverse complement.
ACTCTCCCTGCATATGCAGTTCAGCATACTGTTCTCTTCTCGCCAAGGCTGCTCTTTGCTTTTCCAACTAGAGAGAAGCAGTAAGCTTCCTGCAAAACCCAGCAGTAAAGAGTGGAGTGAGTGCTGTGCCTGAGCAGCTGAGAAGGGACAGAGCAGAAGGACCTCAGTCGGTATGAATACTACGCTCTCAAGCTCACCCCCAGCCCCAATCTCTCCAGCTTCTGGCTGCACTATTTTGGAAGCCAGCTCCCCAGGGCACTTGACATACAGACAGAGCCCCAGAAGCCATGAGAAACTGCTAGGGGATAAAATCTGGAAAATAAATTATCCCTGTCGACATGTACTGAATCTTAAACCCATCCTCTCTTGAATATTGAAAAATGTCCACCTGCAGCACAATTTTTTGCAGATGAAAAAAATCAATAAAAATTCACAATAATGCATAATAAATTCAGACCCATCACACAAAGCAAATGGAGGTGAGAGAAGGGGATTTGGTCAGCTGAAAACGTCTTCCAGAGCCCTGGGTTTGCTACTGTGTGGGATCCAGTGAGTGTATTTGATAGTAAGAATAAAATGTTAGTCAGAAAGTACAGTCAAACACAATAAAAGCTGGCTTAAAATATTTAAAAGTATACTATATAATTATGTAGTGCTTCATTTAGGAAAAAGTTGTCTATTTAAGTTTTCAAATATTTTCTTGTGTGCACAAGATGAGGGCTGCAGTAGTGTTATCATCCTAACTCCTCCGCAGCTGGAAACAGTTACTGCCAACAAATAGCAAGATGCAGCCATGTCAAGCATGGCAGCTCACTCGTATGCCTGCCATCCCTCTGTCTATTCTACCTGCTTACCCCATTCTTGTGGGCAGATAGAGTATGGAATGGAGAAAATTCCTTTCCTACATAGTACTTTGAGAACAAGAATCTTAATGAGTGGATGAAGACAAGCAGAGAGGCAATCAATTGAATTTTAAGTATCACTGGTAACAAAATATCCAGCTTCCTGATTTGGCTGCTGGTGGAAATCCACCCTAGTATCTTGGATTTTTAGCATAAGTGCAGCTGAAGTTTTAGGAAAGGATAGGTGGGGACACTTTGAAACATGCAGCATGATTTTTAATGGGACCACGGTTGTCTTCCCCACTTCTGTGCTTTTCCATAGTTTACATTCACATTTGGTAAATGTGAGATGCCATTTGTTTCATTTTACAGCTTTGAGATCTCTGTGTTTACCCTGTCCCCTTTTTCTAGGAATTGCACAAATCACTGGTATGTATAATCCCATGTTTTTGTTCAAGTAAATTATAATGCAAGTGCAGCAGTTCAACTCTTTCTTTTAGAGAGAAGATAATGGTAGTTTTGTAAGTCATTCAACAAAGTTTTGAGTTAGGTTAGTGTAATTCACTGTCTAAGGGTACTACATGTCTCCAGCAGCTCCCCACTGCCAGAACCTTTCATTGCTATGTGTAGCTATGCTGTGCTGTGTGGAGGCATACCTGGATTTCACTGCAGTGTGTACCTGCTGCCCTTGGAAAGCAATGGAGGCATACCTTAAGTGACCGATCAGGTCTCCCTTTAGTGGCTGCCCTGCACAGAGGGCAAGGGACACCTAATAAGGTTAAATATTTAATTCATTTGATATAGCACTGTATTTCTAGTGCTAACCGCGCGCTCAGTATAAGTAAGTGGTGGAGGTTGTAAATGGGCCCGACAATTTTCTTCTGGATGATGTTTTTCCACACATTCAACTGTGGATTTAGAATATTTTTTTAATAACTTTTCTGCTACCACACTTAATTGGAATTATTGTAGCAGGTGGAAAAATTACCGCTTTCATTGCATGCGACTAATGTACTGTTTGTGATGATAGAGCAGCCATTGTGTCATAGCTATTACTTCATGATACTGTGTATCATATTTAGCTTAGATAACTATATGGCTTCCATAACCACAGTATGATTGCCTCTCAATCTTCGATGTATTCGTCTTGTGCAGTTTTTAAATCAAGTCAGAGTTTTCTTAACTTCCTCTGCAGAGAAGGTGCCTGAAGAAGGCCCTTCTAGGGCAAAGGAAGCTGCACAGTATGTGTTATGGGATCCTGAAGGGAAAATCTATTATTTTAATCAATATTTTCCATTGCTTTCTGTAATCTCCCAAAGTGTAAAGTGACAGAACTACTGTGCTAATTATGGTCAGTCCAACTAGTTGGTTCAGACTTGCCCATTTAACTTCGGTTTTATAGCTTCTTTGACTTGCACTTGGCTCTTTCTGCTAAAGAAAATATAGTAAATGTGGGCCCAGCTAGTATAAAGTAGTTAAATCTCAGCCTATCAGCCTGCCATAATTGTTGTTAGGTTTTAATTTACATTTGATGCCTTTTTGTATTAGTTCTGCAAGGATAAGCTGATGGATGAGGTTTAATTTTGGTTGAGTTGAGATGTAGAATAATAGGCAATGAATGAATGAATTGCAGTATATGCCAGCTAATCCACAAACACACCTGCTTTCATAGAACTTCAGATTCCTTCCCCTGCCTTTGTGTGTGTGTGTGTAATTGCACCAGAAATGTTGAAATTGCCTTTTAGTAGATGGAAATTGAAACCATGATACATTTCCTCGTCTCCCAAGTGTAGCAAAAATGGTGCTGCAGAGTAGGAGGGCTGCACCATTTCGTTCTCATTAGTGCAAACAGAAAACCCCCACACAATTGCATTTCTCGGTAGATCCAAGAAAAGGCCTGTGTTTTCCATCTCCTTTTTTCTGTATGGTATGTTAACTATCCAAAGTACAACTTTTTCTCATGGATACAAAGAAGTGATGTTGCAAACTAATAAGTGTTTTTTCTTGCCATTTCACTATCCTCCATAATACCCAGTGGATGAGCTAGAGTAAGTAATTACTGATTCGCTCAGATAGTACAACTGCATAGTAAGTAATGATTTGCAGTCTGCGAACTAATAATAGAGGGTGCTGCCTGTGGATGGTAGGCCAGGAATTGGGGGGGAGAAGTTCTACTTTCAGGGAAGGGCGGAATGGACGATAAATTCAGTCTTTTGGCCAGAGCAAGATGGTTACCGTGCTGGGCTGGGGAGCTAGCTGGACCTTCTCTATTGTTGGTTCATGAGTGGCTGGGGAAAAGCATTAATTGAACTAAGCTGGGTTTGGTCCCTGCCTGTGGATGGCCAAATGCATCTTGCCTGAGCTTTGTGACTTGTCACAGCTTCAAGTATGAGAGGGAGCCCAGGCTGGTCAGACAGAGGGCTCAGTGGTACCCCAGTTCAGGGTGGCCCCCCAGGGAGTTCTATATACCATCACACCCACCCAAACAAATAAAACAAACACACATAATACACAATATGGGACAAAGGCATGTATAAGGATTTAGAAAAAGTTGTATGGTGTATCATATTTTGGAATCTATATGTGACCATGTATAGAAAGACTACCCATCTATTCACAGGGGAAGAGAGAATGCTGCAAGTCTATTCTGACTTGGAAGCACTTACCTCTGGAACATACTCTTAAAGGATTTTCGGTTTTGGGGTGTTTTTTCTTTTTTTTGCATGCATGTATTTCTTATTAGGAGTATAGTATACTAGGAAGCAGATTTGGGATCAAAAGTTTGGCATTAAAAAAACCAAGAAAATATGTCTAAAATAGATGCTAATTCTTGATCAGGAAAATGTTTATCCTTAAAAAGGAACATATGATGGGGTGTTTACCCCCACACTGGCTATGAAAAGATTAATACAGACAGAAGGGGGTGAAGTAACCCAACAGCCCATAACTGAGAGGAATCAGGTGGCTGAGTAACTCCATGACTGAGGCCCGGTCTACACTTACCTTGGCGATTTGGCGGTAGTCGACAGGAGATACGCAAGTGACATAAATCACTTGCATATCTCCCATTGACTTTGCAGCGTCTCCTCTGTGCGGAGTCCGTGCTGCGCTGTGTTGAAAGGAACAGCGCTCCCTTCAACACAGCGCTACTCCACTTACGGGGGTGGTTTTCCTGCGTCACTTCCTGGATTGACTGAGCGCGTCTATACAGACTGCTCAGTCGATCCAGAGCAATCGATGTGACGGCGGCGAATTTGCTGCTGTCAGTGTAGACCCAGCCTGAGTGAGGGAGCTCAGCTCAGGAGGAACAGCTGGGCTAGGACTATAAAGACAGGAAATTGGAAGCAGAAGCAGCTGCTGGGAAAGTCTGCAGTCACTCCTCTGGGAGTCTAAGTGCATTTGGTCTGGCAAACCCCAGACATGGAGGAAACCAGGAGGTTAGGACAGGGCTGTCAGGTCTAAGAGAGAACAAACCTTGACTGCTGGCTAAAGTAATGGTTCTCAATCCGGGGTATGTGTTCCCCTGGGGATACGCAGAGGTCTTCCAGAGGATACATCAACTCATCTAGATATTTGCCTAGTTTTACAACAGACTACATAAAAAGCACTAGCAAAGTTAGCACAAACTAAAATTTCATATGGACAATGACTTGTTTATACTGCTCTACATCCTACTATACACTGAAATGTAAGTACAATAATTATATTCCAATCGATTTATTTTATAATTATATAGTAAAAATGAGAACGTAAACAATTTTTTCAGTAATGGCTTGGTGTATCTTTATTCAAGACTTGAAAAATCGCTCTTGAAACTTTCCTTGGGTGAGTGGGCTGACCGGGTTTGGGGGGCTGATGTTCTCCTCCCACCTGCAATCTTGATGTGTGGGGCCTACTTTCTCTTTACTATGATGAGAAAGGGAAGTAAGGGAGGGACAGGAATGATGGTAAAAAACCCGGTTCCCATCTGCTGTAGCAGTCTCTCACTTGCTACCACAGGTGCAGTTGCACTGGTTGGTAAAGCATCGGTGGGAGAGTTTTACCCTAAATTTACAGTAGACAGACTTCCTAAAGCAAACCAATGAAACAAACATTTCAGTTTCTATCCTACTACATTTCCTAGGGGTTTTTGTGGCTTAGGGTTTGTAAAATACTTTTAAGAATCTTTGTTGAAATTCACTGTATAAATGCAAAGAATTTTTTAAGCCTCGAAGGATTATTTTATTAGAGAACAGTGATATATTCAAAATTATGGAAGACCTCTCAGCAGC